>VXBN01006998.1:537307-655674 GCA_013397395.1 Sinosuthora webbiana
ATATATATATATATTTCAAGTAATGGAAGTCTCAGATGGACAGAGAAAGAAGAAAGAATTTCGTATCAGAGCAGCCTCAACACAACCATATTTTTATCAGGGAACAAGTTGAAAGAGACCAAGTATCTCAAAGAGGAAAAGTAGCTTTGTTTGAAGCATAAAAACAGGATTTGTGACCCTCCACAAGTCAATTAAAGTTCAAGGAAAATGAGCCATAAATAGAATAAATTACTTTTTTTGTTCTTAAATGATAGGCATATCTGCTCACAAAAATGGTGTGATGAGACTGGGACAATTTTGTCAGGGCTTTTGGTCTTCAAAAAGAGGTCATGCCCTCGTCTGTGTGCTGCTTGCAGTGCCAGTTCTGCAGCAGAGAGAAGCTGATGGTCATTTCATGAAAGTAAATTTCCATTTCTCCAATACGTAAAATTTTAACAGAATCTGGGAGCAAGCATTTCATAAATAAGAATGAATGAATTAATTCACTTACTCACTTATCTGTCTTCTGCCCTTCTAAAATATTTATTGCCCGAATGAGGTGTCTGGGTGAGCTGCATATCAAAGCTATGGGGCATTACAGGTCTTATAACATCTCCCTGCCTTTGATGGCTCAATAGCTGCCTCTGCAGGACAGGATCTGAGCTGAAAAAGGGACAGAAAAGCCGCTGACTCACTGTCATGGTTTGACCTCAGCCAGCAGCCAAGCCTTAGGCAGCTGCTGGCTCACTCCTCACCAGAGAGATTGGGGAGAGAATCAGAAGCGTAAAAGCTGGAAAGCTCAAGGGTTGAGATAAAGACAGTTTAATATGGAAAGCAAAAGCTGCACATACAAACAAAGCAAAACAAGGAATTAATTCAGTGCTTCACCTGGCTGGGCAGGTGTTCAGCTATCCCAGGAGAGCAGGGTCCCATCACAGGTAATGGTGACTTGGGAGGACAAAATCCATCACTCCAAACATCCTCTCCTTGGTCCTTCTTCTCTCAGCTTTATATGCTCAGCATGGCACCATGTGGTGTGGGATATTCCCGTGGTCACTTGGAGCCACCTGTCCAAATCTCTGTCTCCTCCCAGGCCCTCCCAGCCCCTCACCATCATGGCTTTAGGAAAAGCAGGAAAGGCCTTGGGCTCTGTACAAGCCCTGCTCAGCAGTAACAAAAACATCTCTGTGTTATCAACCCTGTGTTCAGCACAGACCCAAAACACAGCCCCTTACCAGCCACTGGGAAGAGAATTACTCAACCCAAGTCAAAAGCAGCATTCACTCCACCTTATTTATAATTAATGGTAGTGGCATATTATCACATCAGCAGCACATTCAGATGAAGGAGGTTGTGATAAAGAAAATGCAACTCCCTGTGAGCCATGCAGGATATGAGTTAGGTCAGAAATACATTGGAGCAGGTGAGAGTTTTCCTTCCTTAAAACAGGAGGGAAAGGAAAGCTTTTTAGGTCTAAGCGTTGCCAAAGAATCTCTTACCTCAGATTTGAAATTCTGGTGATATGGGAAGCTGCTGGATCTGATTCCCACTTAGTGACTTGTGACTTTTGATGTTGAAGGGTAGGGAATATGCTGTCCCAGTGCTTATGCACTGCCAGCAGAAATGTGGCAGTCATCCTGCCTAGCTAACACGGTAAAAATAATAATGATAAAATTGGTGCTACCCTGTTTTCCCTTGTTATGTTGGGAAAACAAGAAAAAACATATTTTATATTTTTCTAATATGTAAATGGATGAATTCCTATAAGGCATATTTTATGACTAAGAAGAATAACACAGGGTTTTAAGCAAACACTGGAAAATGCCTGAGGCAAATCAAAATCCTGACAATTTGTTTAATGTGAACTATCTAATTCTAGCTTGCCTAACAGTTGACATTGTTGCATCTTAATACAAAAATGGATGACAAATTTTCCAAATTTCTGTGTCTGCAATGGCCAGAACTATTTTTTTAAATCTTTTTTACCTATTCTGAAGATTAGTATTAATTCACTATAGGTGTAATGGAAGTGGGAAAAGTGGAGAAGCTGCTTTGGAAATTTTGCTTTCTAAATGTCATATAGAAATCCTGCCTTCTGAAGGAGGAATATGCCATTTTTCAATGATCAGTAATGATGTATTGGGACAAACCACTTTTTTAGTATCACTGGAAACACATAGCAAACACATTTCCAGTTCTTTCATTTCCATCTCTTAGTTAAAAGTTACTGTGATTTCTTGAGTCTCTGTTGTTTAGTGAAACTTTTAACCTTTTAACTTTTAACTCTTAACCTGAAGGTACAGGTGTTGCTCATCCTGAGGAAAGGGTGCTGTATTATGGCTGTTGCCTCTATTTCCTGGCAACATGAGAGAATTAAATCTGATGACCTAAGATGTTTCTTTTGTTCTGTTCATGAATTACTCCTGATCAAAATCTTAAGCAGTTTTCACTCCAGTGCTTTCACTCCTAAAGTCCTCACTGTTGTATCTGAAATCTCTAAAGATCTTGAAGGATAGACACATAATCCATTCTTTGTGCAAAATATTTTATAAGATGTATTATACACTGTGACCTTATGTTTCAGAGGATTCTGTTTAATTCAATACATTCACATGTAATGTGCTTCTTCCTGTCATCTTATTTTGAATCCCTGTATTTTTAAGATTTTATTAACCTTCTTGACGACTAGGATAATATTATTTCTTCTGTCTTCTAAAAATAGCATTATATGAATACTAATGAAAAAGTTACTTTTACCTTCAAAAATATTAGTATGCAGGACATATAAAACTTCAGAAATTTGAATGCATAAGGTAATAAAGTGGAGACCAGGGAGGCAGGAAAGGATGACAAACAAAACTACCCAGAACATCCCTGATTCATCATCAGCAATTACCTATTCTGAGCATTTGCTCACTTGAAACACCTGTACCCAGTCTCAAATCTAGAAAATCAAATAAATAACTACAAGAAGCCAAATTTTATATGTGGAAAACTTAAAGAAATGTCTTGTATTGAAACACACAAAAAAACCCAACCACCCAAAGCCAAATCAAGTAAAACTGGAAGAAACCCCTGGTAATCTCAAACCATCAAAATAAAAGGAATAAACAACCCAGAAACACGGGAGAGAGGATGTAAGTGCATGTGTGTGTGTTTGTTACTTTTCCCTTAGCTAATCTCTACAGCTGATTTCAGCAAGTTTTTTGTCCTTTTTTTGGTTTGTCATTTTGTTGTTTTTTTTTTTTTTTTTTCGTATTGGCCCAAAACCAACAAAAGTAAAACCCAAGAGATAACTGAGAAAGTTTTTGTTTATGTGTGTTTAACATAAACACATATATTAACCAGAAGTAGAAAATAAGAAAAATAAGAAATGTGCAGAAATTTATAGCCAGTACGTGGAGACACATTTTTGTCTTTGGTGGATTTGTGCTAGTGATGTTTTTTAGTGGAGGAGACAGAGAATTCTAAATGAATCAAAGCACAGAAAATTTTCTTGTTGAAGACTAAAGTGATGTGTAGTCAGTGACATAAGCATAAGCAGTGACATAAGCAAGCAACTGAGCATCATAGATTTTTCTTATTACAAGAATTTAAAATGAGTGTTGTTTATAGTTAGATGGACAGCAACAGTATTGAAGATCTTCAGTTCTGAATTATGAATATATTTTTTAAAACTCAGTAAAATGTGCATAATCAAATGGTTTGTCAACATCCTAAGAATTGACCTGATTCTTGTCTGGTCTTGCGTCTTCTCTCTGTCACTCTCACTAGGCAACACATAACATTAATGGAAATACAATATGGTTTCAAATCATAGTATTTTTCTCATTAATTCACATCTGCAATTAATGAGAATAAATTGTATCCATGCTGAAAAAGAAAATATTGATCATCTTGGAAGATATGCAGTTATTAGCTTTATCAATTTACCTCAACCCCATTAACAGCTTGCTTAGCTCCAGTAATTGTAATTCATAACCGCAAAACATAAAGTTGCTGGTAAACACTCCTGAAGAATGTTTAGATACATATGAGAATTAATGATTATTTATAAGGTATAGATCATAGAAAGAAGCATTTTTCTACTTGGAATAATTCAATTTTGCACTTTGAGCTGGACTTGTGATGTAGTCAATTCCTAAATTTGATTTTCACCTTTTCATCTCTCCCATCTCCTAGGAAAAAGAGTAATGTTGTAAAGCTCATACCAGAGAATATGAGAGTGGCAACATAGAAGATGGAGGGGAAATATGAAGAATTATTAGTTCAGCTAATTAATCAGATGCAACTTCATTTAATTATCCAGAATAAGCAAAGTAAAGAATAAAATAACAAGGCAAACCAGTGAGGAAGAAGAAATCTATTCTTTTTCAGGAACAGAATCTTGTTTTATCCCAGTGGTAATTAAAATATTACTTGACATTTTTATTCTTTTTGAGGCTGACAGTGTTGATATGTGTCTTGTTATAAGTGGCCCTACCTTGAAGATGCTCACACTGTGGAGGAGAGCTCGGGTCCTTGAGGGTATGGTCTCTCCACTGGGAATCTGGCTTCAAGTTGTACTTTCAGCAGTCATGGCAGTGTATCACTGACATTAATAATGCTGTTTATATCTGCTGTCTCACTTGCACTATATTTTATAAACTTGTGTTTGAAAATACCTAAAAGTTTTAATGTCAGTGTGCTTTTTAAGGCAATTTCCTCTTCTCATTTCTGCACCAGTCATGGGAAAATAAGTAAGCACCTGTGAGAGATTAAACAGTGCTGTTTAGTGCACTCTAAAGGCACACTTAATTCATCCTACAATCATCTTATATTCTTTCTGGCTTTAAAGCAGTAGTAAGATGTTAACAATGTGAAAGGCAGCAGGTATAACTAACTACATATTATGTCATAAGAAGAGACAATTAGAAAAAAGGGTATGAGATGAAGTACATGCTTAGAAAGCTGTAATTTTGACTGGTAATTAAACTCAAGTGTTTCATTTTCCCAGTCAGCTCATCAGTGACTCTAGAAAATAAATGATCTGAAATTGAAATCTGTTACATGAAACAATAGTAATTAATTACATTTCTCAAGGGACAATGTGTTCCCCAAGCCTGTTTCTGGATAACCTCTTGAGCAATAGATGCTACCATGTACAGGTGGCAAACTAGGGACAATAAGGAAAAAAGATAACTTAATCTCAACATTTATGAAGCTTCCAGCCTGGCTTTCAGTCTACCATCTTTTTCTTAGAAAACACAGAATTTGAAAATTTTTCCTGTAGTATGACATGGTTAATAATTACCACCTTTGCCCTTGTGAATGTAAGACAGTATTCTAAGGATTTGCTGCAGTGTTTTTGCTGTTAATTACATATACAGAGAAATTGGTGATAAAAAGGACCTAGTACATCAGAAAGCAATATTTCTTTGCAATGAGGGAATTCTCCAAGAGAACACCCTATTATGTTTTTCCTCAATATTGGATTTAAGGCTTGAAGTGTTGGGAATTCCCCTTTTGTTCTAGGAAATTAATCGATTCTACTTTTCCTATTTTTTTTTCTGACTAATTTTTCTTCTGATTAATTTCCTTCAGATGCCTCAAGTTATTGTGTTTACTCCCTGCATGGCTATCAATCCCTTCTCAGTTTTTATTTAGCTACTCTACACATATTAAAATTTTAATCTATTCTTGTATGTCAATCCCTTCAGAGCTCTTACATGTTTCAGTATTTTTCTCCATAATCCTTCTGTTCTGCATACTCATTCCAGTTATCAATCATCCACAGTGAGTATTGAATTTAAAGGCCCTATTATCAGCCCAGAGGTTTTATAGGGTGAAGTAAAGACATCTTCCAAAAGAGAACTAGAAATTTTGAAATTGTTGAGGTAAAATACCAACCTTTTCTTTCCTCCCTGCAGAAATGGTGCAAACCTGCACCTTTAATGACTGCCTCAAGTTGTTTGTGGGTTATGCTAATGGCCTTAAAGGATGAAGTCAAATGAAGCTTTTCATGATGAGATGGTTGAAAGGCAGACAAGAGATGTTTCACAGCCAACATGGAAGATAAACAAGCATGCTGCCAACAGCACCTCCCAGGACAGGCAACAGACAGGCGTGACAAGAATTACAGATTTTTACTTTCAACAATGCCCCACGATAATTTGGATTGATTTTTTTTCTGGGATATGGATGAGTTTCTTGCCTGCAGAAACTTTCTTTACCTAGCTAGGTCAAGTTGGTTACCACAACTCCCCAGCTGTCCAGGAAAAGCCAGGCAGAAGTTTTCTGCTTATGCAAGAAGAGTTCAATATCATCCTTCTTCACTAGCCCACTACTCAGGCTCCAAAGCAGATTTTTTTGCTATTTTCAGTAAGCCAGCATGCAGAATCCTCCAGGATACAGGACCCCATGTGAGAGTGTTCACAGTGCCCTGATCAAGCACTAGACAAGGTTGGGAGTGAGAAACAATATCTCTTATTAAATTATCAGAACTAACAATGAAACAAACTAGCAAACATGATAAAAGATAGAGAATCTTAGGCATTATTCATGGAACCATCATTTTATACCTTAATAACATAATTTTTTCTGCCCTTGCCATTGAAGATTGCTCAGTCTTGTCCTATCTTCACCATATGGCCCCTCCCATAAAGATCAGACAGCTCACATCACTTGAGAATCCATCAACAGCTTTATGTATGAGAATAATAAACATTTATGAAAGAAATGTCTGCATTACCAGCATATACCTTCTTAAAAACTCCTTGGTTTGTTATAGACAAAAGCTCACCCATCATTCCCTTATCAAGAATAGTATTATTTCAAATTTTCAATTCCCTGAAATTTTTTAATTTTAGCAGCATAACAGAATAATAGAATCATTTAGGTAGGAAAATGAAGGAAACCAAGATGATATCAAGGCTCTTCCTAAGCATCTGAGAATATCCTTTTACCTTTAATTATCTCCTAAAAGTTCAAGTATTAAGAGAAAAAATTCATATGTCTGTTAATGAGGCCACTTTTCTAGCTAAAAATTAGTGCTAGAACATCATTCCTACTTAAAGTAGTCAGTGATGAAATAACTTGTAAGTAAAAGTCCCTAGTGTTTCATGCAGATAAGTGTCATAAAAAGATGAAAGATGAAAAAGCATAGAGTTTGTCTGAAACCTGTTTTAAATCAGTGGCCTGTGGATAGAATCCAGCTGTTTTGAGACAGGTTTTCGACACAGGATTCCTAAAGATTTGGTGAGTCCAATACACCAAGATGACACAATCTGTGTGGCACTCAGTGATTGGAAATAATCATACTGACACATGCAGAAGAAGTGCTCCCATCCCCACAAAGCTGTCTGAAGAGCAAAGACAGGATAGCATAAGCAACAAGACTCAAAGCCAAGAATAATAAGTCATATTCATAAATAATTCAGTGGACAAGAATATTTCTCTGAATTTCTAAACTAAAACTTTAGTAACAGGTTATTAATCCAAATTTCCTACAAGATTTCAAAAACTACGGCATGTCAAAACATCTGAACAGACTTGCAATGTTAGATTTGCTGTTTATTTATTTATGAATTAATTTCTATGTATTGTGTTAGTGCCCTGGAATAATTGCACTAGGCAACAGGAAAGTACATTATAGAGATATTGTCATTTGCCAGGAAAGCTTGGGTTGTAGAGTAAGACAAGAAGCAGACACAGGGAGCTTTGTCACTGAGCTGTCTCTTTCCAGCTGTAGTTCTCAGGATCTGCCACAGATCTGTGAGTAAAAACAGAAAAGAAAAGAGCACAAAATAAGCACAGAAGGTACAAGGTTGCGTGATTGTAACAGTATATGAGGAGCTCTGATGAAGAAAACACTTAAATATATTCTTAGCCACTTGTTTATGGCATTAATATTGTTTTATGAAAATTGGATACCAAAACTACAGAAAGTATAAGACTCTAAAGTAAAAAATTAGTAAAATTCCCTAAAACAGTTATTAATTTATTAAGGTCATTGAACTTTTAGTTTAGCCAACTATTACTTAATCAGCATCTATATTTACATGAAAATAATACTTAAAATATTCTAATGATCTGAAATGTCACTGTACAAGTTCGGTGTTTCATTCCTCCTTCAGCCTTGAAAGTTTGAAACTGTCTAAAGACAAAACATTTGCCAATATTCTTTAGCTATCCATTTACATATGCTAATACCATGTTACTATACCCATAGGAATTTCAGATGCCATTTAGCAGAGCATCTCAATTAAGACATGACCTACAGCATTCTTTTTCACACCTCACAAAATACAAAATGTTGTATCCCTCATAAACACGGCGCTTCTTGTTCAAGGGAACTTCCCTTGACAAAGAAGAAGAAATGAACTACATTAGGCATATAATTATTTTGAAAAAATATGGAAAAGTGTCACTCAAATGACAGAAAATGAACAACCTATAAACGTGACTTTGCAAATCCACGGCCACAACTACATATTGAAATTTCTTCTTAATCAAATATTAATAACTTGGACATCAAAAGTGACAGCTTCACTCATAATCTTCATCCAAAATCATTTATAACTTTGCTATGGGAAGTTAATTGGTAAAGTCATATAAATTCCTGTTTTTAAATTGCCATATGATCAAAATCCAAACCCATAGAAAACTGCCATAAGTACATATTAGTATTGAATCCCAATGATTTACTATGGTCATTTTATTCACAGACTTTGTTAGCCTCCAGTGACATATAGAAGAAAAATCTGACTTTGATGTTTTAGGTGAATAATTTATTTTCTGCTTTTAGTGTCTTCAAACTATTACCTAGGAAAATCGGATTAAAAAAATCAAATGGGATTAGAGGACAGTCTTTGGCAAACGTTGAAGTTGAGGGAGTTCATGTTGTGATGAGAGGAAAGAAGATAATTTTTCTTTTTCTGCCTGATGAAGAGAAGATACTTACTTTCTCCTATGATTTCTTTTAGGCATCTGGGCAGTGGGTTAGAAAAAACTCACTTCAAAACTGGAACAGGATTAAAGCTTTATTTAAACTGGGAAACTGAACTAAAGTGTTTTTTGTTTGGATTTTCTGACCCCAACAGGTATCACTGAAAAGAAAATAAAAATAACTGGAAACTAAAATTTCACCATTATTTTCATAGTTTGGGGTGTTTTTAAAAAGTATTGTCCTTGTGTTTGTTAAAGAGGAAAAATTCTTAGGTTAGCAATCTAGCTGCACAGAAGGGTTGAGAGGAAGGAATTTTCTTGAACCTTAGTTTCGTGTAGACAGATTGTTTACTGAGGAATAAAATCCTTCCAAAATGGAACAGATTCATTATTCTCATTTTGTACAGATATTAATGGCCTCAGATAATGAAGAAAGAGGACCAGAGTAAGATCACATGTATGTAACCATTTTTTTTTTTTTTTGCTAAAATAGGTATTTGTTCGTGTATGTAACAGACACTGGGAGAGAAGTCCATTTCTGGTGTATGGATAAGGAATCAGATAGAAATTTATCTGACCAGATAAAATCATCCAAAATTCACTGCAATTCATTTTGAGCTGCCTGGCCATTTCCAAAGTCAATAGCAGCACACAAAAACAGTGTTTCGCTTTGAATACTGGTTTAGTCTAAATTAACATCCAAAATTTGCAAATCTTTTTTATGGTTTTGCACAATTGTGACACTGGATGAGAAAAATTAATATCAGTCACAATGAAAAAATTAAAAACCACAAAACTCCTTCACATCAGGGGAAGTGTTTTAAAGGGAAATTTATATTCATTGATTAATTTTTTTCTGAGTAGATTTTGGTGCTCACATAAAACAGAACACAAAATCTTGTACAGATCATCTTAAAACTCACTATGACTTTAAGAATTTCTGCACTATTTATTTTGTCTTTATTTTTCCTGATGGAATGCTTTTAACTTGATTATGGTTGAATTTTTGACTCTGTTTCTAAGAAAGTTTTCATGTTTTTAGATTGGTTATAAAATTAGCTTTTTGAAACCTTCTGTGTTGAGCAAGTATTTCCCAACATACTACAGATTTTTTATTTTAAAGGATTTGTTTTTCCTAAATGTTACACCTTATGATCTATCCTCTCTTCAACAGTTCAGTGGCCTGTGTTGTAGCAGTGTAATCACATCCTACAGCTCTTGCAGTTTCTCTTGGAATGTTCTTAATTATTTTGTGTTGCCAACTCAAGAACTGCTTTGGACTCTAATCACTGTTTGTCATTTATTGCGATGATCCATCTTTGGGAAGCACTCATATCCAGCTCCATGTGCCATGGAATATAAAGGAAGGTGAAGGTCTTGCCCAGAAATTTAAAGACAAAGTAGATGGGCGGCAACTGAACAGCCGTGTTAGACACAAAAATCATAAATAATAAATATAAATCTATTTTTATTATAAATTTATTTTTTATTTAAATTTATTTAAAGACAAATATAAAGTTCCATTTCTGATGCTCTTAACAAGGCTCATATCCAGACAACTATGCTAGTCCAGTATTTTTAAAGTTCCTGTCAGTTCCTTTGCAATACCATTGACCCATCTGGTCAGAGTTTGTGGATGTTCTCTAAGGAAGGGTGCTGAGGAATTTGAAAGGAAAGGGAAGAGATGAGGCACATCTGTGTGAAAATAAATGAACTGAAAGAGAAAGTTGTACAGGCAAAGTGAAAGATTAAATTTGAGATCTAATTGGAAAAACAGAAATCCTCCATGGAATATTGGGGTGGTGCAAAGAATTGTGCTTTTCTCCTTTTCCTGCAGTATGTTTTTGAAAAGCTTTCTGGATGGTACGCAGAAGAGACTAGAGAAAGTCAGCCACTCTTGGGATGCAGATATTATTCTGGTAGAAAGAACAAGGAGTCTTGATTTAGCACCTAAATAAAGCAGCTAGTGGCAGCAGCGTGTAAGGAAAATAACAATCTGACCTTTGCAGTTGCCATGACTTTTCAGCCCAGGAAGAACAGAGAAAGGATTGTCACAATTGCTGCTCCTCCTAGGCTGTTGACACAGTCAAAAGGCTCAAACCAGCTATTAGGATGAAATTGGCAGAAAAATGCATGAATACATTGGTGATATATTGCTGGGATTTGAATCTGTTTTTTCTAAATTTTGAACTTTACACATTCTGAAAATTCTAATAAACTTCGAAGGCAGTGGTGTTTGTAATGGCATACTATCACAAACATGTGTTAAATTATTTTCTCCCTTGTTTACAACAAAGATTGGAAAAGCTATTCCTGAAATTTTCTCGTTTTATTTTTTTCACTATTACCACACAGTAAATAAGATACTTGGTTCTGACTCTTTCTTATTTGTTGATTTATAGCATATGTTTCACACACACAAATACACTTTTTTAATACATCAGAACACAAGACCTAACATGACATAAAATGTAATTGATAAATTGCAAAAATTAAATTAATGTAAAGGGGCAGCACTGTGGGTTGAACATTTGAGGGACTGAGACATCTGAAAAATGTTAGATTCTGCACTCCAAACAGTATTTCCAGACTGCTTTCCAAGTTCATATTGTTTAACATAGAAATTCTGTGAAATAGTCCAGCTTACACACTGAAGGCATGTTGTGAAATCAATAGAATTTAGCCTCAGCAGCAGCTGTAAGATTTGGCCTCTGGAAAGTGTAAAAGAACAAGAAAAAAATTATTCAGGAAGAGCATATATTTTATGAGTAGAAACAGCAATGCTAATTGAATTCTACAAAGAGACTATCATGGAAATGTGAAGAGCCTTTGAGCAAATTTATGGCCACATTATGCCTTCTTTTTGCATCCCATTGTGCTCATGTGGCTCATAACTTGGCTTCAAGAGCCAGATCCTCAGCTGCCATAAATTGGTGTCATTCCACTGAAGACAGAGAAGCTGCACTGATTTATCCCAGCTGTGGACCAGGCATGTTCATTCCTTCTGTTTTTTTTCCCACTATCAGAATGAAGGTGTAGCCAGAAAAGCTACTATGGTCTAAACAGGAGATGAATAAACATAGCTGGAGGCATATGTAGCATGGCTATAACATATCTATTGTTTGAATAAAAAGACATGACCCAAACTACAGCTGGAAGTCAGTTCATTGGAAATTCAGGGACCTCCCTCATGTTATTAATCACCAACCATACATATAGGCACATTCTGCTCAGAATCATTTAAAACTTCCTTTTATTTGTAGAAAACCAAGTAAAAATGTGAATTTTTTCTGAGCATATTTAGTTCTTGTGTGTTTAGTTTGGTGACTTTGGTTTGGCTTTTTGTTTTGTTGGGATTTTTTTCCTAATTCAATGAGTCATCATATAGCTCTCTGAATTTCTGGGTTGATTTTTGAAACTCAAGGTCTTTTGATAGAAGTAAATTGTATAAATCATATTGAAATGTGAATGGCGTGCATTTATGCACAGTCTAACCTTGGGTAATACACATTGGCTTCTGAAATCAGAGTTCCCAGTTTTATTACATCCACTCTCCTTTTGTTTTTATCCTCTTTCATATGAATTTAGTTAACAGGAGCATCTTAAACCAAAAAATGGAAATTAATATCATTACTTCTTTTCCTTAACTAAAAGTCAGCATTATTTTTCCTCAATAAGGTCTTTATGAAGAAGACTCCTGAACTTATGAATCTATTTTACAGCCTGAATGTTCAGCATGACTCACAGAAATTTAAGATTTGTGTATTATGCCCAGAGAAAATAAGATAGAAGTACCTGATACAGTCTCTGCACTCTGACATATACCTGCAAAGCTGTAGATATATTTTAAAGAAACAGCAATTCTGTTTGTCACTTCTCCACAAATTAATCTGTGAGATCTGTTCTGCATCAGACTGCCTCTGCCTGGATAGACCCTCAGCATGTTGAAAAGTATGAAATATCCTGATTTCTGGGTGACTCATCCCATTCTTTGATACTCAAAATTTAGAAAGCTAAAGGTGTACACTAGAACTTGGAAAAAAAGTGTACATTAGAACTTTAAAAAAAAAAAAAAAAAGTTTCTAAAGGGCTTTTATTGAAGGTGTCTTGAAATTTCCTGAAGTGACGCTCAGTTCTTTGGAAAAGCCTAAGGCTGTATTAAAACACTGAAGTACCAATTCAGTGACTTTCTTTTTTTTTTTTTTTTTTTAATAATGCACCTTTTTCCATTGGAACAAGTTAATTAGCCAGGACAAATTAAAGATAAGGGGGTAATTTGTGGCAGGCTGGTACTGCCCCAGAGGAAAGGTTCCAAGAATGTATCATTGGGAGCAGGGGTTCCCTCTTTAAGAGTGTGAAGAAAAAAAGAAATATGAAATAAATTTTGAAAAATATTAAAAGCATCCCTTTGTGAGGTTTATTGCTTTTAGGTAATTAATAATAATAGTTATAAACTCTTAGTTGATTAAAACTTATCAGTTAATGGATAATTAATACTTAGGTGGATGTGATTAGTTACTAAATAATTATTAACTCACTAATGATTAATAGTGATTATTATTCATTATAATTTTAAATTCCACTTCTAGTGTGTCTGCAATAAAATTATTTATCCGTTTCCCTAAGCATCCGTCCCCACAGCATCTAAGGTGCAGATCAATCACATGACAGGAGAATGAGCTCCCTGTTCTCTTTAAGAATGTATCTAAGTGACTTTGTAACTCTTGAGTAAATGGATGGAGCCTTTGGTTTGTCTGTAAAATCCATTTGGATACAACCTCTGTAATTCTCGTTGGATTTTTTTGCCAAGTCTGTGCCAACAGGACATGATTCTGCTGTTGAGGTAATGTGCTTGCAATAATCTAAAATGCTACTTTATAACAGACGTGTGGAAATGTCCATTATGTGATACATTTAGTTTGCCATTCAAGGACAAAAAAGGCAATTCAACACAGTTTGAAATGACACCTATTAAGAGGGTAACAGATGAGACAGTAAAATGAAGCTTGTACTTTGTTGAGACAGTAATTTGAAGAATATTTTCAGGAAAATTCTACAGATTGAGTTGGTCATCATAAAACTCAGAGTTGGAGTAATAAGGTGTAACCTCAGAGTTCTGAACTCAGCTGCTGTTATGCAAGGACAATGTGAAATTTGAGGGAAAAAAATCCATTTTAGGAATTTGGATTAAACCCTTTTGAAATAAGCCCATAAACTAGATGTTTTAGAGTCAATATGGCTGGATCCCAAGATAATATGTATATGGCAAAAGCTTCAACAGCAAGTGGTGAAGCAAAATTATGAGTACTACATACTGATATCAAATTTGGACCTGGCTAAACACTGGCTTCACTGAAACTTTTGAATTTCTTCTATTTGCCAGTCCATCAGCCTCCAGAAACCCAGAGCCACTAAACCTCTCAACTCTTCTTTGACCATGATCTGTTCAGTACCCCCAGAGGAATAAAGAGGTGCCAGCCTGGAGCACAGATCTGAATTTTACTCCTTTCTGTATTTGTTCACTTTGCTATTACATCCTTACTTAAATGTCAAAACCAGACATTTTGCTATCTCCAGCTAAACACATTTTATATCTAGGGAGAGACTTTGGGTCATATTTGAGTTCTGCCTAGGGAATCAGAAGCTTAAAGGTAGCAAAATCTTGGCCTGTGATGCAAACCAGGTCCATGTGTGTTTGCTCAGTGTTCCATCCCCATCGGTGTCTCTGGCACTGCTGGGTGAGATCTCACCTTGTTTCTTGTGTGGAGTCAATGAGGGACAGAAATATTCATGTCACTGTAAGCAAAGTGATGACAGCAAGAACTGGAGCTCTGAACTCCATCCTGTGGGCAAGGCTCTGCTCTGGATCTCTGTCCCTCAGGTGGGGTCAAAGGTTGATGGCTGAAACTCATAGGTGTTTCTCCCTGTGCTGCTAAAAGCATCCAGCAGCACAGGCAGAGCTATTCAGTGTGGGTAGAGTGTGCTCACCCAATGCCTTTCAGAAGATGTGCCAGTTCTTTGGTGTATGAAATGGAAAGTGACAGTAGGTTATAAAATTTTGATGGATGATTTAGGTGGCTGTGTTCAGCTGTAAGCAATAAATGCTGAGCTCGGCAGAAACTACTAAAGGCAAAACTGCAAGTCATTTACTAGCAATTTAAAGCACATGAGATTTGTAATGCATGAGGCCCTCAGGCCCATCACTTCTCTCCAGTAATGGGAAACAATATTTTGGTGAAAAATCGCATGTTTAGTTTCAACTTTGGGCTGCAAAATATACGGGTAGGCTAGTTTTCTTCATTTCTAAGGGTGGTAGCTATTTACATCTTATTCAAACTGCAAGTTTCTCTTCAAAAAAAGTTGGCAATATAAGTATTCCTTGAATGAGTTTTGATATAAAGGAAAATCAATACTTCAGAATAACTAAAACTGCAGTTTTAAAACTTCTGGTCTAAGTGATTTACGTTTCATCTTACATTTGATAAACTTGTGTGAGATTAACTCCATAGTGAGCCAATACAGCTATCCTTTGAAGGAAAAAATGAAAATGTCATCTATTTCTGCACACGTACCAATGCAGTTAAGTAGTTCAAATACTAATTCTCATTTAGGAGGGCAGTGGTGGGTGAAGGGTTGCTGGAATGAAGCTGGATACTGAGATATCACATATTTGGTGTGACAGAGATAAACACCATTCAGCTGGGGACTTATGCTGAAGTTTTCCTAACATGCAAGTTTTTAAGTTCATGAGACAACCTTCAAAATACTGTTCCATTTTGAACAGTGAGCATGTGAAAATGGTGCAGTGAATGTCACTGTGGGTTGGATCACCTGGAACTCCAGTAAAATCCATGACTTTGTTTTCCAAGTATGCGTGACCTAAACAGTGGAGGGCACAATAAGCCTGCCATCTTACAGCAACACAGTCTGAGATAAAAGGGACTTCCACTCATCAGAGCTAATTAGGTTATGCCACTTTTCCTTGGGTCATTTTCCACATGGTCATGTTATCTTAACTTGTGAGTTACAACCTCTTCTCTGTCAAAGGCTTAGATGGTAGGTGAGTTCTGAAAACAACCAGATGGTAACCTAATGACTACAAATCCTTCCTAGCTAAAAAAGATCTGGTGTCTGCTTTCTCCTGTGGTATCAACAGCTGAGCAACAGTCTACTGATAACCCAAGATGGAGATGAATGATTTGTGTTGGCTGGCTCTGGGTGCTGCCCTAAATATCCCAACTTCTGTCCGTTCCTGTGTCAGCTCTGCTGTGACCACATATATCCTTGTGTGCACCTTTGCAGAAATGATTGTGATAGTTATAGGATAGCTGTTGCAAACATCCCAAATTCCAAAGGTAGTACAAATGTCCTGAAATACTTCTTCTGCATAGGTAAATGAATAGGTGAAAATTTCATCCATTCATCCATTTGGTAATGAAGATTAAAGCCCAGTAGCAGGCAATGAAATTATGCTTCTAATTTTTTTTCCAAATGTCTAGTTAAAAATTTACTTTACTGAAAACTTGAACCTTTTTAAACTTTATTTATCACAGCTAAACTCTAAAAAAATTTCTATTCAGAAATACAAGTTACTCAACACTACAAATCCTTAGATTGGCAGCATGAGGCAGGAGGGAGGAAGTTAAAGCTATGAAGTTGATATTTATGCTTTTATCCTGAATCTCTTGAAACCATGGTAATACATTAATCATTTCTTTTCCATCAGTGAAACCCCTCCT
This sequence comes from Sinosuthora webbiana, assembly GCA_013397395.1. NCBI lineage: Eukaryota > Metazoa > Chordata > Aves > Passeriformes > Sylviidae > Sinosuthora > Sinosuthora webbiana. The sequence goes on from VXBN01006998.1 coordinate 553,951, forward strand.
AACTTGGTCAATAGAAAGGATTAAGATGAAAGGAAAGTAGTAAAAGTGCTTTCTGTCTAGTGGCAGTGTAGATACCAACTTGAAATCAATTACCTATCCAAGGAGCTATAACTACGAGAGACAGTTTTCATGTCCTACAATGGCTTTTCCCCTCATATTATTCAATTGGAATTAATAAACATCAAAATCACAAAAGCTTTCAAGAACTAAAACCTCAAGGTAAATCAGATCACTCAAAACTTTTCACAGTAGTTTCTGAGGGGATCTTTTTAAAGTTTTGTTTCCGTTTTTAAACAAAACTTCCATTTATTTTCCAGCAAATGGTTCACCTTTTAAAAGGTTGTGTTTTTTTCATTTGGTGGAGTAATTTAGTAGTGGCAAAATGTTTAGATAATTAAACAAGAAAAAGAAAATAAATAAAAAAAGATTGAATAATGAGAGAATAAAATTATTTTGGACAGCCCTGGTGATGAAGGATTTTTGATAGCCTTTAAAAATGCTTTAAAAGAAGCAGATATAGTAATCAGGATTTATGGCAATTGGTGAGAAAATTTTACAGGACTGCTAGAGCAAAGGCTGATGTAGAAATTACATGAGATGTGGATCTTCAGAGATTAGGGATGTCCAGAAAGGGCAGATACCACAAATGCTGTAGAAGAAAATGACAAGATTTAGGCACATTGATGGCATGAGTAAGAACAAGATCTGGATGGGTTCACAGTTGCTTTCCTTCTTTCACACACAAGTAATTGCCATCAGTCGAAGTGTTTTTTCCCATGTGTGGGTGCAGAAAACAAGTGATATTTTCACCCATTTCTTCTACTTCTGACTTACTCATTTTAAGACAAATCTACACAGCCAAATCTTTAAAGACGTAAAGCAATTTTCTTTTGACTTCTTTAATGTAGTTTCCCCTTTTACTGTCCCCTCATCTAAACACTGTGGAGCATTTTTCATTTTTTCTTTTTCTTTTTTCCCCCCCCCCCATATTTTACAAGTGGTGTGTACAACACTTTAAATCAAAGAGATTGGATCCTGGGATACTAGAGATCACTATTCTTCCAAATTCATACTTCAGAGGAAGTTCAGAAAAAGGAAAGGATTTTCAATTTATGTTCAATAATTGGAGTGGAGCACCTGCCAAGGCAGAATATTAGATTGTTTCATATAGTGACAAATGATGAGACACTGATGTCCAATGATTCTTGTAATGTAAATTGATTTCAGATTACTGTGGGGTCTCTCTTTAGTTGACAGTGTTTGTGCAGACATCTATGAAGAAGAGTTACTGTGCTCCCTGGGTTTTTACTGTATGTGTTTAGGGGTTTCAGTAGCATGGTTTTAATGAAGACTATTGAAGCTGTGACCATACAGAATTTATTTTGAATAAAAATCTCTTCCATACCAGGAGATTTCTTTTTTTGTTTTTCCCCATGAGCGATATGGCCACAGTAGTTAGTTACTGTCATTTCACACTCTAGAGCCTGCTGAGAGATAAGTCACATTTTTCTTGCCTCTTTCTCTGGACTTCTGCCTGAAGCCTTTCTTCCATGGAACACTCTATTACAAGTTGCTCAGAAACAGCAGGGAAGGAGCCAAAAGATGCAGTGCCCAAAGAGGAGGGACCCATGAGTGTGTGCCTGCTTAAAATGTACCTGGTGTTCAGATGAAATTGTGGCATGGACAGGAACATTTCTGCAAGTGCTTAGACCCAGAGAGATTATGGTAGTTATTTATCATATTATGTCAATCTATTTCAAGCTTCCTGTTAAAATGGTTTGGTTTAAAACCAAAAGAAGATTCAGATTGTGATTATAAAGGATTTTTTTTTTTAAACAACAAAAAAGGTAATAACTTTCAAGGCACATTTTTAGATCTATTTCTCTCAAATCCTGTTTTTGTAAGTTAGATATCTCCTTCTTCTTTGAATTTTATTAATGACAGTAGGTCTCAAGACTAACGGTGCCTGTTTTCAGTAATGTTGTCATATGTGAATAGTATTTGAATAAACTCTTATCTTTCAGGGTGGCATGGGAAGACAGAGTAGGATTAAATAGGTTTTTATAACGTTTTTGTCAGTCATTTGAAATGTTTCGCACTTGAATAAAGGGCACTTTAAATGCAGATATACTTATAATCTGAAGATTTATTCTGTAGTCACTGAAAGCCAAAACTGTACAATTTAAATATTTTAGAGTAAACTGCGTGTAAGCAGGTTGTGTCCTATTCTCAGCATGAACAATTTCTATTTGTGTGCACATCTAAACCTAATATTTTTAAGTTCCTGACTTTGGAATCTTTAAAATAGAAGACATACTGTATTATGTAATTTATTCTTTTGCTGATAATTACTCTGCAATCAAGAAAAACAATATTAATAACTTAGAGATTTAGAGAGACTTTGTTATTGGCAAGGACAGACCCCTTTTATTACAAAAATCTGTATTAGGTAAACCTGTGCTTAAAATATGAAACTGTATTTCTCACTATTTTCTTGGCCTGTGCAACCTAAATATCATTAATGAAATAACACCGTGGTCTACTTTATATTAGATATTTAATTCTATATATTTTGATTACCTGAAATTCTTTTAATTAATCTTATCATCATAAAAATGAACTTTTACCAAATATTTATCATTCCTCCTTCTTGGAAAGATTGTGCTACTTTTCAATACTCAGATATACAGCATGTCTAACATGGTAAATTATGCTTAAAAATTGTTTTTCATGATTATGTTCCCACTATATGAATTCAAACTATAATGAAAAATGATGAAAATGCTCATGAATAAAAACTTTTGACTAGGATTTAAAAATAGGGGTTTTATTTCTCACAGCACTGGAAATAGCCTGTAATTTTTTGTCAAGTATACTATTCTATTGGATTAACTTTTTTTGGTTTTGTGTATAAAGTTCATTTACTCTTAAGTAGGCAATGGTAATGGTCATGAGTGAGATTGAGACCACTCTTGAAAAAATTTTAGAAACAATTGAAAGGATTTTTCCACAAGTTAAAAATGATTGAATTTGAAAAGTCTGATGAAGTCTCAATTACAGAGAATCTCTACTGGGAAAATTCAAAACTGTGAGATACTGGTCCAACAAAACAAAAAAAAACCCAAAACAATCCAAAGAGACAAACAAAAAAACTTTGTTCAACCTGAAGAATCTGAATAAGGCAGTAAAAGCAGCTTGAATTTAAGCAAACACATACACATGTGTAAATCTTTAATTTATTTCTATAATTTATAACCTTTTGCTGAATGAGTTTTTTGATGAATGAGTTTAATGCCTGTAATAAGGACCACCACAAGAAAGGATAAAAATGTGATATGGGTTTTCAGTAAGTCCAGTAAATCTGTGGTATTGTTACAATGTTTATTACAGCATCACTGAGATGTGGATGGAAATTAGTTTTTTCCCCTAAACAGTTTGATACTAGTTCAATTTAGCTCTTAATTACTCACTTTCTCTTGTAACCTGTGATTTTTACCTAATTTCTTTTATTTGTGAGAGCACAGCAGAGAGAGAGGAGTGAAATGTTTAAAGGTAATCCATGTTCTTCACCACGGTGCTGAATCAAAACCATGATCAGATATAAAACAAGAGTTCATCTCCAGAGTGTTTAGACTTGGTCAAAGTGAAAGAGTGGTATCTTACATCTGAGGTTAATTGTGGCTGTTTCAAAGTTTCACCAGAACCCTGGGTAATCCTCACAGCACCTTGTAATGAGGAAAAATCAGCTGCACTTTTGTTTCAGTAAACTACCTGTGTTTTTGTGAGATTATGTGAAAGTTCTAATATGTCCTGGGTTACTTATACAGTTACACTGACCGCTTTGTAAACATTCTTTGTGGTTAAGACTTTTCTGATGAATCACAGAGCAGAATTCCCAGCATGGCCCTCCAAGGGCCTGGGACATTTCTTCAACCCAGCTTCTGTAATATGAACTCAAAGTGCTCTGAATATTAAAACAAAACAAAACAAAAACAAAAACAAACAAGCAAAAACCCAAACACACACACACAAAAACCCCCAAACAAAAACCCAACAAAAAGCCCCAAACAAACAAAAACCAGACCAAAGCAAAACACCAAACACCAAAAAAGCCAAAAACAAACTAAGCAAACATTTTTGTAAATTATAATTCTATCTCATATAGTGTGGGTAGAGCAGGCATTAGTCATTCACGAGGATTAGTACCCTGTTTGAGACCATTACATCTGAACTGACAGAGGTGCATGGAATATGGCAGAAAAGAATTTCTTATTTGAAATTCAAGTCAAACTCCAAACAAACCGTAGTCTCTATGGTTCAGAAGATTTTAACACCTTTTGTCTATTCTTGTGACACTTACAAGCAATTCTCCTGGCTTTATGTAGAATAGAAGTTCTAAAACAAAGGTCAAAATGACCTCAACTTAAAATGCTGAAAGCACAGTAACCTGGACAGAAAATGTTCTTAGATGGCATATTTTGTTCCAGGCCTAAGGATTCATATTGCATTTTAGTTTTGATACACCACCAAAAAATTTTTATGGAGTATTTTCTGTTATAAAAGGTAACAGATAAACTTCTTTTTATCTGTGAAAATTTTTACAGTAAACTTCTGTTTACTGTAAAAATTGTTTCCTCTGGGGAGATATTTTGCCCAGAAAAATTCAGGAAAGATCCATAGAAAATTTCTTGACATGTGGCCTTTCCAAGTTCTTGGGTTCAGTCTGTTGCTTTTAGAATACTCAGAAATCAAGTAAAATCCATGCAGGCTCCTCCATAATTTTAGGCTCTGTGTAATTCAATGTCCACACTGCTTTTCATTGACACAAGAGAACAGTGACCACACAAACATGTAAACTGTCACAGGTCACTCAGATGGCAGAGTTCAAAGGAAATTTGAACTCACAGGAGGTAGCTTAACCTGAGTCAAGGGACTTACCTTACAGAGTGTTGAGTTCCGTTTACACATCTCATCCTCTGACAGAACTCAGGTATGTGGAGATGCTTCTCCCTTCCTCCTTGCTGTAAATACCTCTCCCTTCCTCCTTGCTGTAAAAAGTGACATTTGCATCAGGTAGAAAAGGACAATTTAGATATGGAAACTTAAAACATTAAAGTCTGTTCTCACAATAATTAGCACAGTTCAACCCTTGTGATTTAAATCTGCCAAGGATCAATACTTGGCTAAGAAATGAGTGCACTTTTTAGGGTTGAAATTAAATAACCTTTTAGGAATATTTGGTGTAACAATGATGTCATGCATTGTCTCATTTTGGAGAAGCCAGCTATGTCTTTCAGCACAAAATAATAAGTTGCATTTACTTTCCAGATTTTTAAGCCCTTTTGAAAAATCCTTCCTTTGTTGGGGTGGGTCATTTCCTAAAATAAAATAAGTTAGAGTAAGAAGTATTGAAAAACTTTTTTTGAAAATCGAAGAAACACCTCTCTTGATATTTTCTACCATTCTTTAGCCAAAGTTCATCTGAATTCATGAATAATTTTGCATCTTTCTTCCTTTCTCTAACTGGACATTGAAAAAAATTACCTCTGTCAAGGCAAAGTAAATTATGTAAAAGCTTTGTGCACATCTGAGGAAGCAGGCATAGTCATGGTCTATATAGTATTTTACTGGGAATTCTGTTCCTTGCCATCTCCTGAGTATCTGGGACCATGACAATCCTAAATGAGAGTAAATGAACCCTGTTTAGATTGTCTCTGTTTGCAAATGAGTCTATAGTGGGTATTTCTGCCTTTTACCCATGCCAGTTTCTTCCGTTTGCAAAGAAATTTCCCTCTCTACCAACAGGATTACAAATTTCAGTATATTTTTATCATCATCCTTGAATAGCTCCGAGCAATTTATATGCATGAACCTTTTAATTGACTTAACATGCCTTTCTTAGGAGGATAAGAATTAGTTATGAAGCATTACTAAATAGGTCAATTCCCACGATGTTATAGTCTCTGCGTAGTTCTCCATTTTATGCATAAAAAAGCAAAGGATTTTCTTACCAAGACTTTAGTGTGTATAAACTTTATGTTTTCCATGAAATCAGAAGAGGAAGACAGAATTATTATTTAAACTGATTTATTGCACATACCCCCACAAGAAGATACAGATTGTATCCAGGCAAGCCACAGAGATTACTGGCAAACCTGACAGAGGAACCATTGCCCCAATTGTTTTATCAGGCAGCTGGGAAGAGAATGGGAATACATATTTACTTCATGAAGGCAAATATTCCTGCTAAAACCCTCCCAAAAGGAGTATATTTCAATCTATCAATAAAGGGGATAAATTCTAGAGAATTTTATAGTGAATCAAAACTAATTATATAGTATTTAATCGAAAAACATTTGTCTTGGTTTCTTTTCAAATTATAAAACTTTCTTGCTGGTCTTTTGGCCAAGCTCCAGTAAAATATACTGAGTATGTTAGAAGTATGAAAACTATTTCCTGCATGAAGGATGTGCACTCAGTGGTCTGAAAGGTCTTTGCTGCAGCCATCGTGTTTCCATGACTACCTTTTGAATTAGCAGGAAGTGTTCATCCCCTAACACCAGAAATAAAATCCTGTCATGCAAGGTATGAGTTGATTTCGTTTCTCGCTCTTCACAATTAGCCACTTCCTCAAGGTAAGACTTCATCATCCATCTTGGCTCTCAAAGGAGCTATTGTCATATTTCTTTTCCCAGTTCACCACACTCTTTTTTTTTGTCTGTGGTCATCACAATGGCATTTGGTGGGGAAGACAGGCAGCACTGGACTCTACTTGGTAACATGAGCCAGAAATACAAGAGGCACATCAGTAATTGTTGTGAGCAGTGAAAATTATTCAGAGACCCATGGAGGAGTGATTGATGAAACCCCCTTGTCCTTGGTCCACATATACACCCAGATTCCCTTTCCCTACTCTTCACCCACTATAAAAGACTCGAAAGTGATGCACCTTTTCATAGAAGGAGCTATGTGGATTGAACTCATGCATTTATCTCACAGCAATAGGAGGCTTAAATGGTTTTGTATTTCATTACACTATTACAGCTGTTGAGCTGGGCAGTGGTAATGATGAGGGTTATTTTGCCAACCATAAACAGATGGAGCATTACTGTGCAAAATGCTGTAGTGCTGTGAAGACTGTGGGTGAAATCCCAGACTAGGATGGGAGTTCTGCTGGCAGCCCAGATAGTTCTTCAGCAGTTGGTATCTCACAATATTTGTCACCATAAAAGTATATTGTAATTGTGTAACTGTGTTCAACTGAACAGAAAATACAGACCCAGCCACTTGTATCAGAAAAGTTGCTGCACTGCTTAAGAACACTGCAGGATACCTTAGGTGGTCTATACAAAGGCAGTATAGAAATACAAAATGCTATCCACAGAAGATGTGAAACTAATCATTTTGTAAAAATAAAAAGATAATTTTTTATGTAATTTGGGGAACCAGATTTTCCAAGTGGATTGCAGAAATAGGAAAAAAACAGTGAAGCCAGGAAAACCTCAACCTTCATCATTGTAGGGAGGTTAGATCTGATGGTTTTGGGAGAGCCCTTCCAATACAAAATATTCTATGATTCTATGAACTAATAAAATATGGGAGACCCACCAATTTTATAGCATGGAAGTCAGAATTATTTTTATTAGAGGGGAACAGGACAAGTGTTTGTCCTAACTTGGAGATGAATGTTTCCAGTCCTTCATATCTTCATCTTCTAGCAAATATTGCCTCTAACCAATAAAACCCCCTCATATATATACTCTGAGTGTTAGGGTCCAAATTTATCACTATTACAATACCACTCACAAGAGTAACTATGCTTACAGGTTGTATTTTAAAAGATGTATTCAAATAGTACCTGAGCCATTAAGCAGCACATGAACATCCATGTAAAAACATTTACCTATTTCTCTATCATATTTTATATGTAACCTAAATTATAAGTTAATGACTTTTTATATTCCCCATATTATATTCCCATTTTATATTCCACTGATATTTCCTTCTCTAATACAATGAATTACCTTACAAAATATTTTCCCTGATTTGCATTTTTACTACTTCACCTTCTTTTCCATTTTACCTCTGCCTTTCTGGTACAAAAGCATCCCAAAAGCACTGTGTTTACTAGAAGTTAGTAGTGAAAAGAAAAATAAGTAAAAAGATGTCTGGGATGTTATAACTTAAACTGCAAAGATATTCCTAGTAGAAACAGGAAGACTTCTAGAAAAAGAATTACATATTTGGTGTGTAATGAGCATGGGAGAGATTATTCCCTTCCCCCGTGGAGGTTAAGATGCAATGCCCCCAGCCTATAAACAGTTATGTAAATGCTCAATTTGAAGCATATGAGTCATCTCAGAGCTTACAGAGTGTTAAGTAGTTTCCTCACTGCAGAAGTGTAGCCTAGACAAGAGTGATAACAAGGGCTTTGCTAAGGTTTCACTACCAATTTGTTTAGAGCCCTTTCCAGTGCCTAGTCATTCTTATTTTATTTATTCTTTTCCTAATAAGTTGAAAGTAATATTGCCTTACAGATTATACTGAATTAAACTTGACACCCTTTATATGAATGCATTAATAAATATTCTCCTTTCTTCACACTTCTTCAAGTAGCCTGCCAAAAACAAATGACCTCTTTGAGGAACAGATGAAGAAATAGTGAACGAAGAAATGAGCAATCACAAATGTAACTAGCAGTGCTTGTTATCACAGTGACATTTACTGGCCTCCACCAGAAGGAGGTTCCATTGCAATTTAAATCCAATTTGCACAGAAGAAACACTGTTGTGGACCTACAGTAAGCAATGCATGCTACACCTATAACACCAATGGGATCCAGAATAAGTAAGCTCTGGTACAGAAGCAGTGCAGATGATCCAATCCAGCATTTTACAGCTGTATTGCTTTCAGGATTTTGGCTATTATTTTCTGAATATTGTTTTACTGTGGGACATACTCAGGACTACCATTCATTCAGCTGATCCTGGAGGACCTCTGTTGTGGAATCTCATTGGCTTGCTGCCCTTGTAGTTGAATTAAACTAAACAGAGGATTAGAGGATAACTTTCTCTGACCCCTAATGGCAGGTAAATTGGAACAGCAAGTGACAGTAAGAATCCCAAATCCAGCAGAACACATGCAGTAGAGCTGGAACTACACCTAAATGTCATGGTCAGTAATTTTTGGGAAAAGATAGTCTCAGCCAGAACAAATGGGTTCCCCAGCATTTTAGTAAATCAAACATCTTAGATTTATGATAAGTCAGTAAAGATCACCAAGCTTACAAAGACCTGGTCTTGAATACTGATAATCTTGTCAGATGTTTCCTACCTGATCAAAAGAGCTGGAAGTCTGAATTTCCTGTGGGCTACAGTTGTCGTCTTGGAAGATGCCTTCCTGTCCAACATGACCATGCCAGTGGTCTTGGTGCATCCTGGGTCTTGAGGTGGTCAACAGGGAGGCAGTCTACAAGCTACAGGCTTGAGAAGCTCAAGCTGGACTTTCAAGGACTGTGTTTCCAGGCAGAAAGACATATAAGACTTTTCAAGACCATTGATATGAAGCCTGCTAGCAGGAAAACCTTGGGATCCCCAGCCCCGAGTAATTTACTCTTCTTAAAAGAATTTTAAAACTCTAGGAAAATAGGTAATCAAGGTCCAGCTGGGTTGCCAGACTTCTTCCTGCATCACCTGAGTTCAGATTCTGCAAGTTCTGGGAGAGATCCCAAAATCTTATTTTGCAGGCCAGCCTTGCTTTTGTGACTATTCTGGTCTAACAGCTCTGAGGTGCTGATCTATTCAAATTGAATAAACTAGCAGACAGGAAAAAAATCAATAAAATAAAATGGCAAATCTTTTTTATCAGAAATCCTGTCTCCTAGAAATCTCTGCTTTTCATACCACTGTCTAAGCTACAGAAAATTAATTCTGTTGAACCCAGTTTGTCCAGTCTATGAATTATTCATTTATAAGCAGTTGATATATAAAACTGCAAAAATCCTATCAAAGGTGATTTTATTCCTGTATAACCTATTTAACAATTTGCCTTTGTAATTTTAATAAAAACTATTGGAGCTTTTCATGTTCCCACTTAGTGACAGGGTGAGCTAGTAGCTCTGCATTTTTTGTCTTTCTTAGAGAGAATCTGTGAGTTTGCAGTTCTTTACACAAACAAGAACCCATCTGCAATATCTCCTATGGCACCAAGATAAGTTTTTATTCATAAAAGTGACATTTGAGTAACTAATAGCTTTTTAACAGAAATACCTCTACAATGAACGTAGAAAGCAGAGTTTTTTCCTTCTAAATCTTCATTTATGCAGAAAATGTCATGTCAACCTTTTTCTTCTGCCTTTTCAACAAATGCTCTTTTCAAACTTAAATTTCATATTCATTCTAATATGTAACATGTGCTAATCATATTAGGAATGATTCATTTTATTCAGAATGGCAAACTGTTGCTCTTAGCTGGTTCTTATTAGTAATGTCACTCTAAAACTTACAGCAGAAGAATCTTTCTCAAGGATGAAGGAAAGTGGCTACTCTCATTCAGTTCTCACACACATCTTCTGCAGTGTTTTATTTTGTTGGCTTTGTTATTTTTCAGGATCACACCTAAAATTAATTTCATAATATTTAATGATCTCTTACGTTAGAGACCTGGCAGGTTCCAACCTTCCTAATTTTATGTGTGAAGACAGAGGTGTAAGTTGAATTTACATGTTAGCAGGGTTCAGGCTGCCTCTTGCCTGCCCTGGGTGCTGGAGATCAGGGCCTGGAGTTGTCTCCAGGCAGGGAGGTATTGGAGATTGCAGGAAACCATTAGGATGGAGAAAAGGGATGGGATGAGACAGGGTGGCTGTGGGAACAGGACAACAGGAGTGTTGAGGGTTTTGTTTCGTGGAGGAACAGCAATATACACCTCTTTCAGCTCAGTCTTCTTTGGAACCTGGTTTTAAGCTATTGCATTGTCATTGGCTAGGTGCCAGTTGCCCATCTCCAAGAGGTACCTTATCACCATCATCCAGATTTCCATGTACATGCTCTCAGTGAGGTCAGGTCATAACCTTAAAGAAATCTTTTTCTGCTTCTCAGCTACTCCTTCCACACAATACTGACCTAAACATTTAAGATGGAAATAGCTTTTACAAGAATTCCTTTTTGCAGTATAAGGGGGAAAAAATGAGCAGGACCTTGAAAAGGTATTACTGTTCCTATTGAATTAGCTTTTTCCTCACACTCATCAGGACAGGTATTTGCTTTAGAGACTAGCTGAAATGAAATAGAAAAGATAAAGGACCAAACATCCTTTGTCATCGTATTACCTGCCTTTGACACCAAGGAAGTGCTGCCTGCCATCTGAGTCCTGAAAAAAAATCCTTGCTTCATCTTTAAATGACCTCTTAGAACAGGAGCAATTTTGCCTCTTTTCCCTCTGCCTTTTATCATCTTCCTCTGTTTTTTCATGCTTTTTAAATGAGCTCATTATTTAACAGTTGAACTTAAGCATCTCATGCTACAAAGTGTTTTAGGACAAAAATTTATGTAAAGTATGGTTTAACATACTTGCTATCCAAAATTTAATGCTTTAAAAAAAGAAAAAAAAATCCTAAACAGCTCTCTCCAAAGCTGAGTTTTATCTATCTTTGATTATACTGAATGGTGGAGAAAATAAATGATGACAAGTTGGAAGCAAAGCACTCAATTGGACAAGATCACTTACCTTCTTCTTATACCAATAAATTTACATATTTTAAAGTTTCATATAAGTTCATATTTTCTTTAAAAAGCACAGCTTCCATCATAAGGCCTATTTCTTTTTGTTTTTGTTTTTGTTGGTTTTTTGTTTTTGTTTTTGTTTTTGTTTTTGTTTTTTCTTTTTGTATCCCAGTGCTAATGAAGCTTGTTCCTGGTCATATTTTATATGCACATCCTGTTAGAACAGACAGACTAACTGCTCACAAAGGACAGATATATGACCTTTCTTTTTTTATTATTTGCATTGCTGTAGTTAAAATCTGTCAAAATTTCCATCTTAAAATTAAGGTTGTTTTCAGGGACTGTGAAACTCATACCTAAACATTTGCCTCCCATGCTATTGAATGGTAGAGGTAGAGGATTCTGTAGATCTTTGCTCTGATTCAGCATGTTTCCTTTCCACTTTTTGTGTTTGTAGATCAATGATCCTAATTACCATTATAGTGTTTTAAAGTGGTTTTGTGGCCTCAGTATTCTCATCTCAGGTGACCCATATGACTTCCTTTAAGTATGGATTAAAATTCCATTGAGAGTGTATACTATACATATGCAGGAAAACTTGTTGGATATGTGATCATGCAATACTTAATGCTTAAGGCCACCCATTTTGGACTGTTTGGTAAATAATACTCATTTTCATGTGTGCATTTATGACACATTTTTAAAGGGATGGATGCCATTTAGATGGCAAAGGAGTGAAAGTAAACACTGTACTAAGCACTTTCTAAAAATCCATCAATGTTTTACTATCAGTAAGTTTACAGTAGTTTGTAACAGCATTTGCAAATAATTGCATTGATGATAATCAAAGCTTGTAGCTGCAATGATATTCTTTAGAGTTGGTGATGGGCTATGGAGTGCAAGGGTTAACACTCCCTCTTCTTCTTCCCCAGACTTGGACTAAATTTCTAGCTCTGAGCTACAAGTGCAAATGGGTTTTGAGAAGTTACTGTGGTCCCTTGTGGCCAGGTGTCCCCATTAAAAAGCCATCATGCAGCTTGGGGTGACTGGCAGCCTCAGCTCACGGGGGACAGGGAACTGGGTGAGTGGTGGCACACACACCTCTGCAGTTACAGACACCAGCCTGCCACCTCTCTCCTTGGACAGCTTGTATCATAAATATTGCATAATGAATGTTTGTCTCTGTTCCTGTAACCAGCAGCTGTCGTACATTATATTTCTATTGTCACTCAAACCCTGCTTTTAGCCCTTGCTTTGAGACCTCCAGAAACTGTTAAAAGCACAACCTTGTAGACAGCATTCTGTATTCCCAGGGCTTGAATGCAACAAGGTGAGATTTTCCTTCATTTTCTTCTACTTTTAAGAATGCCATAATGACTCTCAGAACATTTAGAAAATATAAAAATAAAAAAAGAAGAAAAAAAATCCCAACAAATTAAAAAAAAAAAAACCCACCCAAACATCAACAACAAAAGCAAATACAAAACCAAAAAGCCACACAAAAACACAAACAAACAAACAAATTTAAAATAAAAGAGGAAAAACAAAAACAACCAAAACAAAAAGTATAACAAGGAGAAATTACAGCATGGGTGGGCATGCAGCACGAGGAGGGAGGATTGTATAGATTGTTGAGGAAATTCACAATTATATAAGAGGATTAATATCCGGCTTGCTGACCTCAAGCGTTTGGCTTCAGATACAGGAACCCTAAATCTCTCAGAAGTTTTGCTGGCAGGACCCTGTGCTGTGCAGCCATGGAAATTACAACTAAAGGAGATTGAAGATGGGCTAGAGAAACGAGGCCCACATGGCTGCTGCTACAAGAGAAATCATTTCAGGCTTGCTGCTGTTCAGACTTCTCAGGATCAAAGAGCATCTCCTCTTGACAAAAATATGCAAGAAACCTAAATAATTTGATGACAGATTGTTCTTGAACAGCAAGTTGTTTTGGGAGAATCACATTTTATGATGCCCAGGACTGTACCTACTGCAAAGAAAGATGGGGACATGAGGCTCTGCTTCTTCATGCTGTACTTCCAGTCTGGCCAGGTCATTTTCCCATTAAAGAACAGCCAACGTGAAGCCAGCCTTTGATCAGGTGTTATTTAGGAGTACAAGAAACTCTCCCTTTCTGGCCTGTGAGATAGGGGAATCTTTGCAGAGGGGAATGAAATTCACTGGTCTTCACCCACAAAACCAGAGTGAGATAAGGGGTTGGGAGTAGCAGGTAGCTCTGCCATAGAAGAGGAGATCTCGTACGGAGTGAGGACCTGGAGGGTGGAGCTGTGAGGTCCAGGAATGTGTCGCAGGAATCCTGCCTTTGGTCAGACACATAATTTTCCCTGTGGGAATTCTTCTTGTAACTCAGGTCCTCTGCCCCATATGTCAGAAAGCCTCAAGAATTCGTGCTTGCTCCCATTTATAAACTTCTTTCTTCTAAAGTCAGATAGCACATATGCAGTGCTAGCTGGGTTTTTTTTTTTTATTCCATTTATTTTATTCCATTGGTGAGGACAGCTGCCTTTACCAAGCATTGTCTATCAATCTGCAATTTATTGAGATATAACCTAAAAAATGCCTGCTTGCTTTTCATGTGGAAAGAAAGCCAATCAATAGCAGTGGATTATTCCAACATGTGTATGGTCCAAGAGTATAGCACATTTGTCACTGAGAAGCAAATGAGTTTCCCCAGTTGCATCTTTGAGAACCAGAGGGGTTTGTTCTAATGGATTTTGTTTCATTTTTTTCCTTAGGAAAGCACTTATTAACTAAAGGTTAATTTCTTAACACATGTAAGAGAAATGGAAAGACTACATAATGTAATGACTAGCATGTAAAAGCAGAAAGCCTAGTGCTCTTAGGAACAGCAGGCATTTCCATTTCTATGCAATAGAAACATTTGATGTGCTAGGATTTTAAAATTATGTAAACAGATACTAGTCCATATGATACTTAATTGAATGGCAAATTGTTTCTAATGTTATGCTAAGAATTAGTATTTTCTGTCCATTGCATTTCACCTTCTTGATTTAGAGTAGAAGCACATTTAAACTATGCCTATATATATATATATATTACTCTTTTTCATTCTTTCGTTCAAGTAGAAAAAACCCAGTATGAATAAACTTAAAATTCCTTTCTACCATCAGAGGCTTTACTGCAGTAAACTGAAAGTTGGTGCTGATTTTATCTGTTTTCTTAGTAATCACTAGGTTCATTTCATCTGGGCTCCAATTTTCAGTGGTTCTTAATGGCTTTCCTGGTGAAAATTGGAACAGACTAGTGGTGTCACATATTTTAGAACTAAATTGAAGAATTATGATTTACATAATAGATGTGGTTTATTTCAATTGGATTTATCCTGCTGTGCCACATTGCTTCATGGGAGCAGTAGTTTTCCCCATTCAAATGTTTGCCAAACTAGTCATTTTCCAAATGACATTGTCTATCATAAGATCTGATCTGACAGAAAGATTAATTCATGAAAATCTTAGAACTGGTCATGTTTGCTGTGTGTGTGCTGAAGAGAAATACCATCAGAGGAAAATAGAGTGTTTATTTGTTGTGTGTATGTTGGAGTCCCAGTTTCCTTAATACAGACCCAGGTGCAGGTGACACTGTGCATGTTATTTTCAATGTCTGTATTTTATCTTTTTTTAATCTTTCATATGCAGCCCATCTCTACAGCATTTTTCAGAATACCTCCTTACCCAAATAATTCCTGCAGCCTACTCAGTCTGTGGTAGACTTGTTAATGGAGAAAGTGCAAAGAGAGGAAAAGAATAGTCAGGCTGACCAATAGAAAATAAACCCACAGTTTATTATTTATTATATATGTGTGACTCCAAACCTGAGAATTTGATGTATACACTCAAATTACCTAATTGTGATGCAAACACTCCAGTCCCTCTCTCCAAAGCAGTTAAAGAGAAGCTATTAAAAGTCCAGTAAAATACATTTTCTAATGCTGTTTGTTAAATTCTGTGTCAAAAGATATCAACTGTATGAACACTTAGGAGCTGAAAGAGCCACAAGAAGTTGAATTTGTATTTAACCTGAATTGATAAGGCTGTTCCTTAAGATTGTTGATGTTTACATTTAAGTGTGATCTGACATATTGTTTGCAAAATAAGTATGTTATTTATCATTATCTAGAATCCAGAACGTCATCTGCTATTCTTTCCACAGAACACTTTGTGCAGTGCACCTGAGAGGGAGGCTGGGAGAAGGTACTGGTTGTGATGATTAATGAGCAGAGTTTTTTGACATGGGCTAGCACCCACAAGAGACCAAAGCAAACACACTGTAATCTGTTCAGAAAGAAGAGGAAAACAGGATTTATTAAAAAAAACTCCACAGTAAGACATTTGAATTCTTTTATCTGCTGGAGCAACACTCTTCAGCTTTAAAAAAAGAAAAAAATAATAATAAAAAAGGGATTATATTTACATTTTTACAAGCAAAATAAAATGGAAAGGGAGCTTTGTTATTCAAGTATTTCCTCAGCAAAAATGTCCAGCAACAGCTGTGTTCTGACAGGGAGCCCCTGAAGTCCCTCTTTGAGCCTGCTGCTGCTTTACCTCTGGATTCTGTTTGGGATGGAGAAACATGTAGTGAGAACTGTAATGGCTTGATGGCTTGAAACTGTCTTTCCTAACTAGTAGAGAAATTATTCTAGCTTTGTAGTTTCTTGAGACCCAGAGTCACCTACAGAACTCCAGGAGCTTATAGGTCCTATTGCATTTCTTACTAGTAAATATCCTTTACCAGAGGGAGATACATTGATTTTTTTTTTTTTTTCCTAATATAAACTCTCCGAGATGTGAAGGTCTTAAGCAGCAAAACTCTCTGTTTTTCTGGGAGTTTTCCAAAATATGACTCAGAGCAGGACTTCACAAAGCTAAAGGCACAAGGCCTTTCTGGAGGTCAGTGACTGCTGAGGGGCTGTGGCAACCCTGGGTGTGGGACTTGGGGACACTTTGCAGGCACAGGAAGAGGCCATACAGTCCTTATGGGAGCCCTTCGGGACTCCTTTGTGCAATAGGAACTTTGGGCTGTCAGCTAAGGTTGTTTTTTTGTGTTTTTTACCACATAACATCATTAAAACGAAAAAACCACAACACCATAATCAAAGGCAGTGGGGTTTAAAGAAAACCCAGAAACAAAACACTTAACAATATTAAGCTGTGCATGGTATGAATAGATTTAAAGCTCCCAAGACACAAGTCTGTAAGAGGTAACAAACATGTAAAGTTTGACATTTAGAGCCACCTTTTCCTCTTTTTTTTCAATTTGAGATATTTTGTTACCTAGGATATTTTCTTGTGAATTATATTTAAAAACAGCTAGGCTTTTAAAAAACAGACTATCCTTTGATCTCACAGAGAAGGCACAGTAAAAAAGTGTTTATGAAAGCATTTGCTAAAAAAACCCAGAAAATATAAGCTTGTAGAGTAAAACTTAAGTCAAGTTTTTAAAACAATTGCAGTGGCTTTCCTTCTCTTTAGCAATACTTGCTTTATGCATATGAGAGTTGTCTCCCACTCCAGACTCTACTTCTGAAGAGGAAGGAGTGAAAAATAGTTGCTGAACAGCTAATTTATCAGCCTGACACTACCATCTATCAAGAGAAGAGGCCTGCTGTTAGGAAAATCAAGATTATTGGTTCAGGGGTTTTGTTACCTCTCGTGAAATGAGGGCAGGTTTGACAGTCTATGCACCTGAGAGACGTTCTGGACATTTTGAGTCCCAAGTCCCATACTTCACTCTATTTTCTGCAGTCTGCTCTGGTGGTTGCTGTCTTCCTTGACTCCCTCTGACAGTACAGCAGCCCAGGGCTGCTAAAAAGCCCATTCAAAGCAGAAAGGATTTGGGTTTCTTTTCCTTCACAAGCTATGAAGAAGCTCACTACGAAATTTTCATACTCATAGGTTAATCTTTGATCTCACTGTATATGTTGGAGTTCAGCACCCTATGAAGTGTGGCAGACTCCAGTATCTTAGGGCTGATTGCAGGAACATATCAGCAGGAACATACAGACACCTCCTTTAGGGGTCCTGCTGTTGAACTGTAATTCAGCAGATGGAAGCCCTGGAAGGCAAAGGGCTTTTTATTTGGTAATGGGTAACCCTGAACAGGGGGAGGAGTTCAGCTCCATGGTGAACAGGACTATCTGCTTAGTAAAAAAAAAAAAAACAACAACCAAAAAAAAACCACCAAAACCAAAACAAAACAAACCAAACAAACAAACAAACAAACAAAAAAGAAAAATCTAATGAACAAGAAATAGGCTTTTGATTTTTTATTTCCAATTTAAAAAAAGAAAATCAGAAATTTGAAGGCAGTGATTTGTTTAACCTCTCCCTTAAATAGTGATATTTACAAATTCTGTAAAAGTTAAAATACTCCAATTTCTCTCTGGTCTTGTTGAGAACTTCCTGCTGAATTTTTTTTTTTTTTTTTTTTTTTTTTTTTAGTTGTGGAGAGATGGTAGTGTTTACTCTAAGTTTACACCATTGTGGCCTGGAGGATGTATTCAAAATGTGATTTAGATTCCAATGCAATCCAATCAAAATTCCACTCTGCAGCACAGCAAAATATGGCCAGGCCTATTAATGAAGAAATATTGCTGTGTAATCACATTCAGCACTTTGTATGATGCTTGCATCATGACACTTAGTGGAATGATTATGTCCAACCCTCTCAAACTTACATCTACTGAATTCAAAATAAAGGGCAATTGCACATTGGATCTTCACAATTGTATGGATGCAAGACCTTTTTTGCCAAAAACTTGAAAAAACTCCTACTCAGTGATGAGATTAGGATTTTGCAATTCCAAGGTTGCAGTTATATTTTAGAAAATATTAATTGGTTTTGCTTGGTTTGTTTTAAATTTTTGTTTTGTTTTGTTTATTTGTTTTTTAAATTTTTCCTAACTTGGTATATGAAGCACTCAGCAGGACATTTACATTATGTTAAGGGAGTACAAGATATCAAGATTCAATCATACGTATGGAAACTGGAGGGCAGATAGCAGTAGGTGGTGCTTTGTGCATGCAAGGAAGGAATCCAGAGAAATCTCTGCAGTTCACCTTCTTCTAAGAGGATCCTTTCAGATCAAAGGTAGATGATCATAGGATCAAGTCACACAGCTGGAAACTATGTGGTACTTAATTTTTCTTTTATTTTTTTTTTTCTTAATCACATTTGCATGAAGGCTTTCAAACACTGTTGAATTGTTTTAGGACACAAGACTTCTCTGAAAATGAGAGCAGCTTCTACTTACCTGCCTGCTGGCCTTGTCAGATGACATTGACAAAATAAGTGGGGTCATTGACTTGTTTCTTTCAATGCTGATCTGCACACCTAGGGATTTACCAGCTTTCACAGCCCTCTACTAGAAAGACTGATATTTTGGCAGTATTTTTCTTCTCAAATGTGAATGGAAAGAATAATATTTAATTCCTCTGTGGGAGATTTTGATTGCATCTCTCTTGACCTTTATATAATTTCGTTTTGAGACGCTAGCATTACAAATAAATGGCATATTTGTAAGTGTATAGGTGTTGCCTAGGTATTTCCTGTACATAAGTTGTATAAATGGCTTACATTGCATGGTTTAAGGAAGTCCCACATTTCAGCGCACCTAACATTTTCAGTCTTTTGGCCGTCAATATTGCTAGATGTTGAGCAGGGCTCTCAAACACTTCCATAATATGCCTTTGAGAAATCTTCTATAAAGGGTTGCAGAGCACTTGATTTTTATGGTTGCTGCCAACAAAAAAATTGTTGCCCGTCACTGAAGAATCTGTCAGATCAAATGTGAGGGAGGTGCTCTCGTGCTCTATGGTAACTTGTACACGTAACAGTGCAAGTGGAATCTCAGCTGACCATACAAGATGGCATTTCAGCAATCACAAAACATTCACTATTTTCTAATTACAACTCGCACGTCCTTAGCAGGTTGATGTTTTTTAATGAGAAGTTATTCACTAAGAATTTCCTTTTATTGTTCAAATAATGTTTGGAGGTTAGACACTGCCCTCTGCTGGGTATAGGCTCCCATAGCAGTAGTTTGTAAAGAGCCCCAAATATTGACAATTTGTGAAAATGAACACAAAATTTGTGCTGTTCTGCTCAAGATATTGGCTGGTTTCAAGGAAGCACACCTTTTTGTGATCCCTTCTTGCATTCTTCTGTACTTGGAAGCGTACTGTGCAACAAAAACGGGTCTCAGTTTGGATAGCAAAGAGCTTTTGACTCATTAAAGTTGAACCCACTTGGCTGGAGCTGACAGTGTGACTTTATCACAGTGAGCAGCAGGAACATGTAGTGCTATAGATTGCAATTTTTACAAAAATAAACTCAATACTGTAAGAGCATATTCATCAGAAAAAAAAAGGCGATGGAGAAGAATGCAGTTGAATTTACTGCTTATGTGTTCTCTTGCATGTCTTTATTGCATTATTTCACAGTTAAAAAAAATTACAATTATACTGAGAACTCAAAGGTGTTATTTTTCTCTTTATCCTCTCTTTAAGTTGTTTTGATTTTTTTGTTTGTTGTTTTGAGAGGATGCCAATAAAAATAGCAACACTCTACGTTTCACTTAATTATTCTATTCTGATCTCATTGGATTTTTCCAGAGTCCATTAAAAAATGCAAAAGAAAACAAAAAACCACAACAAACAAATGCAAACCAAAACAAAGCAGTTTACTCAGGATGGAACTTGAATTTATATCTTACAGCAAAGGGGAGAGAAATAGATGAATTTCCCTAGTAATTTAATTGAAAACATTTAGTAAATTTAAAAAGTGAAATTAAATTCTTCACAAACAAACTATAAAGCTGTAGTAATCCAGCATTTACAGAAAAATTTAAACTGATGGCATAGAAAGCATTATATTTCCTTTCATGAAACTTTTATGACTTTCAGATCTCTTCTCTAATTTTTCTCGGTACAGAAAACACATGAAGAGAAATAGTTGCCTCAGGTTAACTGTGAGGGATTTCTATTAACTGACTGACAGGTTGTTCAAACCTTAGCTTAAAGATGAAGCAAAGCAGCTCTTATGTTTATTATATGTTACAAGTTTTCTCCAGATCTGTAGACTTTTAAAAATAGATTGTCCATGCAGAGCAGATGCTTGGTGCCAAAATAGAGATTGTCTCTCTGCTCATCTCAAAGGTAAACCTCCAGGGAAAAATGCAGCCCCTCCTACAGCACCAGCCCCTCCTGCAGCACACAGTCACTCACTCTCATGACAGCAGCTCTGGAGCAGAGATCAAGATGTGCTCCCAAAATACTCTGTCCATTCACAGCATTGCCCTGCAGCCAGCCTTTATTTACATGTGGCTGCAGCTGGAAGCCTCTTTGCTTCACCAAGGGAGCTCCGTGCCCTCTGCAAGGAGCTGTGAGTCCTGGAGTAACAGACCCCCTTATTAATGGTCACAGCTGGTCATTAGCTGATCACTGAATCTTCCTTGATGGCCAGCTAATGAACATCCCACTGGCTTATTGTGAAGATTGGTCAGGATAGACAGTACAGGTAATTTATAGCTGAAGCCCCAGCATGCTAATGGCCTTCCCTGAGTAACTGCAATCAACACAGCACTACTAAGTGGCATTACATTCTTCCTAATTTATTTCTCAGTTGCAACTATTTCATGTTGAATGGAAACTTCAGATTCTACGCTTAAAGATATGTTTGCATGTTTTATTTAGGGGGAAAACTTCCTTAAGAATTTAATGAGGAAAGCAACCTTAATCTTAAAAACTTTTTTGACAATTTTTGCCCTTATCAGAAGACGTTTATTTTTAAAAAACAAATCTATGCTCATAATATTCATCTATAAAAGGCTCAGAAGTCCACTCAGAGCAAAAATCATCTCTCAGGGGTACCTGTTAGCTGCTGGAGCCTGGAGAGCTTTGATGGTTCAGCACCTGTGGTGTCTAATATCTGTGAATCATGGAAAAATTGGCCAGAAGTTACAGTCTCTAGCTGTGATCTTGCCAGCTCTTAAAAGCTATAAAGTTTCAACCAAGCCTTGGCTTGGTAGGAAAGCTCTGGAAAAAGCCCAAGAAGTGGCAGTGATGCATTAGGTAGCACTCTTCTCTCTAAGTCTGGTAGATATTGCCAGAGGGATTGTCCAGTTATCACAGAAGCCTCCTTTGGCTTTAGATGTGCAGGTACCTTCTCCCATTTCAAGAGTGCAAGGATTCCACTGTGGCCAAGATATTCATCATACTTTAAGGTTTTATATTTTCATTTTCACAAGTTCAAGTTTCATAATTTTGATGCAAAACCAAAACAAAAGCAAACCCCAAAACCAAACAACCCCACCCCCGCCCCACCCTCCACTTGGTATATAACTGCAATGCAACTGCTATAAGGACCTGGGTTTGCATGTGTCCTGTTAGGGCAAATTTGGAAGGAAAGTTCTGATTGGCTTCCTTCTAGAAAGCAAAATTCAAGCGGCTCCTCCCCCAGCTGGTTCAGGAAAAGGTTTCCTTGGAGAAAAGTGAAAAAAAAAACCTGTTTATTTAACAAGCAAAATATTCACAAGCATAGAAAAAAAGAATAATATTCAACAATAAAACCTGTTGCTGTTCTGAAGAGATGACAAATTCAGAAAGTCCTTGCTGTGGGTTAGCTCGGCTCGTTCAGTCTCTTATCAGTCCCTGCTGTGCTGGCAAATGCCACGGCCCGGGCCCCAGTGGGCCACAGGTGTGAGCTCCAGGTGGGTTTTTTTGGGTTTTCAGCTCAGAGCAAGGCTGATCAGTTCCAAGAAAAAGAAAAGCCACAGTCCAGGGAATTTCTCTGCCTCAGCTACCTAAAAAAAACTAACTAAAAGCAAAGGAGAGCTCTCCCTGCTCTCTATGCTGCAGACAGCACAGTCCATGAGAGAGAATGCAGGGGAGCAAGTGCAGTGTCTGCAAACAAACCCCACGCTTCTTCTCCCCCCTTAGCTCTCAGAAACAGCCCTAAAGGTGCAGAACTTAATATCCTGCATAAACAGAACAGACAACTGGGGATACAAGCATCATAATGTCAACCCAGGACAGCGTGGCAAGGAACCAAGACATTGATCATGTTCCATTACAGGTTTTCATGCACTTGACCCACGTTAAGTGGTGTCCTCATGCTCATCTCATTCCCTGCAAATGGCTTCAAGACTGCAAAAACTCTTTCCCCCAGTGATTCCAAACTGCACTTCTTGAGCCATGAAGAGGTTGAGAAATTGAGTTTCCAAGGAGGTGGCCTGACCACCATTCCCTGGGTCTGAAAACAGGAGCTATGCTTGTCTTTAGAGAGTTTTTGCCCTCTCACTGAAGATACTCATCTTACATTTGGCAACTTTGCTCTTGAATATGTGAGATTATTAAAATTTCTCATTCAGAGATTCCATTTCATACTTTTTTGATTATGAATAAGACCCTTCTCTCCATCCTAGTTTCAATCCTGTCTCCTTAGCTGACATTGCTTGCAAAAGGTAAGGTAGCTACAAAACCTTCTGGAAATGACTAAAGGGAAATGAGTTCCTATGGTTCCAAAACAGATTGTGAAAGTAGCAGAGATGGTATTTGCCTTGAGGTTGCACATTTGGAACACAAACATTTGATTCTGTACTTTTCATGGCATGGATGTGAGAGTTCAAGCCAGACCGAAGTCATTTGTAAGACATCTATTTGATAATTGTCTTCTTGTTACACGGAATCCTGCATTTGTTTTCATGCTAAAAAGTAAATATGCTATTCAAATATTAATGTTGTATGTTTTAGAAGGACCAGGTCCTGACCCAAAACAGTATATTTTTGAGGAAATTAATTGAATCCAACTGGACTTATGGACTCTTGGTACAGATGAAGTAGTGCTAACAATGCTTTTTTCTTATTTTTTGTCCAGGAGCTGTGGTCAGACAGCTTTTAAGTCTGAAAATCAAAAACTGAAAGTGTCAGTAAAATATGAATTTGGCCTCAGCAGTAATATGAACTCTATGGAAATACTCTCTTCAGGGGAGAAAAGACTGCTTCTTAAATCCCAACACTTCCTTAAGTTACTGTGTAATTATCCCCTAAAGGAATGCTCGTGGCAGTTTAGAAGAGTTGGTGCGTGTTGAGACAAATCTCTTTACGGCAGCGAATGGGAGATTTTCAGCTCTGTCTGTCCACTTGTTTTATCCAGTCTTACCAACACACAAAAAGTGTGCAAGTTCCCATTTCAATCCCTGTATGTGCTCAAGATAAAGCCCAAAGACATGTGGTGCAAACCCAATGTAAGATTCTATAATGAAAATCCACAAAGCAAAGGCATATTAGTTTTTTAAATCCTCATTATAATGGTTAAATAAGTAATTTTGTACATATATATGAAATTTCTGCTCCCTGCTGCATGTTTTGCTAAAGGTTCTTACCATTCTAATGGATTATAATGTTCAGAATTATTTCACATGTGGGTTTTTTTCAAGTGTCAATGCATAAAACTTTCCTTCTAAAGTAGTTTAAAATGAGCACATGTCTTTCTACAGATATCCCTTGGGAATGGAACTCTACAGGAATATACCAGCCTCCTAGCACAAACCATTGCAAGGCTGAACTAACACAGTAATTGCATGTCTATTTTACCTAACTTTTATCTTTTTCAGAGGAAACATAAAAATATTTTGTTAAGTTAGGTTCTTTTGAAAAGACATAGTCTCTGATATCCTTACCAAACAGAAAACATATTTTTAAAAAATAATCCTGTTGTTATATGTAATTATATTTCATTTTTATTGTATTTATTTTCAGAAAATGTATTGAACCTAGTGTAAAGACAAGCAGATACTCTTGGAAACTTTCAACAGCAGCTGGAAATTAAGGAGCTTTCTGAATATTTTGGTTTTTAAAAATAAACTGATATTAAATTTTGAAATGAACGTATTTTCTTACATTCTTTGCAACAGGCAGTTCTGCTAATCTAACCTGCAGAGCTTTCTTTGGATACAGTGGAGACGTCAGTCCTTTAATCTACTGGATGAAAGGGGAGAAGTTTATTGAAGATTTGGATGATAGTCGAGTCTGGGAAAGTGACATTAGGTAAAAGAAAAAGGTTTTTATTCTTTTTTTTCCTCTGTATTTTTTTGTAGTTAATGTTATACTTCTTACCACAGGCTAACTAAGGAGCATATTGGGTCTGATCTTTGTTTTTGCAACATCCATCCTTCTCGACTCCATCAGTAGAGAACAGAAAAATGCCCTCCTCAGCCTTAAATGAAGCCTTAAATAAATGGTGAAGTTTGACTTCCTTTTTGGAATGTTTTGATTTCTTCACCAAAAAAACCTGAGTTTCCTGGGATGTTATAAAGCTTGTGAGAGCCAAGCATCCTGTTATGTGGGCTGCTTGTATCTGCTGAAATACTTGTTTTAGAAAGGATCTGGAAATTCATGCCATGTACTTCTACTGCTCCTAAAAGTGCTGCCTCATTTAGAAATTAAGGACAAAAGTGGATTCGTATTGAGAATTGCATGCTTGACATAGCATACTAAATCCTACCAATGTGGAGTATCCGCTTGGAGCTGAAGAGATTCGTTTTTCATTTATAACTCTGTATGTGTGAATGTCACTGCTTCTATGTATCATAGAAATTAAAACTCAGAAATTCAGGCAATTCTTAGTGTGCAGGTCACGGCTTAACCTCAGCCAGCAGGTAAGTTCCACACAGCCCCTCACTAACTCCCCTGTTATCCTTCTCAGGTGGGGAGAAGTACCAGAATAAGACTTGTGGGTTGAGATAAGAACAGTTTAATAATTGAGACAGAGTAAGAGATAACAATAATACTAATTATAATAGTAAACATATATTATTAATAATAATTGTAATGAAAATGAGACATAGAGGAATAAAACCCAAGAAAAAGAAATTATGCACAATACAACCACAGTTAGCAAAATCAAGAAGACTGCAGAGACTTTCAAGGTCATCATCCCCAGATATAGGCAAAAAGGAAGTGTATTTCACCCCAGTGTGCTTCAAGTTTATTCTATAAAAGTCAAGACCAATACACTAAATGGCACGTGACAATAAGATCAGCTCTATTTTGTGTTTAAATCTTTCCCAAGTCTTTTAGCCAATGACTTGGCTGTCTGATGACAGACAAAAATAAAGTGACAAGAAACCTGTTACAACTTTCTTGTTTTGTGGAGGGAGAAGCAGAAAAGCTCATTTGCACTTCATTTATCAGGCTTGGAATAATTTGTCATTTGCTTTCCTGAGTTTCTGAAGCCACTGATGCTCTTGTTAAGAGGGAAAGAAAGTAATAAGAAGACAGGTGGAGTCTTACACAGGAAGCCTTTTATTCATAATTTGTATGAACTAGCATCACCTGATATAACAGTTCTTCCTACTGTTTGATAAAGCATTACCAAATTTTATAATGCATTCTAGAAATTATCTCTCAGACCGTGGCATGAACACATTGCTTCTGAGTGGCATGTTGAAGAGCCTCATAAAAAGGACAAATGTGTTTGGCCCAGACTCCTGGTGTGACTCTAAGCCCCTGGAATAACTGTTTCCAGTTTTCTCTCTTCTGCCATTCCAAGACTTTATGGATCAGGGCCTCCATCAAAGTGTGCAATGATATGTTATCCATGTGCATATCATTCTGCTTAAAAAAGACAATGAACTGCAGCTCTCATTAGCATTTACAAAGCCAAACCTCCTCATTAGAAGTGAGGAAGAAAAGGGCATGATATAATTAAATTAAGATTGCATCAAACCATAACCAAATTTGAAGCCAGAGGTTTGTGAGTTGTAAGTAGCATTTTTATGATTATCTAAAGCTTCACTGTGGTACAAGCAGAACAGCAAGATGGTTGCTTTTTTTCTCAGGGTTCTCAAGGAACATCTCGGGGAACAGGAAGTTTCCATCTCGCTGATTCTGGACTCAGTTGAAGAGGCAGACCTAGGAAATTATTCCTGCTACGTCGAGAACGGGAATGGACGCCGGCATGCCAGTATTCTTCTACACAAAAGGGGTAAATATTCAGCTTTTGTCCATAAAAGGGTAAAATGTAGGGGTGGTCACTCTGTAGAGATTCCCTCTGATGCAAGAATTAATTTTAGTTTCCTAAGAATTAATAGTCAATGATGATTTTTCCCCAGGAATCTGCACAACTTGCAAAATAAAAGAGAAAGGATGTTATTAATTATGGCTGTCACTGGAAAAAAAAATAAAGTTACTCCTTTAATTAGATTTCTATAAAAGATGCATTAAATAATTCATTATCTTTAAAATTAACAGAGGCTATATAGAGATAAAATAGTAGGAAGCCACAGGTGATACAACTGTAATAATTTTCAGTAAGAAAAAATATATAATTTTATGAAAACCAAAAAAAAAACACATTTCCACTTCTATCAGAAATGATGCCTAATCCCGTGCCAGGGGGTTCCTGCATAGCCTGACGTGGACATTTTCCTTCCAACACTTTTGTTCAACATCAACATTTCTGAAGTGAAACATCATGACAGAAGCTCCTAAGGACCTCCCTGTTTCTCCTCACCGTGGACATCCCATGACTCCAGCCTGACTAGTGGCCACAGCCATCTCCCACCGAGATGATTACAGGGAGATGGAGAATCTCCTGCAAATCAAAGCTCCCAGCCACACTTTGTCCACTTTACCCTCCAGAGGGTGCTCCCCGTGCCTGGGATTGGAACTCCCCACCCTCATGCAGCTTCCTGTTGACTTAAGAGAGCAAAGAATAAGCAGGAACAGTGTCTACATTTTGCTGACATCCCTGTGCTTTTTTTAGATTGTTTGCAAAAGTGAGCAAACCAGGACCTTACTGTGCTGTTGAAGTACTTGTGGCATCTCAATTTATATCAAAGCAGTGATATCTTCCCTAAATTTAGTTTTGTAGCATGCAAAGTCTGTCTAAGCTTAGAAGGAAACCATAAATCAAGATAGTGTGACCAATTTATTTAAACAAATTGTTAGATACCTCCAATTACTTGAATAGAGCTTCATTTGTAGCTATTTTTCTGAATTCTTGTCATTGCTTCTACAGCTGTGAAATACCAGATATTCTGCTTAGCCTGGTATTTGTCTTTCTTTTTTTAATTTACTGAGATGAGAAATTAACTTATTAAGTAATTGAACCTCAACCAGCTAGTATATTTTTATGTCATGACTATCTAAAGCTTCACTGTGGTACAAGCAGAACAGCAAGATGGTTACTTTTTTTCTCAGGGTTCTACATCTCTCTGGTTTAGAGACATTTGAACCCAGAGCAAGAGCTTAACCCAAAAAACCACGGAAATCCAGAAGCTTGTTCTTAATAATCAAATTATTTGATGGAATACTGAAAATAAAGAATTTTTAAAGTTCAAATTACTTTAAAGCCAATTCTTACTTAACTGACATCTGTTAAATCACATGCTGATTGTGAGTCCTTATTTTCTCTTCCATACAAGCAGTAGCTCCAAGACTGTTGTCTTCTCTGTTCTGTGACCACCAGATTTCTAATTTAACTTTGTGCATGCATGAATTTTGCAAGAATCTACTTTCCTTGCTCCCTTTCTCAGAGAACTCAGTAAGTCAAACATACCACAATATGTGGCCTCATGATGACATGCTTAAGAGGGAGTAATCTCAATATTTAATTGCCCTTATAAATAGTAAAAGGACAAAAAATAGCAGAAAAACTCCCCAAAATATTTTTTTTCCTCTTTAAGTAAGGCTGAATCTGAAATATATCTGGAAGCAAAATCTGTTGTGCCCTCGAAAGACAAAAGGTGCCGGATACAAGGCTTCTACACATTTTGCATGTTGACAACTGTTTCAGTGAAATGATAAATTAAGCATGACAGATAAAAATTTGAGCTAGTCTCTCAGGTCTCCTAGGAAGAGGAGTTTTGCACTGCTTGCTTAGTCTCCTGTATATCACCATGACAACCCCTCGGTTTAGGTTTCCTTGTTTAGATTCATATTTAGTCTCTGCTAGGAATGAGTTAGCTGTTTATTAATTTCTGATTATTTGACTGACTTAAAACAATTGGGACCTAGCAATTAGGTAAATTTGCTTCCTGAACACCAAGACATTTGCAAATGTATTCGTTTTGGCTGGTTTTCTGGTTAGTGATCTTTTTTTCCAGCAGTATAAGAGCACAAAAATGATGAATCTGGAATGTTCACTGCATACCTGAAAAGGAAATTATAATCCTTCTTGAACTTCCAGTGTGGAACATTATCACCAGGATCAGAAGGGACAGCAAAGCAGAAAACTCTGCTGCTGAACAAAGAGAGTTCCTGGAAAAGGATGTATTTAGGGCTCAACAACACAGTGGGGATTCAGGTCCAAAGTTTAAGCTTTTCAAACACCCTTGCAACTGCTGCTTCACCCAGGTCAGTAGAGCATCTATACACTTTAAAGTCCAGGGGGAGATTTTAGACATGCCTACACTTACAAAAGCTCTGAAAGCAAAAGAAGTCAACAGTCTAAATCACCAGAAAAAGCCTGGATGCATCTTCCTTAATATTCCCCTTGGTCAGCCCAACAGGGACACACTCTCACCCCACAGAAACCCCCAGCAGGCCCCAGCAGAGGGTGGTCCCAGCCCAAACCAGGGCCTAGCACATTCCCCCAGGGAGAGGGGTGCTTCTGCTCTTCCCCTGACGTGGCACTGGAATGGAAACGCAGAGCCTCTCCTTTCCTGACATGGATGAATTTCAGCAGGGGAGCAGAACACAGTGCCCCTGGACTCCAACACCATGTGTGCAGGAAAAGTGAACCCAATTTCAGCATCTAGCACTAGGGAAAGCCGGGTCCCCTGGTACCATCCTCTAGCACAAACACCAGTGCTCTGTATCCTAGGCAGCCCAGCTCTTATTTTCCCCTGAACTTCTTTTACTTTTTGACTCCGGTGGAGAAAACCAATGATCTATGTTTTTCTGCTGCCAGCTAACCATTTTTAGAGTCCTAAATTTCCTCAGATGCTGTGCATAGGGAGCATTTAACTGGAAGGTAAAAGCAGTAGAGCATTTTAAGCATGACAATGCCAATGCTGTTTCCTTTTCTCATTCATTCCAACAAAATTTGTAAAAAGAATAGGAAAAAGAGAGAAATCAGAACCCAAAAGATTTAACTTTCATCCCTATCTTCCACCTTCTGACCAAATCCCTGTCACCCATACAATAATCAAGTTCTTTTCTATTTTGTGTGGGAAAAAAAAACCCCTACTTGTTATAATCTAAGGTCGATGTTGTTACTTACTGGTGATAGGTGCCATTGATCATCCAGAGCAGTTTCAGGTTAATCTTCAGCCAGGTAGAGGAACCTTCTAGAAATTAATTCTGAGAGTGGTACTGACAGCAGCTAAGCAGAAACTTATTAATGACAGACCACAGATTGCAAATGATACAACAGGTGGATCACAGACTACAAATCTATCTTTTTCATAAGTCTTTTAATTAAAGAAGGCAAGCTTATAGTCTATCAATGTAGTAGATAAAAATGCAATGCATAAGGAAAAAGAATGCTCTTCTGCAATGTTATGTATTGACAAGTATGACTTTCATGCAGGATCAAAGTCTTCATAATCTTATTTTATCATAGACTGTGTTGTAAATACAGGTTATTATCTAATTATGTGATTATTTTTTTGAAAGTCCTCTCTGTATATCTGCAAGTAGAACTCTACAGCAAAAATAATCTCAAATTCTCTCTTGGCATTATTCTTTAAGTGGTATGGATATTTTAAAAGCTTAATAGTATACTGGTATTTTTCCTGGGACAGACACCAGAACTAAGGTAACATGCTTTCGCGCATTTTTTAAAAGTATCTTCTTCCCTTTCTTCCCGTTGTCATCTACACAGTATTATCATCTAACATCCTACCCTTAGCCTCTTATATGGTTTCGTTTTGTTTTCCTCTGTCAGAGATGTTCTCAGTGGGCATATATAAATCTTGTTGACTGTGAGTTAAGGAGGGTTAATTAAAGCAAGTTTGGGTTTTTTTTTCTGTCAAGAAAAAGAAAAGATTTTCACTGAAATAAATTGTTTAGAGAAAGAGTGTGTTTAAAATTGCCCATGAAAATACATTTGAAAAATATGCAAGATAATATTTCCTAAATGGAATGCATCTTGAACAAAACTAGCTTATTTTAAACTCATTTCTTAATGCATAAACATCATATTAATATTTTCTGTACAATGTAATAGCAAATTCTGAATAGAAAGTAATTCCAAATTATCTTCATATGGTTATTAATGATAATAGAATTGCTGACAAGCACCTTAAATTGCAGTGCCGTTCACATAATAGTGTAAATCTGGTTCATTACTTACAGACTTGAATGTGTTACATGCATTTTCAGTCAGTTGGACACAATTTCACATAATGGTAGGGGTGAGTGACAATTAAGACTTAAAAGAGAAAAGAAACTAGTTCTTTTCTAACCTCTGCAAAGAAACCCCAGGTGTTCTATCTCCTTCTACCAAAGAGCTTCACAATGCTTCTGAAATTTCTGAAAGAAACTCATCATCTGAAGTATGACAGCAATGAGTTATATTTCAGCTTCTGCTAGTTGGACCTGAGTACTTGTCCAATCCAGTGAATCCTTGAGCCTCAGTGGAAGCAAAACTGTTGAGGAACTCCAACCCACTTGGTCAGTTCCGACCTTACACGAGTCTATCTTCCACTGTGTAGAGCATTTAGTTTTTATTCTGCTCTGCAGGAAAAGCTTTTCCAAGACCCTCATCAGGTTTTAGAATTGCAATTGAAATTGGATTGGATTTGATGGAAATTGATTTTTCATTCACCTATGGCCACTGAAGAAGTCTTCAAGTTGTCACTGTGCTCAGCAGTACAAAGGTTCATTCTCACAAGGGGTTCATGACATGGGCCAAAGGTCAAATATCGGCTCCCTTCTTGTCCCAAACCTAACTAAAAGTGTCTGTCCTTTTACACTCAACCTCATCTAATATCAGTCAAGGAATAGAATACTAAAGGTCTCTGCCTGAAAGAAATTCTTCATAAGACCACTCTTTTAATCAGTCAGGTTTTTCCCATCCTTTAGAAAATTGGACTAGGATAACTCCAGTAAAAAGATTTGTAAGATTACTCAGCATGTGCCTAAATCTAACTTTCCTCTGACAAATCTTAGTACTGACAATGTGTCAAACAAGTTATTTTATTTAACAGATTACTTTTTAAAACAACTTTTGTACCACTTTTATCATAGTTCTTCCTTTTATGTAATGTCTAAGTGCAAGCCTAACCTTGATTGGCAAGAATGAAAATATTTTAAAATAAAATGTCACAAACTGTTCCCATAATCCATGCATAGCTAAATTATTCATTAATGCTATGTCAGAAAAAAAAATGCAAACAGTATGTTTTATATCTTACATCCTTGGAAATCAGTACTCAATTTTTCCCCCACATTTTTTTGCACTTTTCAGTGCCTCTTACATTCATTTCTTTCAGAAGATCGAAACTAAGAAATAGTTCC
Source organism: Sinosuthora webbiana (assembly GCA_013397395.1). NCBI lineage: Eukaryota > Metazoa > Chordata > Aves > Passeriformes > Sylviidae > Sinosuthora > Sinosuthora webbiana. The sequence goes on from VXBN01006998.1 coordinate 586,175, forward strand.
TTGGGCTTCTCTGATTTCTGTAGTACAATTAACAAATAGAAGCTCTTCTAATGAGGAAGATTTCAGGTCATACACAGTTCCTTAATTTGGGGAAGATAACCAGAGATTACTGCAGTTCCACACCATGACACCTTTTTCCTTCAATCTGTATAACAGACTGCCTTTAAAATGCATTGTTAAGTATTTAAATGTAGTAAGTTACAGTAACATTGCAGCATCTGTATTTTCCCAACCTTATCCTCTTTTGAGCTAACATACTGTTGGAGATAGTCAGTGTAATTACTCTCCTACTGGAAACAGGTATCCTGCACTTCTCAGCAGAAATAAAAATGCCATCAGTAAGAACATACTTCTATTATAATAATTTGCTCTCTCTCTTCTAATAACCCTGGAAATCCAACAGCACCAAGGCTCAGATATGTTTTCTGTCATAATAATGAATAGATTAACAAGATCCCTGTGTTGCATTTGCACATATATATGCTTATGTATATATAATTCCAAACCTGACTAATTCTTTTTCATAAGGGAATCAGGAATATGTATTATTTATTGTTAGAAAAAAAGTAAAGAAAGGCAACCAGGTCCCAAGAGTTCTAATAAATAAAATAAAATTACTGCACTGAAAATAATTTTGAAAATCTTAACTAAATTTAGCTGGCTTCAGTCAACTCTACAGACATCCACAGGCATGCATAGCCCATGCTGGCAAAAACCATATACTTTGTGCTAAGAAATAATTTCATAATCGAGCTAATGAGTAGCCCAGATCCACTTCTACTGCTATCAGATGGACTATTGTCCTAGAGCATCAATCAGTAATTATTCATAACAGTATCCATATAGGATATCCATATAGGACATTCACGCATATCCATCTAGGTACCAGATTTTTTTTGGCAATTTGAAACAAACAACGACAACAACAAAAGCTGATTTTATTCATACATGTATTGGATATGTGTACTCTGTATAAAGCTATGGTTTCGTATACTATACTTTGAGAAGATAATTTGTTTTACAGCCATGCCATGATAAATATTGTACTAAGCAGGGAAATTAAAAAAAAAAAGGAAAGAGGGAAAAAAAATAGGAAAAAAATACATACTTCTTCATTTTTAATATGCGAGTATGGATTTTTTCATTGCTAACTTAATCTCTGCCTACTCTTTATGGCTGATCTCTGAAATGAGACTCAGCGAAGTGTTCCTGTGTTAGCCAGTTTCCTTCTTCCTTTGGAAGAAACACACCAGTTCGTAACCAAACCTGCATGTTGTAACACAGCAGTCCCTGCTCCCCTTCCAAATTTAATTCATTATCTATATGGTTCCTTCAATAACTGAAGTCTCTGAAAGTATACCTAAACAAACTGAGAACTGCCTCTAACCAAACCCTATCTCTTTGTGAGTTAAATCATCCAAGACAAGTAGAGAGTGGAAATCAGTTTAGGCCACTAAGTTGCAGAGATTTATTTCTGTGCTAACCTGAATCTCTTTGAATAGTCCTGTTGACTTCAGAGGGATTACTTATAGTCCATGAAGTTGAACAATCTGCGTAAGTGATTGCAAAATTGAAACCTTAGATAGACTGTAATTGGATTTTGAAACAGGCTCAGAAACTGAATACACAGCTATAAATCACATGTGCTCTTAGGGTTATAAATCACAAAAAAAAAAAAAATGTTTGAAATATAATTATTTTTCTTAGTAGTTCAGCTGTATGAGGGCTAATTAATGAATAAAATTAATTTTAAATTTTTACAGATCATTAAATGTAAAGCCCCTGAAGCATGTCATATAAGTCAAAAAGATATGAATCTTTGACAGAACACTTTTATTTACTTTCTTCTTACAACTTCAACTATGATAAGTGAATTACCTGTATGACACAGTAAAAGGAAGTTTATCAAATATTAGAACCAGGTGAAGATCAAAGATAATACCTACAAATGTGTCCAGTAATTAGGAAAGATAATGTATAAAATGAGGGCATTCATTACAAGCCATATATGCTAGATATTTGGAGAGGACACGTGCTTTGTTTTAATTAGCTGTCTCTTTCACTGAGCTGCTTGGCCAAAGCCTCCTGATAAGGAAAAAAATTGTAGCCATTGGTCAAAATGCTTGTAACAAATCTTGTTTTAAATTGAAGCTATTTATTCAGAAACCAATCTACTACTGCTGCAGCAATCAATGTGTTTTCCTTGGAGTAGAACTGCTCCTGTGCTACTGGAAGACTATTGTTAATTGCCTGTAACTAAATGATTGCTGTGCTTCTGGATGTAACTCTCTGGCACTTGCTCGTTTGTTGTGTTTAACAGAATGCCTGTCCCCCTAAGGGTTAGCCAAGTAATTTTCCTCTACTATTTTCTACATTCAGTCTCAGCTTCTTAAGGAGGGCCAGGTCTGTAATTTGAGCAATGCAACACAGGGGCTAAATTTTAAAGGGTTTGCACTTCTACTGTCTTGCTTCTGATGTGGAATTGTGATGAAATTGAATCTTTTTAGCATGTTGCCACTACAGGAAACTTGAATTTCAGCAGGATAAACAGATCACACTTCAAAGGGAGTGTAATGCCTGCTGCAGCAACTGTGCTCAAATCACACTGTAAAAGGCAGAATGGAGCAGCAGAAAAAATGTTATTGTGAAGGTAACCATGGTCTGGAACCTTGTTGCTACTCTTTAACTTTGTCTTTGACAGTCACTACATCATTGCTGAAACTGTTGGTATGCACATCACCAACACCCTTGGCGCTCCCAGAGCATTTTTCGGGAGTAAGTTCTCCTAGGGAGGAGCCAGAGCACCTTCCCCAATTCACATTGGGAAAAAGGCACAGAAATGTGAAATGGCTTCAGTCACCTGAGGGGCCAACAGTAGAGGCAGGACTGAGCCTTCTGCTTCTTGCACCTTCAGTTCAGCTCAAAACAGAGTAACACTGTTCCTAAAATCCCTGAGGTATCTCAGAGGCCTTTTAGGGCACAGTTTAGCATCCTGGAGGAACACAAACTCAAGGCCTGAAAACAATCAGCCTGGTGTGACCCTGTGTCCAGGCCAATCCCCCTGCCTTCCACCATGTGCCTGTCCCATTTCCAGCACTTTGGGGCCAGCTCAGGCACCTCGTGGGCTGGGTGCAAGGATGCAGAAATCTGCTGGGCTAATCACTGTCCCTCTCTGCCTCTGAACCCTGGCAAACTGCACCCAAAACACAGAGTGAACATGTGCTGGTAGATGCTGTCCAGCACAGAGGAAGGTACAGGCTGGCTCTGTTACATCAGCAGACCATGAAACTTCTTTTGCAAACAAATCTGTTTAAGAAAGAACCACTTTATCTGTGTATGATCACGGAGGCTCAGCAGCAACACATGAAAAGGTAATTGCTAATACGTTTCAGGCTGACTAAAGAATTTTGTTGTTTGCTTTGATGGCCTAATTAAGGACAGTTTCATGTGCTTTCAGATAGATTTTACTGAAGCAAACATAAAGTCATAATCTTACTTTATGGGGAAACGTATAACTAAGGGGGACTCTGATGGCAAAAGTGATGCAGTGTATTATTCTGATTTCATGAACAATGACAGAAAACAAATGAATACCTGAAGTTATTTCTTTCCATTTAATATAAAAATCATTAGTTTAGGAAAAACTTCTGTTTTCCTGTTGTAAAGTTTTTCTTTGCCTTTAGTGAGTCATAACAGCAGGCACATAAATAGAGCACTTTGCACCTAGCAACCCAAAATACTAAAGCCTTTCTTATAGTTACCATTGAACAGCTGCATCACCTGTATTACAAAATGATAAACAGGGTATAGTAAGCCAGTGCAGACTAATTTCCATTTCCATTTATATTCTATAATACTGCATTACTTGTCTATGGAAACCGTATTTTGTCAGATGTTTTTAATAACATTTCCCTCTCTGGACCAGAAAAGTATTGGGAGTTTGAAATAACCATGTCAGTCTTAAAAATATCTAACACAAAGGAGTTTCCAGCACAGTTTTGGAAAGAATGACATGGAATATAAATGCCTTCTTATTTTATTTTATTACACTTTTAGTGTCTTCTAGAGAGCAATGAAATCTTCTTACAGTTCCCTCATAATAATAATAAAAAGGTGTGATTCTCAGCAGAAGCTGTCAAATAAATGCAATTGTCAATTTTTCCTCTAAACTTTTATTTCTCTAATTGAATTGTATTCTGCTGGATTATCAAATCTGAACAGCCACACACATACACAAAAAGGTTACTCTGGGTCCACACTATTTCACTCAGACAGAAGCTGCCCACCAGAAGAAGACACTGTGAAAATAACACTTGTTCCAGCACAGATTTTTTTATGAAGCAAACTCTGTATCTTAGATTTCCAAGATCTGGTATTTTTTCATTCCTCAAAACTGAGTGATTTGGGAAAGCATGGAAGGTCTTCAGGCTTGCCATCTAGTGATTTCAAATCACAAAATTGTTAACAGCTCTCCTCCTACCCTCCTTTTTTGACACCACCAGTTTTCAGTCAATGAGCAAATGAAAAGTAATAAAGTTCTGTGAGCTTCCTTCAAACTGGGTGAGGCAAAAGTCCATGGTGGCATGTTACCTTTGGAGTGAAAAGTGGCTCCACTGCTGGTTCTGGACACCTGTGGTGGCCACAGCTGACCACTCCCTGTCCTCAGGAACAGCGCTCCATGGTGATGATCTCAATCCATCCTGTGAGCAGACGGCAGCAAAGACACCAAGGGGTCAGTCTGAATGGGAATGTCACAACAGACAAACCAGGACTCTTTGCTGTGTCTACACATTAGCTAAGCCCACTGGGGGAAAAGTGAGAATAACCTGCAGACCTCTGCGAAACTATTAAAAATATTAACATAAGTATAGCTGAGATGTGAGGTTGTAGGGTTCCTTGGATAATGTGCCTTCACATCTCTCAGGGTTTTTTTGAAGTTTTTAAATTATTAATATTATTTCTATTTTTGTCTTGGAAAAAATAATAAAATCCTTAATCTTGCTCAGTTTGCCCACATCCTATTTGTATATGGAATAAGGGAAGAGCTGGTTTTACGTTATAGTTCTCAAAAAGGAAACATTCACCTTTGCTTTCACTCTAAGTCAAATGGCAACATTTATCCAGGTTAAGCAAACTGTGGTATAGCTACAGAAAGAAAAAAGGAAAAGAGTTATAAAATACATCATATATATGCATCATATATACTCATAGACAAACACGCACACACACACATCTCCAGCAAAATTTATTTTTTAAGTGAGCAATTAATATGGTGTATCAGAGGGAAAAAAAACAGTTTATTGAAGAATAAAATCCCCATCAATTAGATACTCATTCAAGGGCTTTATAATGAAATAAATACATAAATAACCCATCATTCATTATTTTACTTTAATGTTTAACAGAAGTACAAGGTCTGCTGATAATATTTCTGTGGTTTGGAATGTGGTTGTTACTGGGTTTTGTAATTCTTTGCAGAGCTGATGTACACAGTTGAGCTTGCTGGTGGGCTTGGTGCTATTCTGCTGCTGCTTGTTTGTTTAGTGACTATCTACAAGTGTTACAAGATAGAGATTATGCTCTTCTACAGAAATCATTTTGGAGCTGAAGAACTAGACGGAGGTAAGGCAGCTTCTTAGCACATTTCCTACTTTCTAAGAATATCTGTCTTTTATTTCTCTCCATCAAGGCCCAAATTTCATTTCAGTTTGAGATGTTAACAACTGCAATTTTAAGTGCTGACTTGAATATACATTCCTCATACAGTACATAAGCGCAGTCACTCCTGAGCTGATGTATGTGTTGCTCTCTGGAGCTCCAGAAGACATCCATGTCTTTTAGAATTTTATTCCCAACACTGAATGTAAATTGCCAACATCTGTGCATTAAAGATTTTCACTTCCCATCAGTACTGAAAGCCAGCTTATCTTCTCTGTGAGCAAGGGGGTGTTCTCCCTAATTATATTCAACAAATAGGTAGGGGTTGAACTGAATCTCAATTTACTGCTTGTTTAAACTGATCAGTTTCAATAAACTGTACTGAGTGTGTGGGAATGTACCCAATAGTTCATTTGCGTGAGTTCATTTACTTAATCACTGAGCAGGCTGCAAATTGTCATTAAAGTTGTTCTGTGATTCAAGAACCTCCAACCTAAACAAAAGTAATCCACAATATATGCACCAGCTCTGTCAAACATATACATGCCTTTTCATCTTTATCTTTTTATGGACTGAAGGTAAAGGGTTGTTTTTGCCTCTTGCCTTACTAATCAAAATTGTGGTTGAATAGCAAACTGGGTTGAGCTGCAGTCTCTGATTAATTAGATTTGGTTTCTTAGGTCAGAGTTCCTGATGTTTTGGGCTACCACTCTGTCTTTGGTGACAGGACCTTTTTTTCCACAGAAACACTAATCAAAGGGGTTTTTTGCAGGTCAAGGTAATACCGTGTAGGCAGAAGCCACTGTGATGTATTAAAATAAATATGTACTGATAAAGAAGTGATGGCTAAATCTGTCACTGATAAGGAAAAGAGCAGTTGCAGAATTACAGGTCCTTATATAAGACTTCCATTATAAAATCACTAGGGAATGACCCATTTCTGCCTCCCATCTAAAAATGCACAAGGATTCAAAATAGAAAATGCTCAGAACAACAAGCCCAAGAACATCAGAATATTTTGTAACCTTCTATGGGATTTACAAAAAGATGCATTAATGTAGCAGCTCAGTGAGGAAAAAAGGTTATTCTATTTATTTTACCGAGGAGGAAACTGAGGCCCAGAGGGCCTCTGAGTCATGGAGGATTTTGACAGGCACCTTCTTTTTTTTCGGAAGCTGAGACCGTCTCCTATCCACAAAGCAGCTGCCAATATAAATGGGCATGCTTACTTCCATAAATTATTTGAATTTAATAGTAGTTATATTAGTCTATGCAGAAATATACACTAAAAATAATAATTGTTTAGATAGATGTAATTTAATTTTTCTCTTTAAGTATCAGTAATTCTTGCTGTTATAATTGTCATTTATCATTTTCTCAAATAATTCCAACTTATTTGCAGACTTACTCTGCCAGGTGTTACACTCTTGCCTCTCTTGTCCCATCCCAAACATTGGTCACTTGGGAACAGCAGTACTTGAATCACGGATTTTATACGTCAAAATAAGTTACCTCTAAAGGATACTGTTCTGTGATTCAAGAGGAGGAAAACCAATACCCATTCAGTTTATCCTTCTGAGCAAAGGTCATTGTTAAAGAAGGTCAAGCACGGATTCTCCTTAGAAGATCAGTGCAAACGCTGATAGCTTGGGTGTTTAACCACAGCAACATAAAAAGATAAATACTACTTACAAATTCCTAATGAAAACATGTAGCTTCTACCGTGTTCAATATGCTGGCAACATGGATAAAACCCATTGTGCTAATGAAGTGACTGCAGCTGCATGTTTCACTCTGTCTCTTTCACCTAAACTCCTGCAAAAGAAGGATGATGGAGAGAAAATGTTCCACAGAAGCCCAAGATATGGCTTGTGCAGAAATAAATTGCAGACATACACCGAGATCCCTTCCTTTGGCTTAGTTTTTGACAGACACAAAATGCTGAACTCTAAAATCCTATTCTAACCACATCTCCTGCAGTGCAGCAGCAGAGCGCCCACGTTCTATTCATAATTTACACCATGTTCTGTCATACTTCAGGACAGCATGGAGATAAGCAAACATCAAAATATCACAGTCTTTTTTTTTTAATGTGCACTGTATTGTACCCAGAGAGGATTTGAAACACTTTAAAGGTGAGGTCCAATTAAAATTTTCAGTTGAAAATCTCTTTTAAAATTCAATGCTTCATTTCTTCCCTGATCAGAGAACAAGCCCTTCAGGATGTCAAATCTCATCACAATTCCATTTTCCTTTCCAAGCCTTAGACACATCAGTCTTTCTCAGGCTAACTAACATACATATTTTTGTGGGAGGCATGGGTAAGTTGTGAGAAGTATTTGAAAACAAAGTATTTAACTCTTACAGCTAATGCAACTCAATTTATTGTTTTCTATAGGGGTACTGCAGATTAAACAAGTGCTCACAGCTGTTGATTCCTCATTTCTCTAACTTACAGTGTTGAATTTCTCAATGTTTTTTCTCAGCCTAAGGACAAGACTCTCCTTCTGTTTTTTCTCTCTCCTGCAGACACTGCAGCCCAGTCCTGGGAATGGGAATTGAAGCCCTCTTTTATGTTTTCATGGTTGATTCCCTGCCTTTCCTACCAATTTGGAGTACAATAATATTGCTGCTTCTCCTCTCACTCCACACCTGTGCTTTCCAACCATGTGGGAGCTGGCTCCACCCCAGGGGATGGTGTGATAGACACCACAATGTGTCCTGCAGTGCTGAGGCGCACAGGGTGCCCCTGTCCAGTCAGGGGACCTCGCTGTGAGTGTCTGACAGCTCCCCTGGTCACTGCAGCACAGGGGCAAGAGAAACACTCTGACCTTTGGCAAAGCAGCAGCTTCTTTACCCACAGGTGTTTGGCATGACCTTGTATCTCTGAGCCATAACTAACCACTACTGGTTTGGTGGTCAGAAACTCCCAAATCTGTTTAAGAGGAAAAATCCAGTTCAAGATCCCTCCACACACACAGTAAAGATGATAGCTTGAAGTGCTATGCAAACAAAGAAATGTCCTGTACTGTTCTGAAAACATTTTTAGAAATAGATGCTTCACTGGGAACTTCTGAGGGCTAATCTTTGTCAAATGTCAGGTAACCTTTTTAGTTTTGCAGCTTTAAACTTAAAAGCTTATTTTAAAAAGCCTTGTCCATAAAGCACACTTTAGGGACTAAAATGATATTAGTGAAAGCCACTTTTAGAAGTGATGATTTCTTCTATTTTGTTGTACACTGAACTCCAGCAAAAGAGATTTTATATCACGTTCATTCTCTGTGGTGCATTTTAACAGATGCTGTTCATGTATTTTTATTTTCCAAGGACCTTCTCTTGCTGGTGTTCCCAGTTTTTAAATGCCTTTATAAAAAGAAATGTTGTACTTTAACTGACAGAGTGAAAATGCAAATAACCATTTACAAGTACCTGTGATCAACACATGCCCTGACTTCTTTCTAGCTTGCACTCTGTGACCTTAAAAGCTACTTGTATAAGAAGAGATTTGTTGCTATAAAGAAATCTGCTCTTTATCTGGATATGAGCTGACTTCCAGGCACCTTAAAATCAGTGGAAATATTCCCGTTATTTTACCCGGGACAACTTTTTCCTTTGTATTGTTCCTGCTCATCAAATTGTGCAAGGATCAGTCCCCAGGCATGACAGCCACATCAGGCACAGTGAGGGTGGAGAGGGAGTCACTTCTCTCAGTAGTGCCAGTTACAATCCTGCCTCAGAGTGGATAGGAGGCTCAAAGTGACCAAAATACCTATATTTTACTTTTTTTTTTTTCTTCTTTTTTGCCATTTCAACATCTGAGAGGTTCCAGTGCATATGTGGATGACTGTATGCCAGTTTTAGTTAACATTATGGATAAATCGAGATGATGGATGATGGGCTAAAAACCATTGGACACGGTCAGATAGGCAAAAGTAGTCAAAAACTTCTACATGTGTTTGTGTTTTAGATTCTAGTTTCAGAGGCAAGACCATATGGTACAGCTAATAGTAGAAACAGTTTGCAGGTATCTGCTGCTACCATTACCTGGGTAGATTTTTAACATTTTAAATTGCAAAAAAAAAGCAGTAATTGAAGACGAAATCTGACCAAAATTGTTGTAGACAGTTTTCTAATGAAATTTACATAAATGTCCTTTCTCACACCTATGCTGATAAGAAGTCAAGCTTTAGACTCAAGAAAAAAAGGAAAAGTGTAGGCAACTGATAGCTAGAAATAGAGACCTTTGTTTAAGAGCTGAAATGAATACCTTCACAACGACCCTTGATGCCTTTAGGTTCCATCAGCTGTTTCTAAAATATTGGGCAGGAGCTCATTGTGGTGTCTTCAGTCTTCTTCTCAGCCTTCTTTGCCACAGAAACCTTGGTGAACTGAAGGAAGCCACGACCTCTGTCTAGCTCCATTACAGGGAAGGCAACTGGGCCCAGGCCTGGGGAGTTTCAGCTCTGAAAGAGGGAAAGTGGCTGCTGTGTGGTTTTGTTTGTTTGTTTTCCACCACATTGCTGAAATTAAGCAAAGTGCTCCTAATAAGATTTAAATGTGCCACTGCTGAGCTCTCTCAGTTTTGGAAATCTTGTTTGGGTTTGGTACATGACATCTATATTGTTCCTTGGCTGGGCTGTTTGCCCTTTCATGAGAGATGAATTTCTGCTCTTTGCTGAGGGAAAGCAAATCAATGCCCAAATTAGGAGATTGATGAAACTGGTTCTTCCTTGTAGTTCCTGTTGCACTTAGCAGTCCTTACATAATCATGATTTTGTCCTTGCTATTGTTTAGCTACAAAAGACTAGCTGGGTTCATAGATGAACCTATGGGAATGCCCTGATAATGTCTTTGTTAACTGTCCAGGACAAAAGCAGGTAAGAAATATTTTTAGTGCTTTCCTGGGCTTCATCCCAGTGAAACTCTTAAGCAGCAAGGAATGGCAATGTTTTGAGATTCTTCAGGTTTCTGTGTGACTTAGTTATTAACTTTCAAATGTAACTTTTACCATTGGTTTAAGCACCACCAAAGCACTTGTGTTAATGATTATGCTATGCAGGTATAGCTAGACTGAAATTACTGCTGAAGTTAGTGACTTTGCAATTACTGGATCTTCCCTGGGGACACACGAAATAAGTAGTCTTACCACTCGTTTATATATTCTTATTGGCTATTGGCAAATTGTGACGATAAGAAATCCTGCTCTATGAATATCAATTTCAAATTCTATTAAAATCACCTTAGAAAAATGCGGCTCTCTTCTTTCTAAACATTACTGGTTACACAAAGGGATTTTTCTCTTATTTAATTACAATTTTATTGCTGGAAAACTGTTTCTTTTAACTCTTCTTGTTTATGTTATTTATTTACACCTGAAATGCAATTCAAACAATAAAAACTCAATTTATGTCTCCACTGAATATGGGATTTTCTAGGTTCTGTGCATGAAATATGCTAATTCAAAGGAAAATTCCTGCTTTTTCCTCTCTTCCTAATTCATAGCCTCTGAAGTGCATGTGTAATATATGATATATACTTATCTTAAAAAATAAAATATTAACAAGATCATCTTTAGATGCCAAACTAAGAGATTGTTATGGGTTAAAAACTTCAGATGTAAATCAGAAAAAAAAAAGACTACCATACAACTCAACATCGCTCACTTGCACAAGAATATGAACTATCATGAGGACTGCTACACTTAAATACTATGCTATGGAAAAAATTGTATGGATAGTTCTTAATTTTTATTAACATAAAAGGGCTTGACATTTAAAAATAATAGAAAATGTTATATCAGCAACAGTAAATAGTGTGAGGAAAAGCATAAGTATTTTGAAAGTCCTAGGATTTGAGCATTTTATTCAACTCAGCATTAAATGACATTTTTTCATTATATTAAGGGTAACCAGTATCCCAATGTATACATTAAATATGTCCCCCCAGAATAGTGAAGCAAATACAGATTAAGAAATGCCATAATTTTGAAGCAACTACAGTTACTGAGAAATTTTGAAAAGTTCTTTTTAACCTTCTCTGAACATAGCACTTTTTTATTTTTTTAAAGATGAAAGCTTTTTTTATCAGTGTGACTCCAGCTCCCTATGGCATTTGGAGGGACCCAATCTCCTATTTCCAAAGCTCCCCTTGAAATCCTGAAACATTGAGTTAAATCAGTGCATGGGTTCCAAGTATGTATGGTCCACTGCATGAGTATCTGAGTATCTAAGAGGAGAGCATGTGCTCTGCTGAAGGAATCAGCTGTCCTGTTCCCTGTTGATCTGGAAATGGAAGATCTGCCCAGCCCTGCTGGCTACACTGAGTTGTGGAGCACCCTGTGCATGGTCAGCTGCCTCCAGTGCACTGAATGTTTCTGAAGGCACTGCAAACCACTCTGAGGATTTCAGGATGCACAGACACATGAACTGACTCCACCATCTAGGTCTTAGGGCTTCATTGAAATAAGGCTCACTATAAAATGCAATATTGTTGAATTTCTCCTTGTTTTCATCTCTTAATCTGTTTTGTGCTAGAATGTGTCATGCCAGCTAAAAGTCATAATTTGTCACTGGCTGGAACATGGCTGATTAGAGTGTCTAGAAAGCTTTATTTCTTTTCTTAAATTTTTCACACATGTATATAATTTTTCTGTTCCCCATTAGCAGAAATATCATCAATGTTTAAGTCTAATAAACCCTTAAAGGCCCAAACTGCAGACTTCTTGCAGTGCAACATGGAAATCATTAGAAAACACATATATCTATAATGCAAATTTGATGTTAAATCTGTTTGGTAGTCCCTGTAGTTTTATCTTTCTTTCTGTAGGCACCAGCTTATCATTTCTTCATGTGTAGCTGTTAGGAGACCGTGCATACAGATGAGTGCTTAGATGTCTGATAGCAATTTACTTACCCAAAGATCCCATTTGCATGTGAAAAAGTAGATGCATATAAAGTCTGGGTTTCATTTTATGCTTACTTTGAGCCTTTAAGTGACTGCTGCTGAGCACATCCTTGGAATAACAAGAAGCATTTATAGCTTCATCCCCTAAAAATTTATATCACTTCTGTTGGATTAACACTGTAGAAAGTTACAGGGAGTATGATAGTGTACTCTGCATTTAAATGAGTACCAAAAGGAATGGGCAGCATTAAAGAATGCATGTTGCAGTGATGCAACAGGTGCTTTGGCTAGAATCCTGGGCCACTAAATGAAGTACTCTTTCCATGTGTTATTAATGAAGATGAGATTTGACCCTCAGTGTTTACCCCTTAGGTCTATCTAAACTTGTGGCTGAGTGTAGCTCCATGACCATTGCTAGCAAACTTCTCACTTTCAACTCCATAGAATGGTGAAAATGACAGGACAGTTTGTAACACACTTTGTTTTGCCTGGAGTCTTGCAGTACCAGTGGTTTGAGGCTGACTGAAACATTTGTGGACTGAATGCATCACACCTTGAGCAAAAGCTGCATTTGACCTCATTGTGATGAACTAATCCAGAGCTTCCCCATGCCTGATGCCCAAACACATTTCTGCAGACATACCCTAGACCCTAATCATTCTTTTCCCTACAAATACTAATAAAATGAGGAAGGAAAGATATTTTCCCTGCAATGCAGGATGATGCAACTGTAGTTAGTGGAGGTGCCAGAGCCTCCATGATATGAAAAATGTGTATTTTGAGTAAGTAAAGTAAGTAATGTACTTGTAAATTAAGTAATTGTAAGTAATTGTAAATGCATAAGTGCAATATTTGCATATGCAATTAAACAATGTCATAGAACAAATAATTTCCCCTCCAAGTAAGAATGTGCAAACCATCTTAACAGACAATACTCAGCCTTTAAAACAGTTGTTTTATTGTGCATTATTTATTATTATTTATCCCTTTGAGAAATGATACATTCTCATCTTTACTCAAAGACTTTGAACAGAGCAGCACTGGTCTCAAGCATTTACCATGGTCATGGCCATTAATGAGGGGACAATAGAATGTGTCATTGCAGCACCAGTATTTTTTCGGTTGTGATAATTTCCTCTTTTTTTTTTTTTACCTCACTGTGTGCTGTCTTTTGCTGGGTGAACACTGTCCTACTGCAGAAACAAAAGCCTGCTGTATATGTCCCTCTATATTATACTTGACCCAATCTGTCTTATTTTAAGGCATTGTCAAAGGCAGGAGGTGTTTCTCTGTTATAAAAGGACATGTTTTCATAAATAATCGCAAAAATCATGGGAAGTGTGAACTATAAAAGACAGTGCATCTCTTTTTTTTAGTTTTCTTTTTTTTTTTTTTTTTTTTTTTTTTTTTTTTTTTTTTTTTTTTTTTTTTTTTTTTTTTTTTTTTGGGTTTAAAAAATCCNTTGCTTGATTTGTTTGTTTTTTTCTGTGGCTATAACAATCCAATAGATAATATCCCACAAAAGATGTGCAGGGCACAGAATGAGCACATGGCCATTTCATGGGTTTAGAAAGTTTAAAAGTAGTAACAGTACAACCACATTTGTTCTGTCATCTGCAAATGTTAATGAGCATAGTGCACATGGTTCCTCAGAAGGGAGAAAGGACTGCTCAAGATTAGCACCGCTCCATTAATTTCATTTACACTCTTTGCATCCACAGCTGGCAGGCTTTTCAAAATAATGCTACCAGACTACAAAAAGGTGTAAAATGAAGAAAGGAGTGGCTCAATAAATAAATGAAGTCAGAACTGACTGAATATAACATTACTTATGACACACAGTATTTAGAGTATTCAGTCAGATCTCTTTTAGAAGCAATTGATATTCTGGGTAGTCTGTTCATAATGTTGTCAAGAGAGTTAGAAGGATGTTAACATTTCATTACTCTTGTCATTGATTTTCCTCTGCTTTCTTCACAACAAAAGTCAAAACGTGACCTCTTATTCCACTGAATTAGTTCCAGAGCAGTTGGCATTATTGACCTCCTAATGAAAATTAATGGTGGCTCTTTTGATTCAGTCTTTCAAGTAGGCACACCAAGCACATTTAAAACACAGGCATAGTTATTTCTCACATTGAAGTGAAGTAACACACTGTTAAGTAATGAAATGTACATTAATGCAACATTAAATTTGCAAATTTAAGCGCACAGAATTCAAGAAACTTAAACTGCATTATCATGAGCTGATTCTGGAAAGATTTAAGCTTGGCAATACTTTAAGATCTGGAGAGCTAAAGAGTTTTACAAGGAAGGCTATACGTATGTACACTTAGAGCATTTCAGCCCCAGATCCTAAATTTATAGTAAAATTCTGGCTGGACTGAAATGCTTTTACTATGCAGCAGATAAATTTACATATTAGCTTAGTTATTTCCATGCTCTTCTTTCTCCTTTTATGCTAGAGAAGAATGCAAATTCTTCTCAGTGACTTTTGACTTTTGTGCTTGTGAGCTGTCACCCTGCAGTTGAGTGGATTTCCTTCATCCAGATTCTTACATAAACTGACTTCTGTCTATGGATACGGAGCCCTCCTTCCTTGCATCTGTGTAACTAAGGATTGTCTCTACCAGGTGAAACAGGAAAGCTGAATGGATGAATATCTGGAGACTGGGTGAAAGCTTGCCATTTTATCTAAACCACTTCCTGAAAAATTCTCCCAGAAATAATACCTGGGGAAGTATCTGGAAAAACTGCTATAATAAGGAATAAACTAACTTAATTTTTCTCTTTCCTTAGACAACAAAGACTATGATGCATATCTATCTTATACCAAAGTGGATCCTGACCAGTGGAATCAAGAAACTGGAGAGGAAGAAAGATTTGCTCTTGAGATTCTACCAGATATGCTGGAAAAGCATTATGGATACAAGTTGTTCATACCAGACAGAGATTTGATTCCCACAGGAAGTAAGTCATGTCTTTATTCTCATTTGATTTTCAAGAAGAAAATGACTGATTGCAGTGATTGTTTTAGTCTTGTTTCTATACCTACGCCTTCAGAATGTCATCTTTTCTCACATGTCTTAGAGAATGGTGAAGATAAGCCACCAAACATTAATGTGCATTTCCCAGATATGAGGATTATTATTTAGCAATTGTATTGTTTTAATTGAAGGTAAACAGTGCAGACAAGGTATGCATAAGTAAAGGAAATGAAAAATGCTAACACTTTTCAGATTTTTTGAGAGCTTGCATCTCTAGGAATGAATACCAAGTTCTTTCTTTTCAGTTCCTTATGTTTTGTTTGGAAAGATGTTCATGATTGTAAGTATTACAGAAATTCACACAGAAAAGAAAAAGTTGGGTTTTGACTAAGGCAGTTGTCTTGGTTTAGATAGACAGGTATCTGCCAGGGAGGGTTGGAGTCTCCCTTGAAATGTAAGCCTTTCTGCCCTTTTTCAAATTATTGTAAATTTGCAATTAAAAGGCTGTCAGGCAAAGATCTTGGGAATAGGTCTAGCAGTTCTTTACTAGGGATATAAAAATACAGATGTTGTAGTACAGAAGAATAAGCAAGCAAACAAACAAACAAGAAATCCTAGAAAACCCTGGCAGAGTCAGAAATACAGCCTGACACCCTGTTGGTCAGGGTGTTGGAATCAGTCCAAAGTAAGCCCTCCTGGAGTGGCAGATGTGATTTTGTTGGAGTAGAGATGGTCCCGTTGAAGAAAAAGGGTCCAGTAATGGTGAGATGGGCTGGTCTTCCTCCAGGGATCTGGTGGAAAACTGGATACCTAGTGGCACTGTGGCTCCTTTTTATCTAGGTTAAGATGGTTTAACTCTTTCTCCCTGTGTGGAGCATCTTACAATAGTACTATGTAATGTGTCATGTCATTGGTGAGCTCTTAATGGTCCATTAGCAGAAGATGTCCCCATGGGAGTAGTGAAACAATGAAGGGAGATAAGTAGCACTCCACCATCTGATAAGCGACACTGACCCATTCGGGCAAAGATAAGCAATTCTGGTCCACCCAGATGGAATAGAATAACATGTTCTTTACAAAACCCACGACAGCAATGGAGGAGTAATAACTTCTAGACCAGACAAAAGTAGTGAATTCTGCCAGTGTCCACTGTAGACAAATGTGTAGTGGATGCACTTGATCATTCTCAGAGACTGAATACTGGAATTGATTCCAGCTGCTACAAGCAGATCTTTTTCCTTTTTCTCTCTCATATTCCAACATAAGTACAGTTATGTTTTGTCAGTTGTTGTAATATTCTTCATGACTTCAGTGTAACCATATAGAGGGCAACTAAGTTCAATACCTTTAATGAAAGATAAAGTAAAGGATGCTTGGTATAGGCAAAACACAACATAGAACATCTAACAATCTCATGGATATTTTTAAAATCTACAACAAACTAAACACTAATTTACAAGAGACAACACTTTTTATATATGTGTGTGGCAGGGGCATGAAAGAAAAACAGAATCTAAGCCTACCAAAAAACTTAGAGTATCATTTTGGTTTGAGACTCATGTCCTGAAGCACATGGCTGCTGCTCTGTTGTCTAACTGGGTGACTTTGCCTTTTTAAAGGTAAAAATCATGATGGACATGTTTGTTCAAATAACGACATAGATAATACAAAGCCACAGCTCATGAACAAACACTCACAATCCATAGCACATGTGGGAATAGATGTTTTGCAAGATCACAGAATGGTTGAGGTTGGAAGAGGCCTTTGGAGGTCATCTTTTCCAACCTCACTGCTCAAGGACGTCCACATAGAGCAGGTTGCTCAAGATCATGATCAGGCCAGTCTGGCACATTTGCAATTGATGTTTTTGCATATTTCAGTGAGATATTCTGGAGCAAGGATTTGCTCTGTTGTTTCTCACCAGTGTATGAGAGCAGACTGTTTTCTTAGATTGCTTTTTGAGCAATTGTTTTGTTTTGTAGCATACATTGAAGATGTGGCAAGATGTGTAGACCAAAGCAAGCGACTGATCATCGTCATGACTCCAAGTTACGTGGTAAGAAGAGGTTGGAGCATCTTTGAACTGGAAACAAGGCTTCGAAATATGTTAGTCACGGGAGAAATCAAAGTGATACTGATTGAATGCAGTGAACTACGAGGAGTTATGAACTACCAGGAGGTTGAGGCCCTAAAACATACCATCAAGCTCCTCACTGTCATTAAATGGCACGGACCAAAATGCAACAAGTTGAATTCCAAGTTCTGGAAACGTTTACAGTACGAAATGCCTTTTAAAAGGATTGAACCCATGACAAACGAGCAGGTTTTAGATGTCAGTGAGCAGGGGCCCTTTGGGGAACTGCAGACAGTCTCCGCAATTTCCATGGCCGCTGCCACCTCCACTGCTCTCGCCACTGCCCACCCAGACCTGCGCTCCACCTTCCATAACACATACCATTCCCAGATGCGCCAGAAACACTATTACCGGAGCTACGAGTACGACGTACCTCCCGCCGGCACCCTGCCTCTTACCTCAATAGGCAACCAGCACACCTACTGCAACATCCCCATGACACTCATAAACGGGCAGCGGCCGCAAACAAAAACTAACAGGGAGCAGAACCCCGAGGAGGCTCACACAAACAGTGCCATACTGCCCCTCTTGCCACGGGAGACCAGTATATCGAGTGTCATCTGGTGACCGACGTGCAAGGGGCTGTCAATCCCCTTGAGTAGGAGCAGAGTCTGCAGTCTGGTGCCTGGAACTACATCCTCGACTGCTGCTGTTAAACATGCATTACAATCGATCACAAACGAGGAAAAACAGGGTCTTGTACATATGTTTTTGCAATTTCTTTGTAGCATCAGTCTTCCTGTTTTACCCATGTCTCTTCCCATTCACATTTTTGACTTTGTTTTATATGTCATTGGAATTTGTATATTTACATTTTTTTTTTTTTAAATGAAGAGACTGCTGTATAGATAGGAAACTTTTTTGCTTCATTAGTATAGTTTTAGACTTTTTGTTTGTTTGTTTATAACCTCTCTTGGGAATGCTTGGACAAAGCTATGTTGATATCAGAAGCACCATCCATTTTGTTGGCCTGCCTAGCCATGCCTGCTGCAGCTCACCTCTTTTGGAGGGTTTTTGTTCTTAGAAGGACCCCATTGCTCACTGAGAGCTCCAGTTCCATTTCTACTCCTGTAATGTGCACTGCTCCTTCCCTGCCCTTACAAAGACCCCCATTTGGGGTAACACTACAGTCTGATCATCTAACATGTAACTTGGTAGATACCTGTCAAACAAGAGAAAATACCCAATCTGTATCGGTTGCTTCACAGTAGTCACTAGAGTGTGTAGAAATTATAGCCGGTTTGGTTTTTGCTTTCTTGGGTTTGGTTTTTTCTTTTCCTTAATTCTTATTTTAAGAATGAGTTGGTTGTATCCCTTTTATAAATATAAAAGCAACCCTATTTTTAACACATCCTGGAAAAGTATTAATGTGGTTGTGGATTTTATTTTTTAAGCGCTCAATTTTTTTTTCTTTCTCAACTTTCAAAATCCTGCAAATAACATTTGCAAATGTCAGGCGAGTAAGACAAGGGAGGCAATAGACAGTGAAGTGCAGAGTCCTGCTGATATGTACAGTGATGACTTCCAAACCAAAGGGGAATGAAAAAGACAGTATTGTAGATGGTTTGTCACTTTGTATTATAGAAAGTGTTATTTTCAGAAAAAAGTAAGAGCAAAACATTATTTTCCTGTGGATTTCAGAGTCCCTTGTATTTTAATGTTCCAAAAACTGTATTTGCTTTAAAATGATATATTCAAGATTAAGAAATCTTCTTTTATTTGGTTTTAGCTTGTAATGATAAATAAAACTTTATTAATTTCAACATGATTTCAGTAAGAACTCAGGCAGAAAAAAAAATGACGTGATTACCACAAATATAATTGTTTTCAGAATAAACTTTATTTATACAAAATTAATATTTAAATCAGACCTGGAAGTATTAAAAACAATTTATTCACTTTAATGAATAAATAAATTAGTTTTATTTTTATGTATGATTCTATCTTTGAGGAGTTGCAAATAATGCATGTACCATGCCTGACAGGGAAGAATAAAAGCCCACCACTGTGTTTACATCCAGACATCTTTGAGACAAATTAGATAAGCACCTTGCTCATGCTTATGTTTTAAATAACCGAAAGTCCTTTCTGGTTTTAGAAAGGAAAGAGGAGTGGTCTCTGCAACATATTCAGGCCAAGCTCTCTGCTAGTCACTGCTGGCAGAAGCAGAGGAGCTGGAGCAGAGTTACTGGTTGCAGCACACTGTCATAGAGTCCTGGCTTTGATTTACCCTGGCAGAATTGTAACTGGTGTTCTGGCAAACAGGCCTTAGAGTCTATTTATGTAATTAATTAGCTTTAGGTGTTTTTATGGCAGCTGAATGATATCGGCCAATATAATGGATGCTGTGGAGTTTGCTCATCATGACTGTCACAACAAGAAAAGCACAGCTTGTAATATTTTGGTCTTCTTAATGAGAAGAGAGTCAAGAAGCTGCAGTTTGGGGGATTTTTGTGGGAGCAATCCAGAACTGACAGTGTGGGAGGAAATGACTGTGCTCCTGTTGTGAAAGTCAAGAAATCTCAGTATCTGCAGAAGAAGCTAATAGACCTTGGAGGTCTACACTGACTTTTGTTTGCTTAAAATGTTTATTTCTCTGAGATTAAGCTCAAGTCCTTTTCTACAATCTGTTCTTTATTATAGTGTCTCTGGACATGTGCCAAACATCCACAAAATGGAAATTAGGCTGCCAGGTCACATAAAATTTTAAGAGAGCTTTGCACTTTTGCTTTAAGAAAGCTATTATTTATTTGCTCTTACAGACACCTGTCAGGCACTGATGGCATTTTCCTTCATTCATCTGGATGCCTGTCCTGGTTTTCACTGGGCTGAGGGGGGGAGAAGGGAGGGGTTGAGTGAGTGACAGTGTGCTGCTTAATTTCCATCTGAGTTTGAACCACAACAGTCCCAAATACCCCAGGATCCTCTGAAAGCAATGCATTATTTTTTCCCCTTTATGTGCCCTGTTGTAAAGACTGGGATGTGGAATAAATGTAGGATGTAATTATTTGACCACAGTCACATTTAGACAATTAGTAGGTCTTTTGTTAGCCACATGGGAAATACTTTTCTGTTCTTCTATTTTTAGTGTAGATTTAAGCACTTTGAATAGCATGATTCAGGGATTGACAAATACCATTTGATATTCTCACTGCTTAAAGAAAGTTTTTCCTATAATGTTTTGTCATAATACTAAATATAAGAAAAACAAACAAACAAAAAAGGTAAACCACAAAACTGAAATAAGTGGAGAAGTTGTCTGTGGCTTTAGAAACATTCATCCTTAGTATTCCTCCTCTGTGAACAACTCTGTGTGGGGAACAGTGAAGGAAAGCGTTGTGTGTTCACATGCTCTATGTTTGACAAAAATTATGTTGAAATGAAAAATAAAATGGAAACAAACAAACAAACAAACAAACCAAAACCCAAAAAAATTGTCATTGCCCTAGTGCTTAGGCTCCATAATTTTTGGTGAAGGTGTTTTGGTTTTTGACAATGCAGTCTGAACTGTGCATGCAATAGCCACATATAAGGTTTAGCCATAAGCAAATAGCACTTTATTTTTAAAAAGGCACAGTGTGATGATCAGAAACACTTGCTCTGCCTGGTCAATAACTTTGGGTCTGTATGTGGATTTTATGCACGTGAATTATCCAAGTGTGGTGCTCTGTCTTTATAAGGCTCTCTCTAATCAGGGTAGTCCGTGTTATAAAAGGACTCTTGTTACACAGCTTGTGTAAATTCAGTATATAGGTTCTCCAGATAGCATATATAGCTGGACAAAAATGGGAGATTGTATAGAATTCAGCTAATTATTTTGAAGACAAAACATATTGCTGGGTCTGATTCTGTTCTCAGTTATGCCACTATGATTTCAGGGTAAATCTAATAAATCTGAATGAGTGCAAAATTTATTTGTGTGAGAGAAGAAAATTGGAAAAGCAAAGAGAAAAGGAATTCATATTTGCAGTCTGTGACAAGCTGAAATCTTGGCTGCAGGGAAAGGAACAGCAGAATGCCCTCTGGATTTTAGTGGGGACCCAGTTCTCAACTGGCAGCCAACGTCAAACAGTTTTGATATGATCTGGTTCGGAGTTCAATACTGTTAGGCTTAGATGC
Source organism: Sinosuthora webbiana (assembly GCA_013397395.1). NCBI lineage: Eukaryota > Metazoa > Chordata > Aves > Passeriformes > Sylviidae > Sinosuthora > Sinosuthora webbiana. Next base: position 607,975 of record VXBN01006998.1, read on the forward strand.
AAACTAAGATTTTTCTATTACTGCACAGCTGTGTATTTTACATAATGGGTGATCATCAGCTTCAGAATAGTCAGAAAGCTTATTATACCCACCTGATCAAAATTCACAGTTTTATTTGGATATTGTGCATTAATGACCCATTTAAATTTAATAAGATAGAGCAGTAAAATTTGGGGGAAAGTGGCCTAGTAAACATGAAATTAATAAATGAAGGATTCCTTCATTTTTAAACTAAAAATTAAAAAATAAAAAAAGAAGAAGAAAATGTCAAGCTAGTAAACCTAAGGAGAGTTTAATTAAAATCCAAAGGAAGAAAACCTACAGTAGTAAAGTAAGCCCAAAAATAGAACAACGGCCAATGGAGAATAAAGGGCAAAATATCCACTTGCTTTTTGACTGTATTGTGGTTTCCTTTGTCATGCAAAGCCCTGTACTCTGGCTGACCTACATCAGGCAACTGGCTTTTTTGGAGGCCATCCAGATAGATCAGCAACACAAATATGTCCCTGTATGGCTAATACACTTCCGAATGGTTTTGTACTCCTTGATAGTCTTGCACAGAGAGATTTTTGTTTGCCTTCTATTGTTTTTATAAAGAGGATGACAAAAATCTGTCAGTACTAAAAAATCTCTTAACAGATTTAGTTTATTAACTAGAGTATTTCTTCACTCCCACCCCCTATCTGGTTTGCTGTTATTAGAACACTTTTTCTAATGCAGCCTAAAGTGGCTGGCAACAGAAAAAATGTGAGCAACCTCATAACAATGAGTTTCCTTGTATTATGAGGGCTGGAAGTTCCTTTTTTTTTTTTTTTTTTTTGTATAAACACATCTCTTAACCTCCTAAATAGCCCACTGAGTGGAGGTTGAAGAACAACATTGTGTCTTTAATTTCAGATTCACTGAATTTAGCATGGATACTAAGATGTTGTTTGTGATGTAATTCTGCTGGGCCATTTTCCATTGACTCTGTCTCTATCCTCCAAAAAGATATTGGCAGCATCACACTTCACCGAACAGCCTTGACTTGATGTTACAAAACTCAGAGTTGTTGCCCTGGGGCGCGAAAATGATAAAAATGTTTCAGTTATTATGAGTCTAAGAGTTACATGATTCTCTAGCATCTAAATGTTAAACAAAATAGATTATCTAGTACTGAGCTTATACAGAGTACAAACCTTCTTTTTATTGATCAGTAGTATTAGGAAACCAGTTTGAAGCAAAATACAAGAGCTAAGAATTTGAGGGAAGCATATTGATATCTTTTATAAAGACATCTCTAAACCATCAGAACATGTCAAAAGGAGCACACAAATTACAAAAAAAATTAGAATTTAACCTTCTCTTTCTCTGTTAATCAAATATTAGCTCTCTCTCTGCCCTCCTCTAAAATACAGTCATCCAGGAACAATTAATACATTCTGAGCCCATACTCTCAAACACATTTTGTGACAGATAAATTGCAAGCCAGAACAGGCAGCTGCACCACATGTCTACGACTGAGAAGATCCACAGAGGGGAAAGTATGTTCCTGTGCATGGATAGGAGAGCACAGGCCCCTTTGGCCTCATGTATAGTTACCCCTCTGCCAGGTGGTTGCAGAGGGAACCACAGGGTATCACCACTGTCCTACCTGCTGTAGGCAACAGACAGGGAAGTTGGGCAGTAAGTTGCTACTGATATTAATGAAAATAAACATGAGAACTATCAGATGTTGAGGGGCAGATACCCTATGGCAAAGCAGCTGGAAGAGCAGGGAGAGCTGACAATATTTCCCATTAGTTCCATGTTTAGACACCAGCATCGAGCATAGAAAGAGGTCAGCTTGCTTGGTTAGTGTGCAATCCACTAAATGACAGCTGCAGGAAATGCCATCCCAGTCAGGTAACACCACACTTGAGCACCCTTGCAGAAATTTCCATCCCGTCCTGTCCTGTCCCATCCCATCCTCCCGTATCTGTTTACCTTGCAGACTAAATTTGAAGTACAAGCACTCAAAGCTTGCTGTAACGCCTCAGATTGGGAGCCACACAAAAAGTCTTTTTTCAGAGGTGTTTAGGGTGAGTAGATGTTTTCTTTCCTGAGACTTACAGGAGTAGAGCTTTGAGCTGAAAAAAGGCTGTATTTTTTGTTCTCAGTACACATTTTTTCACATTCACATAGACTGTTCATATGAAGCAACATCCTGATACTATTTTGATCTTCTCTGAGGTAAAAAGAAAGTCTTGGAAATGTCAGTTATGGGCTCAAGACATTTCATTAAATTGCAGTCTGTACACACACACCTGAAAAACAAACATAAAGAAAGAAAAGCAAATTAGCAATGCAACTACTTAATCCTTTTAAACCTGGGTTTAGATGATTCTTTGTCAAGAGATGATTGTTTTCTTCTGATGTTTTCTAGGAAGTTAGGTAAGAGACTTTTCCAAATTTCCTCTTCATTCTTTGCATGACAGGTAAATCATAGAAAAATTTGTTTAGGAAATCTCATTATTCATTGTAAATTAAAGACACAAGCGGCAATGAATTTACAGAAATACAAGAAGTTGTTTGCCAGAGTTAATATTCTCTGGTGAACAGCTCACTGCAGCCCTAATTGAGTTCTTAGGAACATTTCAGTAGAAAATTTAAACAATTGGTATTATACGTTTACCTTCAGCATAACATTAGAACGCTGAACATTTGTCATCTTAAGACCCAGGCAACTTCAAATGGAACAATTATGTAAATACAAAGCAGTGGGGAGAACAGTGACACAACACAACAGTCTCTCCATCTATCTTAGCAAAATAGTTCAGTGACATCAGGCTCCTTCTTTGAGACCACTAACCCATGCCTACCTCAGCAAAACACATGAATCTGCAAACTGTGCAGATATCTGAGAAAAAATTGTTGCAATAAGCACTCTCAAGTCTTAGTTACATCACAAAAAGCACTTTATGTAATTTAATTCCTGTACATAGGTGTTTTAACTTGTAACCATTTAATCACAGAACTGTACAACAAAATAAGTAGCATTCAAAAAAAGGCAAGGAAGTCCCAAAAATCTGGGTTTTTTCATAGCAAGACATTTCCCATGTGCTGCAAGGAGATGACAGACTTGTAACCAAGCCATCGCTAGTGATACTGTGACACAGATCCATTGCCAGGGTGATGGGAGAGGTAAAGGGAAGATCTTTATTGGTCATGTCATGACCAGGTAGGTTAACACAACTAGCATTCATCTAGTCCTGCTGCCACAAGAAATTACAGCCTGGAACCCCAAATTTAGCAGATACTTCCTTCACCAACTGTTTGCTATCAACATGCACCGCAACAATCAAAAGTCATTTAAATAATTTTGTGAGAGGTAGGAAATGTTTGGGGGTTTTTTCTAGTTAATAGGACCTACCTGAATATCTGCCAAATTTTCTATTGCAAATAATTGTGTCGGTACAGTTCATCTCTTATGTTCTCTGATTATGTCTTCACTCTTCTAAATAAAAGAGCTTGTTAATAGCTCTCAGTACCACACAGAAAATACCATTCCTACTTTTTTTTAATATTGTAAGTTATTTGAAGAGTGAGAAGCAACAGCAAAGATGCTATCTCCTTGAAATGATACTTGCCAAGTTGTTCTTTAAGGAATGTTGAAGAAAAATTCCCTTTTAGTCATCTTGGGCACCTTACTAAATATACCACTTTCAAGATCCCCTCAGACATCAATCTAGAGCATAAGGTGTTGGGCACAGACTGAGATGCACGTGCATATAATTTTCAAGAATGTTTTCATTCCTTGTAGTTTCTTGAATTGTGTTTTTGTTTGTTTGGACTTGCTTTGCTTTGTTCTGACTTGTTTTCATAAGGAGACATCAGGACTGAGGTATCATTGCACTACATGAGTTTATTAGAAAGAATGAAGGGGAAGTCCAGAGAACTGGAGAAAAATAGTCATGAATGAGACTGAAAATCTCCTAATTGTGCACATGGCAGCTGTTCAAAGAGCTGCTGGATTTCCTTAGCTCCCACTTCAGTCAGTTCTCCACTTCATAGCCAATCCAAAAATTAGGTATTTTAAGGGAAAATCGTGCTTTCAGGTGCCATTATACCTGGAGTCTCAGACACAGTGAGTCTGATTCCCACTGCTCATGGAGAAATGAGCTTCCTTTGAAAAGCTGAGGTTTCCTCCTCCAGCCTTCTGATTGCTGTCTGTTGGCTTTCTAAGGCTCTCCAAAGTCTTGAAAAATAAAATAAAGTAAAATATTTCAGAGTCAAGGTGAATTTATGTGAATTTACAAAAATCATCATTGGTTACTTCAAATACCTGACTAGAACACGGATATCTACCCCTTCTTCCTGTAGCTCTTACAGTTCTTCTGCCTTAGATAGTAATTTGCTATAATTTATTTTACATGTCCTGTAAAAATATGACTTAAGATATTTTTATATTATTCAGAAAACTCATAAATAGTATATAACATCTTCATCATAAAGGTTTGTTAATGGTACATGTTCAGCATGCTAATAAAGTTAAAGAAAGCAGCTGCCCAGTGCTGGGAAGTGGTGAAGCACCAACAATTAGTGAGTGGAGGATGCTAAAAGACGAAATACTAATCTTAGCTTTAATACTAAAAGGGAGTTAAATTACCTCCCAACAATACATCTAAATATCCACTGCTGTCACTCATGGCAGTTTTGAGCCACCTATGAATTTTGCAAGAAAATCACACTATTAAATTCTTTGCAGTTATTAGTGTCATGAAACTGTTCATAATATATAAAATTAAGCATATGCACCACTTCATAAGTGAATCTTTTTATTAGCATATTGTACATTCTGCACCTTCTTCAGATGACAAGAAAACAAAATGGCCGAAAAGACCTTTAACAGAAAGAACGTATCTCTAGTTGAAACACTTGAAGAAAATGTCATCACCTTCTCTTTCATTAGAAAAGCTGCAAAATAATACAAATAAAGCAATTTGTCTAGGTGATTTAGTTTCTTTAATTTTATTTAGTTACTTCACTCATCTGAGAAGGAGCTGACTGTCCATAAGCAGAATACACGACGCAACTCAACAGTAATAGTCCCTTCTTGGGAGCTCACTGTTCAAAGTTAACACCTGGATAGGCATCCTGATAAAGCACTTTGTTAATTAAGCTCTCAGCTGGTCTTCCATAATCCAAGGAACCAGCAGAACAGAACTGCTTTGAAGCTCCATGCACATACATTGAAGATATAAATGTCTACTTACCATCTTTAATTTTGCATTGATGGAACGAAACAAGGAAGTGCCATGCTAGGCTTTGGCACTTTTAATCTTTATTTTCTTTATAGTTGATTAAAGTAAAAAAATATTTCTACAGAAGTCAGCAGAATTAACTGCAGCTGTATACCACTGGTGCAAAATAAAGAGCAGAATCAGGCCCAGAATTTGTGAATATGAATTTCTGTCTATTCTACAATTTAATTGAAATATCAGTATCATTGCCTTTTCCAAATGTTCATAACTATTGCCATAAAACCCATAAATTAACATATGGATCCTTGTCAAAGTTTTCTTTAAGGCTACAGGCTTGACTATAATCTGGAAAATATCTCTTCCTTTATACACTTTGTTCAAAATCATTAAAGTAAAAATAGAAGCACTAAATTGAAGTAGAAATACATCAACCTATATTTATGCCTACTGTATTTTAAAGATTTTACCTAAAGAGATTAACTTATATTTATTTTATTTAAAAAATTAGATCGGTCACAGCTAAAAGGAACTGCATTTTTGAAGTAATACTACACTTATTGCTGAGAAGCAAGAGAGTCATGATCAAAATGTTAACTAGTTTCAGTGTATGTTACTTTAAAAAGAACATGGTTTATATTATCCTGACTTTTGGAAAATTCACCAAGACTGGTATAAAAAAAAATGAAGAGCTTATTGTAATAGCTATAACATATTAAACACTTTTTGTATTTTCATTGATTTTATTCTTACAGGAGAAAAGACATCACTCACTAAATATGAATGCTGCACATGTTAGCAATAGAAACATTGATTTTTGTAACTTTGCACTTGCCTTAACTTTTCCACACATGTAGACAAATACAAATAACACATAGAGGGGGGAAAAAGAGGACTAAGAGAAATAAAACCCACAAAGGTAGGCAAGTTTTACATTATTTAATGAATAACAACACATGAGCTTTTTCAATACAATCCTTGTAAAGAGCACATGATGCCATAAGTTTGTTAAAGCACAAGGTGTACTTTGTCTAGATTAAAAAACAACAAAACAACACAAAACCAAACAAAAAACTCCTTTTTGTGTGACTTTGATTTAGGTTTAAAAAAGCTGGATGTTTAAAAAAAATCTTTATTACTTGCATATGAATATTTTTGTATGATAATATATGAAGAAGGTTTTAAAACAAAACGAAAAAACCACTTGCTTTATAGTGTGCAAATATTAGAGAAAAGTAAACAGGGTATGTGTCCAGTTTGTAAAACAATGTTCTCCTTTCAAGATTACTCTTTCACTGACTAAATGCAAGGTTATGACAGCTTGAAATATTTTTTTTGTGAACTGACAAAGAAAAAATAAAGCAATGTGAATAATTTGCGTATGCAAATTTTATTTTTTTTTTAAAGAAATTGTTGCTAGTAGCAATACAAATTTAACAGCATGGTAGGGAAAGCTTTGAAGGTACCAGTTCAGTGATTTGACTAGACGGGCAGACTGGGCCAGGGCATACACATTGGATAAGCTGGCACAGCTCCACTGGAGGCAATGGAGCTGCTCCAGCTTACACCAGCTGAGAATCTGACTTCTAATATTTTCTTTCTTATTGTTTCCTCTTGTTCTTCTGCATTATTTCTTAAGAATGTTTTCTTTAGGATATTCTTTTTTTCTGTGTACTCTTTTTTTCTTGAAAACTCTAAGGGTTATGGTTATAATCATTGTAAAGCAAGACGTGCAGTCTCATAACTCTCTGGGGCAAAGAGTTTGTGTGTGGGTGGCGCACACATGTTTGATTTGTTACAGCATTGCTTGAGTTTTGTGACAGTTTAGCTCCACTGGAACCACAGGGTGATGGGGAATAGAATAACATGGTGGGGAACAGAGTAACATGGTAGGGAATAGTTTTTAGCCATCCATGTGTGTGTGTGGTGTGTTTGTGTGAGCATCATGGAAGACCCTGACTGATACAGAAACTGTAGTGGGACAGAAGGAGCTCAAATCACAGCAATGTTGTCATTGTACCAATGAAAGCTAATAAGAAAATGTCAAAAAGGGCATTACTGAAAACCTGGATGAATGCTTTTCTTTTTTTAAGTTTGTTGAATATGACATCGTGCCTGGGTCAGGACAAACTCCATCATTGGGTTCCTGAACAGACTGTAAGCTCTGTGGTTCTCTTCTAAACTGCAGTGGCATAAATCATTATCCAAGGCAATGAGTTTATAACCATATTACACCACTCAAATGGATTGCAATCAGCTTCTTTTTGGCCTTCTTATCAAGACCCTCACCTTCTGAAGTCCTGAAAGATGAAAGAAACCCTGAACTTGTTTCCACTCTTTTGTTTTTTTTCAAGGCTGTGATTCTCCTCAGATGCTGGGGGAATTGCTGCAAATTTGAAACTCTGTAACACAAGGATTTGGGGCCTTGCAATAAGAGACAGGCACCAGTGCACAGCAGCTCTTACAAAGGTCTATTGTGTGCCATAGCTAGAGCTGAAGTTCTCGAAAGGGCTGGTGATCTTCTGGCCCCAGAAGCACAGGCCATAGACCTGTGCCAGGCCTGTGCCTCTGTAGCTCATGAGTATCACAAGACTTTTAAGATGTGAAAACTGAATTGGTTTACCTGCAGCAACTCATATTTAAATGCATTTTTTAATATTACTCTATTTTGCACCTGCAGTCTGAATTCAAGGTGAACTATATCAAAAAATACTGTTTCTACAGACAGTCACTCTTTTGAACTTTGTCTGCTTCATCTACTCCTCATGAGATTTTTATCTTTGCTATACAAAATATTAGTAAGATCATTTGAATAAATGATCATGGTTTCACCAGTATCAACACAATTCATTGGCCTGGTATGGTGGCAGGAAATGCATTTAGCATTTGATTAGACATCATAAGAGTTATGATTACTCAACTACCAGCATGTGACGTGCACAGAAATATGGTATCCACTGTAAATTAAACAAATATTTATGTATATTTAGTTACATTTTTTAAATATTGCTATTTAACAGACATTAATAAAAAAAAATTGAAGAACATAATTCTCTATTCTTTACTCCATTATTTGGCATTCCTTGCAATTCTTAGACACATGACTGATACAAATACAAGTGCAAAAATTTTATTAATTGCTGGTATTCTCTCCCAAAATCATGCCTGTGTGAACAGGCTGAGAAGCTACATAGGGCTGCATTCTTGAAGAGGAAAAATCACAGGAAAAAAAGTAAGTAAACAAGACTATGACTTGAAGAGTGCTGGAGTTTTGGTTTTAAAATAAATAAATAAAGAGAAAGACAGAGAAAAACAAACAGAAAGAATAAAAGCACCAACAAACACTAATATTGATCAAAACATTTAAAGTACCTCTGGACATCTTTCTTGGATTCCCCTGATATGTGCCACTTAGTGTTATTTTTATAATCAATTGCGTTGATTCATTAAATTCAATTTTCTCTCTCTTTATTTTTTATTTTATTTTTTATTTTTTCTATTTTTCCCAATATCTTGGGGTGACTTTATGATGTTGTATCCTGTTGTCCCCATCATTACCTTCCAAATTCATCCCAAACCAGGACACCCAACCTATGTTTTTTATATGGGAGCAGGTTTCTCCATATTTATTTTGTTTTGCACAGATAATTGAATTTTGTATTTAATGAAAAAACAATTATATTTTAAGTACTTATTTTGTGTTGTTAGGGATTTAGTGTGGTATGTGTAATTGAAACATAGGTTTATGAACAGACCTGTGAAATGCAACTATTTGCACACTGTGAGCCTACATGTCAACTACTGGATCAGGATCAGGGAGATGGAAATGTCATTTGAAGCAATACATAAATAACATTAAATGCTCAGGTATTTATAGTATCCACTGAAGTGCAAATAAAACTGTTGTTTGCAAGTAAAAAGCTGGTTTATTTCAAATGTAGAATTTAAAGAGAAGGTCTTCTGTTAAACAAGAAACATAAAAGGCACCCTGATAGTCATATACTATAAAAAGTGATGCTGAAAAAAAAGAGACACTATAATGCATGATAGATCTGCAACTGTAAGTTTTCAAAATTGCTCCAAAAGGTCTGAGAAATACACCCTTACCTCAAATAGACTCATGGGTTGTGCACAGGTTAATTTCAAAGCTCAGTGAAAACAAATGCCAAAAGTAAAATGAGCAGTAAACATATTTTTCTACAGAACAGGAACTGCAGTATTGAGAATAATGTGAACACAGGAGATAAAACAGCAATGTAGAAGTGATGTCCAAATGCATTGTCTAGAGATTGAAAAATAGGCTCCAGAAAATTAGCCAGAGATCTTTAAAGTGTTTTACTTTCCAGTTTCATGCAGAATGGGTTCATTCTTTTAAATCAATATGCAAGCCACAAAACCAAATAGCTATTCTCTGAACGCTGATGAACCTTACCCAGGTCAGCATGTTGTCCCTACTTACACTGCAGGGAAATAAGCATTGAGCAAGGTAAAGCTAGGACAAAGCCTGGGCCCCTTATGATTACTTTATACAGCACTCTCATTTCTGTCTTGAGAAATTAGGTGTTGACTGTCTTCAGATTTAGTATTGGCCGTGGTGGAGACAGCTGTCAGAAGCAACACAGCCCAAATATTTGATGTGGGAATATACTGTGGCTTTTCTGTCAGCAGCACTGGATACACTGCCAACAACAAGCACAAGATTTTTGTTCTCCAGTGAGAATCATCATGCACCCGACAGTAGCACCACATCTGCTGGAGAGAATGGAAAGGATACAAAAGCATTAAAGGCAGAATATACTATGAAAGAGGATGCAAGAAAAAAATTATTGCTCCTATGGTGGTTGACTTTTCCTCCCACATGATAGATAAATTCCTTGTTGCCTTCTCCAGGCCTTTCTCAGTCCTGGTTTCTGGCCCCAGACAAATGAGATCCATAGGCAACACTAAGCCACATTTGAGCACCTCCAGGCAGCACCAGCTCAACCACCTTTACAATCCCCACTGCAAGAGTTAACTTCCAAAACACCCCTAACTGTAACTAATTATTATGTGTTCTGCTTGGCCACAGAATTTAGTATACTATCAATACATTACATTTGTGTCTTTGGTTTTTGATTCTGATATCCTGCTTTTTTTTATTTTTTAATATATCTAAGAGGACATTTTTGTTATGAAGATTTGTTTGTAAAGCTAAAGAGTATAAATTTGTTTAAATGTACGAAAGAGACAATCTATTATGTGGTGGTTTGACCTTGACTGGACAACAAGTGCCAACCCCAGCCACTCTGGCACTGCCCTCCTCATCTGGATACGGGAGGGAAAAGACAACAAAAGGCTCATGTGTTGAGATAAGGACAGGGAGAGATCGCTCAGCATTCCTCCTCCTCCCATGCAGGGGGAAAAGGGAAAAGGACCTGTAGTATTTTCGTCACATGTTGTCTCTTCTGCTGCTTCCTTCTAAGGGGGAGGACTTTTCACACTCATCCTGTTCCACTTTGGGTTGCCTCCTTCAGGGCATAGTCCTCCATGAATTTCTTCAACATGAGTCATTCCCGTAGGCTACAGCCCTTCACAAACTTCCGCATGGATCCCTTCCTCGGGGTGCAGCCCTTCAGGAACAGACTGCTCCAGCATGGGTCTCCCATGGGTCCACAGATCCTGCCAGGAACTAGCTCCAGAACAGGATTCCTGTGGTGTTACAGCCTCCTTTGAACTTCCATTCGCTCTAGAATAGGACTCCAGGTGGATACCTGCTCCATGGGTAGCAGGGACACAGCTGCCACACCATCGTCTTCATCATTGGCTGCAGGGGAATCTCTGCTCTGACACCTGGAGCACCTCTTTCAACTTCTGCTTTGCTGACCCTGGGTGCCTGCTGGGCTGTTGCTCAAATAATCTCACTCCTCTCTTCTCTGGCTGCTGTTGCTTGTTGCACATTTTGAATCTTCTCCTTCCTTACTTTTCGATCCCGGTGGCACTGCCACCATCACTGGCGGGCTCAGCCTTGGCTGGTGACAGGTCTCTCTTTTAGGCAGCTGGCTTTGGATCTCTCAGACATGGCAGAAGCTGCTGGCAGCTTCTCAGAGAAGTTCCCAGAAGTTACCCCTATGGTTCCTCTGCTACCAAAACCGTGTCATGCAAACCCAGTGGGAGTGGTGTGAGTCTGAAACTCTAGTAATGTAAGAAGACATGATTTTTAAGGCTGAAACCAGGACAGAAGAGCAGCCTTTATTCTAATGATTGAAATGACAGGACATACTCTTCCAAGCAAATAGTCAATTACCAATTAATGCAATCAATAGATGGCTGAGGAAAAAAATCTCCTTAGGTTATGGGTAAGTGAAATAGAAAAAAGATAGCAACCTAAAAAATCATTTGCCAAAAAGATTTGAGCATCTTCTAAAGGAACTGTTTCAAGTTATTAAGTTAAAAAAAAAATAAAAATCAAAAACTATGTTTTCATCCATAATAACTTTGTATAAGTTGCCTCAGTCTCTCTGGTAAATAATTATCATCTTTAAACTGATTAAATAAATATTTATATTAGAGATTAGAAGGGGTTTCAAGGACTTACTACAGACTGTCTTTGTTGTAAATAGGATGAAATGGCTCTGATCTAATCTCCTGGGTAAATAACAGATTTTATAACTTTTAATTAAAAACGGGAGGAGTGAGATCATTTTAAACAAATACTAAATACCATCAAGGATTTGATTCAAAAGTGACAAAAGACATCAGTTGTAAAAAAACAGAAGAATATTCTATCCTTGATTTCTGTTTCCTCAATAAAATAAAATGCCAGTTGCTGACAGTTCCCTTCAGAGCTTGTACTGTGGGACTGAGAAATGAGGTCTGGTCTTCAAACTTGTATGGACCACTTCACAAAAAGTATTGTGATTTGAAGCTGGCGTAACTTTAAACAGACAATTTTTAAGATTTGACATTTCAAATGTTTTTAACATCAACAGAATCTGGAGAACAAGGGATAGAGTTACAAAGATTTTTTTTCAGTGTGGAAAGAGACAGCTCTGTTCATGAAGAGATTACTCTCACAGGTCAGAAGTTTTTGTAACTGCTCATCCCTATATTAGTCTTGATTTTAAAAAATCCACTCAGAAACAACAGGAAAGAAATTGATTTTCCTTCTGACTACTACCTGTAGGTCACTTAATCATATGAGGGAGAGACTTTCACCCTCTTTCCAGAATTATGAATGAATTTACAGTGGCTGTGAATTATTTTCCCCACCCATTTTCAACTATGAAATTATTTGTAGGGAAATTTTTCTCCCTTGAGAATCTTGTTGTCTTAAAATACTTTGTAGGATGTGGCCACTGTGGAAAATAAATTATGAAGGTGTGAAGTAGAAACGTTAATCTCCTCTATTAGTTATAAAAAAGACAAGATACAAAAGTTCAAAAAAGGCTTGGTACCTACTTCAGATAGTTCTTGAGGGTGCCACTAAGCAGAAATAAAGGACAGTCTTACAAATATTACACTAGGAAAAATGCTACTGGCTGTGAAATCCAGTCCTTACTATACACACTCTAAGTGTGGTACATTTCTTAAATCCAAGCAGGTTTTTTTATTATTACTCTCTTAGATTTATTGTTCCAGGCCATCAATTTCTACCATTCAGAAATCATTGTATATTTACCTTGAATATACTGTTTCTGTGCCAGTTTTGTTTCTATGCACAATTAATTCTCTCACTCTTTGCATTTACTCAGAAAATATTAGGTATGTATCATCCATGCATCTTGGCCTTTTTTAAGTTAAGATGAACAAGACAAGATAGTCCCATAATTCTCTTCCCCCTCAGCATCTGTAAGGTTTCACTATGATGGTTCCAGTGTGGTATGCTGTTGAGGATCTACAAGAAATCTTCCACCAAGGCTTTGTAAAATGTCAGTGGCATATCTATCTCTATTTCACATGCAGTTTTGCTGATTTAAATAATCTCTTTTTTTTTTTCATGAATGTCTAGAACAATGACTCAGAATTGCCTAGTGATGAACTACATGCTCTATACATAATGCTCTATACATAAGGTTTTGGGCTTAGTCATCATTTTTAGTGGTTGTTTTTTTGGATGCAAGTGTTATAATCCCTCATGAGCTTCCAGACTTTACCTAAATCTTAAAGTCCTCTGTTGCTTGTGTGTGGTATTCTTAGACTTTCTCATTGACAGTGCATCCCAAATCTGTGAATCAGAACTTTTCCAAAATAAATCAGGGGCAGGATACAAAGACTGTCCTCAATACTCATCTAAGAGCTTCATTACCAGCCTCTCCTGACTATTTTAGTCAGGACTATTTAGATCTGCTTTCAGTATTGTCCAACATAATCCTTTTTTTCTATTATTTTATCAGATCCTCTGTATTGTTTAATAATTTCACATGCATATTTTATTGAAATCTGGATTGATAATTGTCACGACCCAATGGTGGTGTTTGGTAAATTCTCATTAGGCTGAAGAAAGACACCAGATCCCATTGTCAGGGAACTCTTTGGCTTTATTTTACAGTTACCATAACTTTGGCAACCAACCCACTGCTTAGACCAGAAAGACATTGGTTAACAAGCCCTTAAATTTGTACAATAGATTCCCCCAAGAGTGGAGGCAAACAAGCCCTTAATTTTGTACAGCACACTTCAGTATTCACCTGTTCTGGCTCACAAGTCACAACACACCCATAATCCCCCAGCTCCCACACCAGTGTTCAGAATGGAGTATGGGGAAAAATATGATAGACATGTTTTCCTCAGAAGACAAAGATTGTCACCAGCCCTTAGATCCCACACTGGTCCTGCCATGTGGATGGTCCAGAGCTGGAGTTGCAAGACAAAGTGAAAGAGAGGAAAGGAGAGGAGAAAGAAAAGAGAGGAAAAGATCAGGAGAGGGCCCAATACACTGCCTTATTTATTTCATCAGGTGCACACCTCTTATGTAAATTAGCTTTTTCATGCATTTTGTTCATGTGTTCCCAGACAGCCCTTTTGCAGGAGGTGATTTGGGGGTGGCAGGAGCTGAGCGTGAGACTCAAGACAAAGCAGGAAGTCAGCTGAGACCAGCAGTGCCTGACCTCCACAGGACCCTCTGCTCCAATAGCTTTTCTCCTATCATAATAGTCAGAAATTGAGACAAAACATGCTGAGGTCTGGTCCTCTATGATTAGTTATATTTTATTTTCATTTTCTAAGAGGCCTTACCTGGGTGGTATGATAGATGCATAGATGATAGACCCACACTGCTCACCATCATTTTTATTTGCTTCCATAGCTTTCAGTAGTTTTTTCTTTGTTTGTTTTTGAATAATATAAAGCCCTGCCTACTGTTTAAGTCAGATAAAGGACTGTATTCAGCTGTTTCTCTTTCTCCATTTATTAAATGTAGATGCTACAATTCCAGTTGTTTAGCCAAGAGGTACAGTTATCAGCCTTATAAATGTATCAACAATTCTTGGTATTTGACTTAGATTTAATGTGCAAGTTCTTTAGACCTTTGGAATGGATATCTCCAAATTTAGATATCTCCAAACTGAGTTTTACTTCAGTCTTAGATTTAGTAGTTCTGCTTGCCTACTGTGTCTCCTATTATTTTGGGGGATAGCTGGGCAATCTCTTTCATCAATCATACCAGAAAAAAGACAAAGCTTTAATTTATGTTTGGGTTTATGCCTTTTAATCTGTGCTCTCTCCTTACTATACAGAAGGGGTGAGGGTAGAGATTGGATGCTTTTTTTGTTCTTGATTATTTATGACTATTTTTATGGTATAAGTTGGTTTGTAAGCTCTAAATAAGCTTGAATTTGCTGTTGTTGATATTATCTGACCATAGAATTCTAAGTTCCCTTTGCAAATATGTATCTCATTTTTTGTATTTCTTAGTTAGATTTTTGTTTATTTTTTATGAGAAGGGTATTCTCCCAGTGACTCTACTGCTTTTCCCTACACATTTTCCAAACGTATTTTCACAAGGCTTCCTCACTTTGGTCACCTTGAAATTAGCAAAGGAAACAGTGACTGGCCCATTCTTTGGCCCTGGGGCCAACTTGTGCATCGATACAATTAAAACCCTTTTGGCATCCAAAAGAGGTGCCTTATCCAAATTGACTATTAGGAACAATCATGCAGACTTGCTTAGGCACTGACTAGGAGAGCCCTTGGTGTCCCAGAGTAAAATCATGCCAGAGACCCTTTTAACAGCATGAGAGTGAGATAATAGAGCACAGTAGGCAACGTTTAATTAACTCATGTAGATGAGTCACTGTGTTCCCCAGCTCTTCCTGCACATTCCCTGCAAAGGAGGACAGAAAGTTGTTAATTCTTACAATATTATCATGAGTTTCACATATTTTGGAGTATATCTTAAAGCATAAATACCCTAAAAGAAATGTTTTGGGATAGTTTTACTATCCATTCTAGGAAAAAAATAGTCCATTTATGTGTTTGGTTAGTTGGTTTGGGGCTTTGTTTGGGTTTGGTTTTTTTTTTTTTTTTTTTGGCAGTTTTGTTTCATTGTTTCAGTTCATTTGTTTGTTTGTTTTAATTTACCAGTGGAGAAAGAAAAAATATCACTCTACTACTGGAACACAAGTCTTTCAATAAAAGGTATTCTGAACCCTGATTTCTATTTTCTCCTCATTTCTCTACCAGAATAAGAAAGGTTTTGCATAATTTCTTTTGCATCTTCAATCCAACTACTGACCTAATTTAACTGTAATCTTGAGTGTTTTTCTGGAGAAAACAGAGCTGGAACATGAATCAGCACATAAACTTCTCAAAAACTGCAGCAACTTCTGATGTGAAGTATCAAACCATGACAGGTTATGGATCAAATGAAAGCATAAAATAACAACACAAGTAATATTTGAAATGTATTTTTCATGGGTTGGAGAGAACAGCCAACTAAAAGATAAAAAAAATTAAAAAGCAAAGCATGAGATTTATTGCGTGCCATTTGAAAATGAGACTCAGCTAATTCACAAGTTGAAACAAAAATACATTATTAGTAGGGCAATATGAGATTAAAAAAAAAAAAAAAGAGAGACAGAGAGAAAAAGCTGGTACATGTTAGTAAATCTTTCACTTTGTATTTGAAATGACACTCATTAGCTTTTGGGGGGTTTTGTTGTTTTGTTTGGGGTTTTTTGTTCTATTGAACAGGGTTTTCTGAGACATGATTTAGGTTTCAAAAATACCATGTTTTCATGGTAACTCTATTGGAATCTGTTGAAAAGAAGTTTGAGTATCCTATGTTCCTGATCTGGATGAGCACACTAATATTAAGTTCAAAAAGAAAAGAAAAAGTGAAATGATCACTTTTTTTTTCTTTTCCCATGAGGCTTTTTTCTCTGTAGTGGAACTATTGAGATGTTATCTTGTGCAACTATTACTAATAATAGCAGAATCATTTCAAGACAAGTTTTAAAGACAGACCACTAAAGACTTTTTTCTTTTGATTTTAACTGAATTGCTGAATAATTATCTTATTTCACACATCTCAATCGATGCTGCTATGGTCATTTTATTTTGTTTGTTTGTTTGTTTGTTTATTGTGAAACTATTCCTGTAGAATCTTAGGTTTTCTCTCTATTTTCATTAGGTCAACTAACCTTGGCTGACTGCTTGGTACCCCCAAGCTGATGTTTCTCTGCCCTTCCTGAACACAAAGAGTAGAGAAAATTTAATGGAAGGCTTCTGTGTTGAGATAAAGACAGGGAGAGATCACTCCCCAGTTACTGTCATGAACAAAAGAGATTCAAGTTGGGGAAATCTGTTTAATATATCAGATTAGAGTAAAAAAATGAGAAATATGAGCAAATCTAAAAACATATCTCTGTCCTCGCAGGCTCAGCATCACTCCCAACTTCTCCACCTCCTCTCTCTGAGTAGCCCAGGGGGCCATTTCTTTCTCCTCATCCTTTTCCTCTGCTCCAGGATGGAGTCCCTCCCATGGGAAACAGTCCTCCAAAAACCTCTCCAGCATGAGCCTTTCCCACAGGCTTCAGTTTTCCATGAGCTGCTCCAGCCTTGGTGCCCTGTGGGGCTAAAGGCCCTGCCAGCAGCTCCAGCGTGGGCTCTCTGGGGTCACAGCTTCCCTGCTACCAGAACCTTGCCAGCTACACCCACTACACCCAATTACTGTGATCTGCAATAAGTCCATCTCATCATTTTCTGGAAAGCTTTCCTGTTTCTCTTCTAAGTTGTCATTGCGTGTATTTGCCAAGAAAGTAGTGCCAGTTTACAGAGGTTCAGGGCTTACATAAGTCAGCACTATGTTGAAAAATGAATTCTGTTCTCTAGAAAGCACTGATTATCTAGGTTCAATATCAACCAAATAATCACAGCCAAAGAAATAACTATTCAGGTACTTTTAACTGAATTTTGTCTCTTCAATACTACCCTTGTAAAATCTGTGCACAGATGATTTGACACTATTTTGGCTTCACTCAGGGGAAGCATCTTTCGTTTATCTTAGTTCCTACATAGCTTAAACCTGTATCACTGTTTAGAATTCCTTTTTTGTTTCTTTGTGCCTGTGTGGCTTTCCACACAGGAGGAAGTACCTTTTGAATTATGGGATTTACTAATGAAATAACAAAATGCAAATTACCCCAGTGGTCTAAGAGAATCCAAAAATCTAAGGTGAAGGCATCTGATACGTCCTTGCCACCTGCCACTGTATTGAACTAAACTGAAAGGGGGAAAGAAGATGGCACCACAGTAAGGATTATGGATTATGTGTCAGGCATTATTTTAAATCTTTTTATCTTCTGTCAGCTTAAATCAGATTCTTGAAAGGTGTTGGGGCAGAGAACAGGGCTGCAAAAGTACCTAAATTAAAAATTTTTCATTTGTACTTATGAAGCAGGATCATTTCTGTTACTTATTCAGAGTATTATCTGTTAAATGTGGTTAAATATGTAAGATTTTATTTCTTCTGCTGTTATAGGCAGTTACAGCTGTGTTCAGATGAAGGCTTCTCCCCAGAAATAAACAAAATAACACCGAGTGCAATCTGAGGCAATGATCCAATCTACTGATGCCCTCGGGTTGCCTAGGTGCCACAACTGACTCTGAACGAAGGTAATGTGACTTTACAGCTGTCACCAAGGGATGGGGAAATAAGTGGGCTTCCAAAAATACACACAGGGGTATTACTAGGGGAGCAAAGAATGAAGAAGGAGGTTGGAAAAGACTGATTTTGGTACCTCAAGTTGGATGGAGAAGGAAAAACAAAAGTACCATTTTGTTAGCATGCTCTGCCCATGGCTGGGTATTTCAGTGTCAGCGCCGCTGCCACCTGTCAAAACACAGGTGTATGCTGTGTCCTTATGGAGGGATTTGAGACAGCTCAGGAGAAGTTAATCTCAAAATGCAGACTGACAGTGCAATGCCCAACTTCACAGTGCACAGTTACCTGGCAACATTCACAGCCCTTCCTAAGGGTTTATGTTCTTTGTGGTGTACAGGAATAAATCCTCATGTTTAAGGCAAATCACAGAAAACAGCACACAGAGTAATGAGCATTTGTGCCAGAGGATACAAAACTGTGAGAACAAACATATATAGTAAAGTGTGTCTTTCTCTCAGAGTTAGACACTTCCCTCAGGTCAATATAGATTGTCTGTCCCCAGCAGAATTTTAGCCCCTGAGCTCAGTGTCTATGAAAACTCCTTCTCAAACGCAGACTGGTGCTAGTGTTGTGATGGCTTTTCCTCCTCTGCTCCTGCCAAGGGCAATGGGGCTGATTTAAGCATTATCAGGTAAGGATTTTTGAGGCCGCATAGATTCCTTCCACTGAAGCTGTTCTGCTTCATATACAGTAATTAAATATTCAGTAGTCCAAAGAAAGCATAGGAAAAATGACTTTGTAGCCTGTGGGTAAGAAGCTTGTTTATGAAGAAGATGTCCAAATTCATATACTTCCTCTTTTCATTCCTTTCAGATGTTGCCTAAAATTTGCAGCTTCAACCTCTCCAACAAATTAACTATTAGATTTTCCCAACTAACATGAGACAGCCAAAGGCATTGAGTTTCAGAATGTCCTGGGTTTTTTTCAGGAGATGTAACCTTCCTTGTGTCTTGTAGATGAATAGTTTTTTGGAATGCTCTTTGCTTCTGTCACATATTGCTTCATACTCTTTTCCAAAGCAATTAAATAAAGTAGTAACAGCAAATTTTATTTTTGTAAGACAAGATACAAATACTGCTGAAGACTTTTTCCACAGTTTGTTTCTACTTGGAGATTGAGAATAAAACCTGGACACAATTTTTTTAGGATTTGCCACCAGATTATTGCTGAGTTTTCAGAAGTCCCTCATGACTTCATTGTAAATCCACACAACATATGCCTGGATGGAACAGAATATGAGATCAACACCTGAGAAGAGGTGCTTAACCATGCAAAGATTTCAGTGGGAGGAACCAGTATGCAGAAAGTCCCTTGGGTTGGATTTTTGGCTATCAAAAAGTATGTATGAAAAGATGTGTCAAACAGAAGTGATTTCTTACGGCCTAAAGTAAAGGTTAGAAAGTCCCTAGAGTCCTTCTCTTTTTCTTATACTATTTTATTGTGCTTTCTTTAATTTAATTTAATTTATTTGTCGTTGTGAAGTTTGAAGGTTTTTTTAAAAACCTGGCAAACATTCATTAATTTACTGGCCCTAAAGTGGAGAAAAATCCTTTAGTTGTTTAGGCACGAAAATAAAACTGTTTTGAGACTACCTACTTTAAGGATGCTTCACATCTATTAATAAAATATTTTTCCTGTTCTCTCCTTGTCTGTCTTTAATGCCTCAGAATCTCTTTCTAGCCCTTTTCTTTGGATGGAATTAAATGGGTTAGTTTTAGTGTTCTTGGTTTTTTCCCTTTCTGGATTTCCTGGAAGATTAAAGGAGAAAAATATGCCCAACAGGAACAAGTAGTTTATAAATATATGCCAGGAGTAGCTATGCAAACAAAAAAAACCAAACAAACAAAACAAACAAACAACCAAACAAAAAACAAAACTGATATATTAAAGTGAGTGAAGTGACTTCATAACGATTTTCCATGTATTGTGAGTCAGATATGGATTTTAATGGGCTTTTATTATTATTGGGTTCCAGTACATAGAGAGAACACAACAATTTAAGTTTATTGAAGTCTACCATGGTACAGATGGCAGCTGCAATAAAGAAGACAGGGTACAGACTGTGAAAACAGGGCAAAAATTCTTGCTTCTGACTTAACATCTTCAGAAAAGCCTTTATTTTTACTATCCTTATCTTCTTGATTTCTTGGTAGTGCTGTACTGATGCTGATGGCAACTACTGCACTAGTCCCAGAGGGACCTGAAAATTGAGTAAAGTCTGTATTTAGGCTCAACTATCTCATGTTAGGCTTTGCATATCTTTTGTACACAATCTTGTAAACACACTCTGACAAGGCTCTGTGCTATCAAGCAAGCTCAGGTCTGACAGATCCCTCACTTGAAAAAGGCACAGTGTTTTCAGCAGTTTTCTGCACCAATCAGAGAATCTTTCAGCCGGAGCTCTCTGGCATCAGTTGGGTGCAGAATACATCACATACGTCTCAAACCTACAGTTTACTGTAACAGTGTCATGGTTTATCCCAGTGGGCAACTAATGCTCCTGGCAGTCACTCATTTACTTGCCCCTGGTCAAAAGGGGGAGAGAATCAAAAGAGTAAAAGTGAGAAAAGCTCATGGGTTGAGATAAAGACAATTTAATGAGTAAACAAAAGCTGTGCACAAAAGAAAAGCTGAGAAAAGCAAGGAATTAATTCAGCGCTTCCCATGGGCAGGCAGATGTTCAGCCATCCCAGGAAAGCTGGGGTCTATCATGCTTCCAGTGACAAACCATCACTCTGAACATCCTCCCTTCCCCTCTTATGTGCTGAGCCATATAAACCAGATGGTCTGGGATGTCTCTGTGGTCATTTGGGGTCAGCTGTC
Source organism: Sinosuthora webbiana (assembly GCA_013397395.1). Taxonomy (NCBI): domain Eukaryota; kingdom Metazoa; phylum Chordata; class Aves; order Passeriformes; family Sylviidae; genus Sinosuthora; species Sinosuthora webbiana. The sequence continues at coordinate 629,158 of VXBN01006998.1, forward strand.
CTTGCTGTGACCCCACAACATCTTGTGCACCTCCAGTCTCCTCTCAGGTGGGGTGGGTGAGAAACAGAGGAGGCCTTGACACTGTGCAAACACTGCTCAGCAATAACCAAAACATCCCTGAGTAATCAGCACTGCTCCCAGCATAATACCAAAACACAGTCCCATACCAGCTACTATGGAGAAAATTAGCTCTACCAAAGCCAAAACTAGCTCTACCCAAGCCAAAACCATCACAAGCAGGCAGGCATATGAAAAATTCACAAAACAAACAAACAAACAAACAAAAACCCAACAAAACAAAACAAACAAACAAACAAAAAAAAACCCAAGGAATCACTTCTAATTTGAGCAAATGCAGCACTAACCTAAAACATTTTAGGCATGAAATGGTCATTTTGTAACAGTCTGAATGTTATAAAGATCTCTAAGGCAGTTCTAAGTAACATTATGAATGGGTACATAATTTCTTGTTAGGTTAAGTCATCAGCAGAACTAAATCAAAAAATCTATACATACATATATTTAAGTTTTTTTTTCTAATCTTCATATTCCACATTCAGGCTCAGAATCCACATTTTCTCTTCTGTGTGATGGTTCTTGCTCCAGCAATAAGGAATATCGATGCACCTTCTGAGGGGAGGCTTGACATTGGAGTCTGCCATCTAGGACAGACAGAAAGAAATTTCACAATAGACAGAGTACTTTGAAGGTAATTCATGGGAGACCATTGCTGAGAATTGTGTTCATTCATTTTTCAGATGGATGATTTTTCATTGAACACTGATCTGTCCCTTGTTTCCCCCTCCCTATTCCATATTGTCCAATATCATCTTCTTGCTGGCGAGAAAAAATCCATTTTGGTAACAGAGGGAGAGTGATTCTCCAGCTACCTTAAAGCATAACCTAAATCACCACCTTTGTAAGCAATATAAACAAAGTCATAAGTTCCCTCTGCGTTCATTCTCGTGATCACATGAATGAGCACTAAATGGTGTTTCTGCAACATCTTTAATAGAGTGTCTCAAACTAATTTTCTAGCAACTACCAAATTATAACACATATGTGACCTAGGATTTTCAATAATCCCACTTGTTTCAACAGCAAACTTCATGTTCGTAGAGTTTAGAAGATTAATTTTAAACATAACTTTAATTACTTTTATCAAATTAAGAAAAGTTAATTGCTTTTAGAATTTGAAACTTTATATTGGTAGAATTTTAACTGTATAATTATATAATTTTAAGAATTTGTTATGGTTCTTTAAAACCTGAACCTTCTAAAATTCTGAAACATGAAGTTACCCTAGACAAATAGCTTAATTATTTTCTATCAGTGTTTATATCTGTTTTCAATAACAATAAGGAATCCAAACTTCAGTTGAGCAAAGTAGAAAAGCGGAACTAAAACCAGAATGACTTTAAATATTGCTAATACAGTATATCTCTCAAAATCATTACCCTAAATGACATGGGGTACTACATATTTACTATTTATGTGCATTTATTCCTTTAAAAAGCATCAACAAACTAAACCCCCCTTTGTAGTTGTCATTTAGGTTTGCATCCAGAGAGAGGCAACAGAGTTGGCATTCACATTACTTGTAGTCACTGTAATGCTCTAGACATGATCCTCACTAGGACGGTGACATACATTCACTAAAACATAGTGGGGCTCAACTTTGATGAGAGACTAAATTCAGAAAAGCAATGAGAATCCTGGTAGATGTTACCACAAACCATGTCACCATCTAGATTAAAACACTGCAGTCACAGTTTGGGAGACAGAGAGCGAGGGCTCTGAGCAGCCTTGTTATGGCCATGACAGAAGCACTCAAAGGATCTGGACTGGAAAGTCATCTTCAGGATGATGCTGAATCCACTCCCCAGTTTTGGAAAATTCTACTTTTTATTTGTTTGATTGCTCACAATCTTTAAAAGAGCTGTACAGAAATTGCTGACAGTTTTGACAGAGTAGCTCTTTATCAAGAATCAGATGCACCTGTTGTTCCATATATACAACAACAAAAACTACGATAAGTGTAAAACCCAGTGGGTGTCATTCTTAACCACATTATTGCTTATGCAGCCATTCAGGGTCCAACACAACAGGGAGGTAACAGGAAATGTGGTTCAGGTGAAATGTGCACATAATATCATGGACTAAATTTTTATCATGTCTGCTCGTTTTTCAGGAGGCATTGGTATTGGATTAGTTGAAATGGAGTATCATGGTCTCTAAAACAAAACACTCTCTAGTGTGTGTAGGGGGATTGTTATTATTGCTTTCATGGATATATTTTGGAAAATATGTGAATTTTCTTGCAGACAGGATTACTATCGGGTTTACTGTGTTTCTCCATTCTTCAAATACACTTTGGGGCAACGTTCTGGAACAATCCATACTAGTGGCTCCTTAAGAAAACTGCCAGCATATTGTGTCACTTGAGATATTTTCCAGCACATACTTTTCAAATGGATTTTCCTGGCACTCTGTGAAAATTCCAGATGCCCTTGCAGAGATGGCACCTGATACAGAAGACTGTCATAGCCTTTCCTAGAAACCCCCTGATACTTGGCAACATCAGGCCTGTCAGCAGCTGGAACCCTGCTGAACTTGGGCTGTGTGCCATGAACCAATGATCAAATGTGACAGAGCTTTTAGGGAACACACCCAACAGTGGGCACACATCAGCCCTTTCTTTAATATCTCAGCATATCTGGCTGTATATATAGCTGGTTAATATACATGATATACATTATATCATCGATATAATTAGATTGAATATAAATAGCTTTTTTTAATGCAACATAATTCAGCTTCAATGACAGTAGCCTTCCATTTATATGGTGTGGGGACATCAGAGAGGGAATTATTCCTCAGAACACCTAATGATAATGATGAAGCTGAGACAAAGGTAACATTTCTGGGTCTACTGAGAATAACAGGAACATTTACATTAGCAACAGAAAAAGTGGCTAAAAATAAGCCGAGGCACAAATGCATATTGCAAAGAATAGGAAACCCAGCTTCACACCAATCTTTTTTTTTTTTCTCCTTCATTTTGCCTCCTCTGGATTTTTTTTCTCCAGGACTATCTTTCCTTTAATATATGGAAAAAAAAATCCAAATTTTTGGAGGAATTTGGACATGAATAAAGGATAAATCTTTTTTCATTTCAAGTCTTTGGCTAAAGATTTGCTTTCACTTTAGAGAGCTTACAGTAAGGTTGTGTTTAACCCATTGCCTTCATCCATATGAATTAGAGTGGAAGCATCCAAGTGTGAAATCTCAGAAACCTGCATAGATTGCCTTGTGGCCCTTGAAGAAGGTCTCTCCCTGCATGCCAAGGCAGTGCACATCTGCCTAAGGGTTTTGGAGAGGCAGAGATCTGTTTCTGCCTCTCCCTGATGCGGGCAGGTGCTGGGAAGAGCAGCAGTAACAGTGCAGTTTTCCCCTCCCCTCCCCTCCTCTTTTCCACAGTCCTCTTCAACTTAGATTTACACTGATTGTAGGTACAGAAAATCTCTGAAAACGTGAATAACCTGGTCATCATGAAAACATGCAATCATGTGGTTACTTACTCATTTTCACAACTTTATTTTTCCTCCTGAAGATAAAACTGATGGGAATAATTATACAGCTTTTGCATGTAAGCACATTGAGTTTACATATAATGCTTTGAAAAGAATTAAATATGTTCTCATTTCTAGATTTTGCAAGCCTAGTTCTTTGGGGCATATATGGGAAGTTGGAAAGCTATCTGCTTTAGTTTCTAGGAACGCAGTGAATTTCTCAGGCTCTTTTTTCCTAGCCCTTGAGTATTGTTTAAAAGCTGAGGACCCTGAAGAAAGCCTAATGTGCATCTCAGCAAGACTGGCAGTCATGGGCTGTCCCACCTCTCCTGCTCAAGAGCCTGCCCCACCTAGGAGGCAACTTCCAGTGGAATTTGTTATTTATGACCATTCATATTTCAAAGGACACCCACAGCTTCCACATGAACCATTTAACACTGAGAACACACCCTGGTGCCATGGCACTGATCAGCTTTTTCTTAGCAGGAACCTGACTTGAAACATTCCAATGGAGCACTTGTAAAGAGAGATTAATGTTTCTGTTGAGGAATAAGTAAATCAGGATCCCCTTAATTTCAGTGCTTGATTAAGTTCCCTCAGATTTAATTCTTATGAAGTGTATATCTAAAATAACACAAAGGTTCGCATCTATTAGTTCCTGAAAAACACAGGTCTAGTTCCATTAGAAGATCCCTAAACACAGTGGCACCTTACATTTTTCTTCTGCATTAATGACAAAAACCTGTTTTTCTGCACCCTCTGTAGCATATAAAGTTTGATTTTATTGACTTACATTTTTAAAACTAAAAACAACACTTCTAACTTATATTTACAGTGGCAATCCAGTACCAATACATTATCACATTTGTTTTGTTTTGATAGCTAACCAAGCTCATAGCAAGTCACAAGTGAATACAGTAGGCTGTGGAAGAGAAAATGAAAGTTTCAATGGAAGAAGTAGCCAGTATGATTCAGTAGTTGAAAAACAGTAATACTATTTCCTATTTTATTTGAGGTTATGGTCTATTTAGCACATCTTAGCACAGAAGAGGAGGGAGGAAAANNNNGAGGGAAAAAAAAAAAAAAAAAAAAAAAAAAAAAACAAACACACAAACCAGTGGCTTCATGATAAACCATGATAAACCCCATGATTCTGTCTCCAGTATTAACTGGTAAATATGCCAATACTTCACATTTCATGATGGACTGTGTCTGGCTACATGACTTGTAAGTCATGTGAAATCCTTTAAAATTAATGTCCTTGAGAGCTGTAAATTTTATGAACCAAAACTGGGCATTTTAAACAACCTTCCAGTGGTTTTTATGAGACTTTTCTATACCTCATTAAAAACCTGGTTTGTGCTTTGACTAACACAAATTTTCTTTCCATCTTTTTCTTTTTTCCCTTATTGCAGTACTTAAAAAATGCCCTCCAAGCTGGAATTATGTACTTGTAGTGATTGCAGTGGTTAAAACTCTTTAAACAGTTTTCAATTCTATGAAACTGAATCTTGCCTTACTCCCAAATTAGAATATGGCTTTTACTCCTCATTTTATCCAAGTCATTAATTCTCAGAATTAAACAACATTAACTATCACAAACAGTAAACAATTGCTTCTGTGTATTGATTAAACCATAATATGTTACTATGACCTAAATGAAAGCGTTTAAACTCATATCCCCAGTGGGGGATAAAATTCCCAGAATGGGAATTTTGGGCTAAACTGCTGAATACCAGCATTTCAAAATCTATTTGAGTGCTAAGACCCAAGTGATAGATCACAGATGTCTTACCTATTAAGAAAGTGCAACGACACTATATTAAAAACAAGTCTCTTGCTAAATACATTTGCAGTTTTCATGCTCAGAAAATATTTCATTTTTCTTTTCATATATAACCGTCTCTTGTGACAAAATGATAACACGTTTGTCATCAATCCATTCCAGGACATCCAGGAAATTGTGAATACACCACAGAGCTTCCTGAGCATTTGACTGAAGTAGAACTTTTTGAATTCAATTAAATTTTAAATTAGTAAAAGGTCTTTTCACATTGACATTTTTCATGGTCTGTATTTATTCTGTTTAAGTAATTTTTAATTAATTTTCTCATATTTTAGTATTTTTTCAGGCTATATATTATATATCAAACTCAAAGGACAATCTGCATCTTACATCACACATTTTTTTTTAGTTGCTACCAGATTGGTGATTCCAACGAAGATTTGTGAGAACAGATAGAATAGGTAGCATTATCTTTTCAACAGTTCACAAAGAAAAAAAAAAATTTGCCTGGGTGCCTGGTAATATTGTCCCAGAGTGCCTTGCTGCCCTTAACACTTCTGCTTCTAATGAAAGAAGAGGATAACCTGACTCCCTGAATCAGCAATTTGTTCAATAAGAAAAGGATTATTTTCACAGCTGTGAAAGTCCTTACTTAATAAGGACTTAATTTTAGCACCTGGATATGTTTTTGGTATCATGTCTGCAGTTAGCAGTGTTAGTATAAGTCTCAAAATTTCCTGTTATAGTCCCAGCAAGCAGAATTTAAGATAATTAAATTTTTACAAGCAAACAGGAAAGGAATGTCTTTGCTTTGTCCCTGTTGCCAGCTGGTGATGGTGAGAGGTAAATTGACTTGTGTCTTCAAAACTCAAAGCAGGTGAAAACAACATTTATTTTATTTTTGTTAATATGTTCCTGAGGTCTATTCTCATTGAGCATTGCATTACTGCTTTACTTGGATCAGGAATACGATTTCAAAATGTTTCTCCAATGTCCCCTTCCTATGATGCTTTGGTGCACACTACGGCTTTGGCTCAGCGTGCTTGATCTGAATTCCCTTTAGATGGAACTGAACTTCAGTGAACTGTCCAGATATTCACTGAGTGGGAGCTCAGGCCATGGAACCAGACAAGACTTGTCCTGAAACCTCCTTTTTCTCCCCATGCTTGAAATGTGTGTACCATGGGCACAGCATGCCTAGCACTGCCTGGTTTGCTCACCAGGGCTGTTCACATTGCTAAACCTGACTGGGGAACAGAAACATAATCCCTCTTTTTTCTTCTTTGTGCTTACAAAATAAAGTTGTTAGGAAATGTAAATGCCTGAGAACATGAACCCTAGAAAAACTTGGTGTCAATCACTCTATGCTAATTTACATGTAATGAAACGCAAATGTCTGTTTATAAAATTAGCTTCACAACGAATTTCTGAATGTCTGGCGGCCTGATATTTTTCAAAGATCAAGAGTAAAGCAGATATATATATATGGATGTTACTTTTCACTTAGGTGAACAAGATTACACAAAGTTTGTTGGAGAACAGCCATCCTTATCATAGGCTGCATTACTGCAGTTAAGATTGTTTTACAATCGGCATTTTTTAGAAAATCATTTCATATTCAGGAAGACAAGTAGGTTTACCAGACAGGAACAGGAACACACCGACCTCACCTGAACGGGTGCAGGCTCATGGGAGCACTTTTGATGAAGGTTTTATAAAAATGTCAGACAGAATGATTTCATGGACAGGAGACCCCATGAACCCTCATATGATATTTTAAAAGCACTTGCATGTACTGCTAAGATGATGAATGCACTAATAATGTGAGAGAGGAAGTAGGCTGCAGAAGATCTAGCTGGGTCTCTAAGTTAAAGATCAAAAGAATATGTCCTGTTGCTCAGATTTTTTTTAATTTTAAAACTATCCAAATGTCAGAGACAGGACTGACATTTTGAATGTCATTCATCTTTGAATTTGTTACCATTCTAATATTGGAGTGTCTGCAACTGAAATATTATGGTTCAATTTCAGCAGACAAACAGGTAATTCTAGACAAAAACACATACTTTCTTCCCTACTCTGTTATTACTTTAAACAAACTTGAGAGGTTTCTCTGGAGAGTAATTCACCCAAAGATTATTCAAGAGCTAAAACAGGAGGAATTACTCCCACTCTGAGGGTGCCTATCTCTCTGAAACTGGAGCATAACGTGTGGTATATGCTGACTACATAGGTAACCACAGTTCAGTATGAAAATTCCCATTCTCAGTGTCCATTTAAAATTGTTGTGGCAGATGAGAAAATTCCCTTAAAATTCTTTCTATCAGCATTAGCTTCTGTTCTCAAGTCCTAATCCTTCCCACTTTTTAATTTATTAGGATTGCATGTATGATGTCACTCCATTGACACAAATGGGTGTTTCAGCAGATTTCTGAGCTGAGGTCAATGCTGTTTACCATCAACCATCAGCTTTTCTTCCTTCTCAGGGCTGTCCTTGTCTGGAATGAGCCCGGACTTATGATGATTAATTATACATCATTGTCAGTGCTGTTTCATAATCTAAGTGCTTAGAAATGCTCAGATCTGCTGCTCTCTGATGCTCAGATGGGACCAGAGTCAATGAAGAAACATTGCGTAGCAGCAGTGGCTTGTACAATATTGTAACCTCAGGGCATTTCCTGACCCTCATTGCTCTGCCAACCCCTTTGCAGCACCGTGGGCACCAGTGAGAAAGTGAAAAGGTAAAATCAGTGTGACTGCTTCTGCCTGGGGCACAGTATTAAATCCTACTGCCCCACCTGGAATGTTAAACCTGTGATTACCCGGTGTTTCCATGGGTAGGAATGAAGGTTTCTGTGCTCCTTTAGTACCAGTGTGCGTTCTCACTCATCACAGAACCAAAGGCAAAGAAATCCTCATGGTTAGCCAGTTGAATACCCCTGGTTTTGAAGAGGGCTTCACCTATGTAAAAGGCGGTACATCCTTCCCAAAATTACATCACGTTATTTCTGAATATCCAGGAATCCTTTTTTTTTTTAATGGAGAAAATTAGTAAGTAGTTAATTTTAATCCAGTCTACCTGTCTTTAAAGCAAGTGTTCAAAACAATTTTGCAAAGCTTTTATATGAGTTCACACATTTATTCATATCCTTTCAATGGCTATATAGCTACATATTGAATATTTGTCATAATAAAAATTAAAATTTCTGGGATTTTAGAAAGACTTGTTTTATTTTCTTAAACTGAAAGTTCAATTTGAAACAAAGGTAGATAGTTATATTTTATTAGTATTTCCAGTAGTGGAATCATGAGTATGATTTCTTCTAGTTGTTGTTTACTTTCAAAAAAAAAAATTACAAAAGAAAAATCCATATATGTAGTAAACACTGAACACCATATATTTAATTTACAATAGTCACACTGTTGTTGCAAAGGAGAATATTTTTAACTTTATTTCCAGATCACAGAATATTCTAAATTGGAAGAGAGACACAAGGATCATCAATTTCAAATTTTCTTGCTATTATGGTCTCAACTTTCTTATCATCAGATTAGTGTATTTTGATTGGACTTCTTTAATTTTTTGAGGGGAATGTTTGATTTGTGTTGTTTTGTTTTTCCCTGAGACTTGCTTTAAAACAGTAAGGTGTTTCAGGGCAATCTCAGCTATATCTGAAATAATAAGTCCTGATGTGCCTCAGGTGCAGAATGAGTCTGTGCCCAGCCAGAGCTGTCCAGTGCTCTAAATTTCAGAATGCTTATTAGCTAGAATCCACTGCTATACGTGAGCAGGATAAATCTGTTCTTGGTACATTTATTTGAGCTAGTGACATTTCCAGGTTCAAAGTGAAACGAATTCGTGGTAGCCTGAGCTTTATAAATTGTAATAAAAGTAAGGTTATGCAACGAGTTTCAAGGCATGAGTATTATGAGAATTTTTCATCACCTGAACTATTCCACCCCCCTTGTTTTTTTCTTTTAGTGGAGACTCATCTACATAGTTATCTTATCAGGTATCTCACAGCCCGGAGATAATTACATCCAAAACAAACAACAAGCCTACATTCTCAGTTTGACTCCTCTCCAGCCTGCTGGCCTCAGCTCTTTAGTTCTTGACACAGCAAATTCTAATCACAAACTTAACTCAGAAGAGCAGCAATTCTTGTTAGTCCCTGCACTTAGTGTGACCTATTTAAGATATCGTCCTAGCCCTGCTAATCTTGGAAATTCAATCGATAAACCTGTCTCTGTTCTTCCAGGCACCTGCCCTAACACAACCATTAAATGCAAGTGCAGTGACCTTCCCCAGTCCTGATATCAATCAAATGCCAAATGCCACTGCTAGAATTGACCTTCATCTTATCTTTGCAGGCTTTGTCTGATCTCTCGGTGAAACACAGTGGTCAGACTTGATTCTCATTCTAAACCAGATTCTGCCCCTGGTATAAAAACAAGATACTGTAATGACCTTGATTAACTCAAGCAATAATCACAAACGTCCAACTCAATTGATTTGTTATTTTCTGGTCATACCTTCCTTCCAGTGGCAGTGTCTGGATCTAAAGAAAAAACATGGGTTTTACCTCATGCTACTTTATTCTGGTATAGTCAAGCAATTAAGCTAACCCTAGATAAATTCAGCCAGCCTTCCCAAAGACTGTCACTAAGTCTGACTCAAATGTAACACTACCTTTAACAAAGTCAGCAACCCTCTGTTGGCAATTACTCTTACTTAGTACAATAAAATACAATAATTCTTCCCAAAGCCTAATGCCAAGCCTATATTTAACATAGGAGTTTATTAGCTCCATCTAACCAGGACCAGAACGAAATCTATCTAAAAGCCCAGCTCTGTGTGCCCAGCAGAATTCATACTTGACATTAAGTCTCATTCTTCAGCTGTCCCAAACCCCACTACAGGCCTAAACACAGACTTAACACAACACAGCACTCACCCCTCACAGTCTCAGAATAAATTATATGCTGAATCTGGCAGAATTAATCCAGAGTTAGTCCTTCAGCCTCTGATATCCTGAGATCTAACTCTGGGCTAAAGTAATCCCTCCCCTGCATCTTGCAGGATCAGACCAGCCTTTCTTGCTCTCCCAGGGGTAATCTGGAAGTCTTCAAACAGCCCATGATTCACCTTCCCTGTTCCAGGATTGCTCATCACCGTTAGACATGCAGCATTTTCAGGCAGAGGCATGGGATTGTTCCACACCTAACCACAGCCATAATGAAAACTATTCTAACTCATTCTCATCCTGAATTCTGTGTAAGATATTTGCCCATGTCAGCAACAACCTTTATTGATCTTAGCAGTACCAAGATTTACAGCTGTCCCCACTGTTTTAAATTTTACTGCTGCTTTGGCAGTGGCAGCAGGGATCTCCTGACAGCTCCTGGTCTGACAAACTGTCCCGGCTGGGCGTTTTCAGAGGAGTCAGTCACAGTACTAACGTGCAGCTTAATGTTAATTCTTGAGCCAGTGACAGATTCTGCTGTATACTGTCAAGAAGAGATTAAGACTAGAGTTAGAGGACTGGAGAGCAAGAAGGCACTGGGATATTTATTGCTCACTCCTGTGAGGCTGGGGTAGGAGTTTTTCACAAGTGAATGTTTTAAGACACTTTTAGGAATTGATGAGTGTTGGCACTGTAATTTCATTAGGGTTAAGACTAGAAGTAACAGGATTCAAAGAACAAAATGTATCTATATCATGACAGATCCACAGAGTCAGGATGTAACTTTTATGTGCTTATAATATCAGTCTTTTCCCCTTGCTCTGACAGGCTCCAGCGGAAAAACCAGCTTCCACCCTCATAGGGGCAGCAGTCATGAGAATCTGTCTTAACCATAAATCCTAATACAGGATAAAATCTAGTGTTATCATCAATATCTCCAGTTCTCTATCAGTCCTCAGACTTCATGTTGGTCACAGGGCGCAGATGGCCTGGAGGCAGTCATGCTGGCAATATAGAATCAAGCAGGTCATTAGATCAGAAACTCGTGCTTTCAGATTTTCAGTTTCAGAAGAGACCCAGAGAGCATTCAGAAAGGGAGAGACCAAGAATATTTAATAGAAATATTAGTCAGCTCTATTTAATGAATCAACAGTAATGTTTGGATTGTCAAATTACAGTCTCACAAATAATCAGTGAACCATTCCTTCCATCAAACACCTAGCTCCTCCTTGGTTCCTGCAGAAGTCAAAGAAATGTTGGACTCTGTCATTTTATATATGGAAGAATGATTATTATTTTTTAGCAAGCCACAGGTATTTCTAGTTAGATAAACTTTTCCCCATCGGTTTTCCACTTCTATCGCTTTGTCTGGAAATTTATATAAATAGCTATAGGAACAGCAATCTAACCTCCACAAAGGAAAAAAAAAAAGAAAACAACCTCTAATTTTTCTTTTTGACACTTAATCGAGACCAAGTACCTACACAATTTTCCAATTTACACACGATTATATGTTTATACCTGTCCATCTTCTGAGCCATCACGAGTTAAGATAACCTCTAATGCTGCTTAAATTGAAGGTTAGGGCCTTCGTATATTAAAGTTCATTCCCCCCAGCCCCTGCTGTCTTAAACAGTAAAGCAAAATCAAGTTCTAAACTCAAATCTTGCCAGTCCCAACTACAACATCTTGTTTGTTCTTATCCCGTGCTCATCTGCTTGCCAAAGCAGGAGGGAAGGGTGTTCACAGATGAGAAAGACAATTACTGGTTTAAGATGTGCAATTGTTTCAGAGTGAGGACTAGCCTAGGTTATATTTTAAATATCCTAAAATATTTAAGTCACAGGACTGCTTTAAATATTGCAGTAAAGTTTGTGTCTTGGATACAACCCAGACAAAAGGAGAATAATAAATAAACTGAGTCACGCAAGGCTGGTGAGAATGCTATGGTGGAAAGAAGTAAGTGTCATACTTTAGTCTGGACCAGGATGGGTTCACTTATCAGCAAAATATATTAAATTTTGATTCAGTAATGTCTAAATAAATAGTTTTACTGCTAAAATAATCTTATATCCTTGTGACTAAGATGACAAAAATTTACAGAAAATCTTTTTAATAAATTCTGGATGAAGAAGATGTGGCTCAGCTTCAATTCAGGGGTCAGGGCAGGAAAGATTGAGTAGCTAAGATTATTGCTGTGGTCAGAAAGTTTTACATTTAGTAGCAAAGAATATGGTCATCTCTGGTCTAAGGGCAGAGTTTTTGTTTTTTGAGGGAAGCAAGATATAAGGCTCGTAGGGTTGGACTGAGCTGCAGTGGTGTAGTTTTAGCTTGAGAGGTAGTCCTGAACAAGAAAAGGAAATCTGTTAGAATTCAGAAAAGCAAAGATACTTGGTGTTCAGAGGTAGATTACAATTTGGGAGTTAGGTTAGTGTCTGTAACCTTCCGAATGTATGGAGTTAAGATCCTGGATGTCAGCAGGAATTGAGATCATGATTTATGGTCCTAACTTGTTTTGGTGTTACATGTATTTTGGTGATTTTGGTGTAGCATGGATCAGTTCCCAAGCTGAAAGCAGCAGTTGATCATGTACATTAACTTCTATATCCTCTCAAGCAGTTAATTCTGGGATCAGAGGCATCAGCAGAAACAGATAATTCAAAATCTGATTTTCAGGGATATAATAGTAACCCATGGATTTCTGTAGACTAATTATGTTTAATATTTCATTATGGGTTTGGCTGAGGTTAAAGGCAAGAGACCTCAATCTCCTGTTGGGAAGTGCAAGGAAGGAGGACTCACACAAGGCCTGTCTGAAAGTGCAAAACGTTGTGGCACCATTCTGACAGCAGGTAGGATTTACTGCAGCTCTGGAAGTTTCATAGTATTGTTGGTGTTGGATTTGGAATTAGGATTCAGCAGAACCTGAAATGCCAAGTTTGTTTCTCAAATACCACAGGACAAAAGTAAGGGCTTGTAATGATGTACTGCCATCAGCTAAGGGGATAATGAGGTGCTCTGCTGTTGTAATAATTTGGCTCCAGTGTAGATTGCAGTCGCAATCACCTACAAAGGAAATATTCTTAATTCTAATACTAAAATGAGGATAAGTAACAATAGGAATGTTTAAGGAAGACACATGGGATTCACAAGGTTATGACAGTAAATTCAAAGTTAGGAATTCATTTTAGGGGAGCAGGCACTAACGATTGATTTGAACTCATTGCTGGTCCTGGCTGGGCAAAGGCCAGGTCAGTTGAATACTTTGTTGTCATTCCAGGGTAATAGTCTCTGTGGTGCATGAATGGGCATGATTCCACATGTGTATATGTAAAGATATGTATAGAATATATTTGTATAAAATATATGTCTCTATACATGTTTGTAGATATTCACAGAGTTAAATTTTGACTTAGGACTGAATCTAAGTTAGTTTTCAGGAACACTTCTGAACTGAATTACCTGAAAAATTTACTATTTTGTCTTAATTCCTTACATTCTTGAACAAAGAAATAATTTTGAGGCAGTCTATGTTATTAAGCATGGAAATAGAATTCAAGCCACCAGACTTCCCAGAACACTTGTTGCTGAATTCAGAAAGCCCTACCATGGCCCTGAGACACAGATTATGAACACTTCAGAAATCAAACAGGGCTCACCTGGCTCTGATAGTAACATGTATGTGCAGATGCGAAGGTAATAAAATTCAGCACTGCCTTTAGCCACAGCTAAAGGGAGCAGCAAGAATGTTGCCTTTAGACCACAGTTAAAGCTGGGTTAATAAAAACATCAAACTGCATTTCCTTTCAGCCTAGGACAGATCACCCAAGCAGGAAAGAGTAGAAAGATTTCAATTTCTACAGTAGTCTGTTCATTGAGTTGCTTGTTGTTTCCTCTCTTCAACACCCATTACATGAATACACGCAGAATAGAGGAGCATTTAGCTTAATTATTCCACTGAAAACATCAATTTGGGGCTCCAGAATATAAAAAGTAAGGCCGGGTAAAAGGAGAATTTAAAAATAATTAGATCAGGGTTTAACTTTGTTTCTTACAAAAATAGGGATCAGATAGAAGCAAGTAATTACTTCATTGCTTACATTGTTCTCTCTTGTTAACATATAAAACCAATTATGAAAAATGTAGATATTTTAATATAATTACAACATTGAGTCATTTTTTCTTGTTCTTTTTATTTCAAATGAGCATGACAGATAAGTTGCTACTATAATCAGTTTGAAGTGAATTCTCTGCTGGTAAATGAGGTCAGACTAATGGTCTTCACAAATGAAGATTTCAGAAGTAGTGCTAGTTAAAAAAATTTTTATTACTTCCTCTACAGAAAAATCTGTTGGTTTTTTTGGTTTTTTTCTTGTTTTTTTTTTTTTTTTAATATAAATTGAAATGTCTCATTTAGTTGCATTTATTTAGAAATGTGATGGATTCCTTGCAAGATTGAGAATATAAATGCCATTTTACTACATTCTCCTATCAGTTGGGTCTAGCACCCAACGGTGGCTTTATATTTAAATATATACTCTGCCTATTTTCTCATTATTTTCATGGTTGTCAAAGAAAATGTTGCATTGTTTAATCTGGTGAAATATGTGATATTTAATAACGCAGAGTTTGTCCAAATAGGGCACCTAACACGTGTAATTTCTTAGTCTCTGATTGAAATGGAAACCAAAATATTCATAGGATAACAGAAGCTGAATGGAGAAAAGCTTTTGAAGTGAATTGCTATTATTGCATTTGACATTTCCTATGGTAAACTACATTCCAACCTAATAAACGTATTTGTGAAAAAAGTTTCCTAGTTCTGACAGAAAACCCATTTCCATTAAAATCAGAGCATAAGCTCCTGTAGTCTATGGAGGGTCCAAGATTTCAGTCATTCTTACATATATTTTTATACCAAGTCAGGCACAGGCACACAGGCAGAGGGTCCCTGTTGAGTAAAATGGGCCATGGTGGGGAAGTTTCTAAAGTCCTCATTCCCCTACCCATCCCCACTTCTCTCTCTCCTTGAAAAGCTACATGCGTCTCTGTGTAAGAGAGCATCAACATGAGCTAATAATCTCAAATCAGGCTCAAGAGAAAAAAACACAGAATGGGATACCTACTTTTCTCTTTATAGCTGCCTTGCACAGCTCTTCTCAGCCCTTTGCCCTTTGTGGCAAGGGATCCTCAGGATGAGACACTTTATCCATGGCTTTAGCTCCTTAAAGATTGGAAACCTCATTTCTCATGCCCCTTACCAACTGAATTTAAGAAATTACTTTTTTAGTATTTTAGGTAAAGCATTTAATTATTTTAGGAGAAAAAGAAAGATTTAAAGCACTGTAAATCTTATTTTCTGTCATAATTTTGGAGCTGTTAAATAAAATTCATTACTTTTGGTTCATTTTGTGGGAAGTGTTAATCAGAAAAGCAGTGCAACTATAGAAGCCTTTTCATCACGTATAAGCACTTTCATCATTAAATGTGGACTCCAATTCTATTTAAGTAAAAGACATTTTGGCAGCAGTACCTATGTGTTGTTTAAAAAGTGTCCATCCTCCCCTATAGTTCTTTATGGCATAAGGAAGTATTTCACAGATAAAACTGATCAGCTGAAACTCACCATTCTACAGTGGAAAAGTTCAGGGTTATAACAAAACATTGCCAGTCAGAGCTAGTTCCTGATTTTACATTTCTCAGTAGGAAACACAGTTTTCATCCAATAATTACAAATCCTTTTGTGGATACATGATGTCACTAGAGTACCTGGACACAGTTGAATAAATGCTGTCAAGAAATGGACAGAAGTTACCCTTAGTTGGATAAAGAGTCACAGTCCCATTCCAAACCCTTACAAACATTTGCCATGTGGCAAACTCAAAGCTTTAGTAACTTCCAGACAAAAAGAGATTTCAATTGCACTTGCCTGAATAGTAAAATATTTTCTGAAGTTGTCTATTTTTCAAGTGCTGAGGAAAAGTGACAGAAAAATCTGTCATAAACATCAAAAACAAAAACAAAACAAAAAAATCAGAGCTAACACAGTCTAGCAACTTAGGAAATTACAGATTAGGAAAATAAAAGCCCTGGGTTCCTACTAGAGTTCCTGCAAACATTTGTACAGCATGGAGCCTTCACAAAGCTTTTAAAGTCTCACAAAACTCTCTGCTCTTGTTAGTGTCTGTAAGAATTTTACAGTGAATCCTGAAAAGCCACACAGTTTCTTTTGAAACTATGATATAATGGCAGATATTTACATTTAAAAATTTCAGGAAAAAAATAAATGCATCACCACTATGAGGTAGTTTTTGATTTCATGTAATGCATATGGATATATGTGTATATACAAATTTTAAAGCTGTGTAAGATCATGGCAATGTGAGAGTGGGGAGACTGTGAAATTAGTTATTAATAATGAATATGCCTGTCCCATTTGGAAAGATTTGAAAAAAAATGAAAATTCAAAACCTCAATATGGGAACCACTTTGTTCAATGCACACTTCTGGGTATTTGAATGAATAAAAGCAAATTGAAATGCCTTCATTAAAGAGAAAAGGAAAAACAAGAAGAAAAGATATCACCCGTGCATATATTATTTGCAGAGGCAAACTCTATTTTCTGTGTCTCAGGTCTTGACTCAAAGGTTCTGCAAACATGAAGAAGAAAATAAGAAAACTGAAAATGATCTTATATGGAGATGCTTAGATTATATCAATTATTGTTTCTTTCCTAGCACCAGTAGTATTTTCAGTTCTGTCATTCTGTCTTAAAGAAGTAATTACAAGAAATTTTTTAAAAAATTAAAACTTAATTATTTGTGATGGATTTCAATGGACAAACCTTTTAAATATACTAATGAGACAAAGGCTATATGATAGAAATAGTGAAAGGGATATATGAAATAACATATGCCATTACCTATACTCATGTTTCATAAAACAAAGTAAGTGGATAGACATTAAGCAGTTATTGGATACAATGTGAAGGTTTTCTTTCTTTCTCGAGGAAAATGCAATCATTGGGATCCAAGGCATGCAAGAAACTTCTGTCTTTATGTGGGTAATAATAACACCCATACTGTGTCAGTCAGGAAAGAGGATGAAGCATGAAACTCCCATTCTTAATGTCTTAAACTAAAGAGGAAAATAATCCAAAGTAATTTCTATTGCTAAGGGAGAATGTATCCAAGTGGATCCCAGAACAGAGAATAGTTGAGGTTTTGCTGGCAAGTACTGCCTCATGGGAGGAGGCTCTATAGGGTCAGTCCTATACAGCTCTATAGGGTCAGGTTGCTGCTAAGGGCACCCATCTGGGGAGAAGAAAGGGGAGAGAATCCTATCTGCTTTCTCCTGAAATACAAGAAAATCCTTGAGAGAGGAATTTGTTTTTACTACCATTTTTCTTGCTTGCTTGTTCTGAACTTATGCCGGGCCAGATTGCAGCACATGCCCAGGCCCAGGATGTGCATGGTGAGATTCAGAGAGGACTCACCATCAGGGCCATGACTGCCAGTAAGTGCCTGCTGCTTTACTTCGTTAGGCAAGAGCAAAGAAAGCAATGCATTCTGCCATTTATAGCCCTCAAAAACATTATTATTGACCACACTGAAGCATATATGAGCTGTCTTGAAAGAAAGCATTTGGATTTCCCACTATGAGGAAAGCACCTGCTCTGATGTTTTTAGAGGAATTAATGAAACCCCTAAATCTCAGAGCATTTTCCTGATAGACTTAATGAATAGCTTTCAGCACAGCTGGCACTAATTGGCATGCTTCTGGGTACCCTGAAGGAGAAGGAGCCAAGTGGATAATAATCTCATACTTCTTTGATTTATAAATGTTCAGAGTCAGGCTGACACTTCATTTCTGGGGCAGTACATTGATATTTGTATTTTTGTTTGTGCTGATCTTTGTTCTGTGCACACGCAGGGCTGGCAAGGTTTCCAAAATGTCAGTTTCGTATTTTTCCAGAAAGCCCAGTGGAAGAATTTTGACAAAAATGATTGTGTGGGCAGGAAGGAAAAAGAAAAACCTTCAGGTTGTAGAAGGAAAAAATATCTAACTTGCATGTGATGCTTACAACCTCAATTTCATCAATCATCTGGCTATTGTGCTAATTTAAGAAAATCTAGACATCATTGACTCTGCCCAGACTAACTCTCGTGAGGCCTCTGGCTTTCAAAGCTTTGCCACAGTCAGAAGTTTTTCAAAAGTGAGAGAGATTTAAGTGCAGGTTGCATGCTTGGCAGGTTATACCTGTCCCAAAGAGAGAAAAGGATCTTTGCACAGGAGTTATCAGGGGTCAGTGAAAGAACTTTAAATGGATTTGAAGAGGAAAAGGGATAAAACCAAACTCACTCAAGATAAGCCTGGGGACATCACACCAGTATTTGAGGGATGTTTGTTGGTGAGGTCTTTTGGTCTCCTGTTGCAATGGGGCTGGAGATCTATGAAACAGTAAAGACACAAGAGTTACTGATGTGTTAGGAATTGTGGAAGTGCCTGAGAAAGATCACACAGGAATTAGGGCAATTAGGCATTCAAAAGAGCATTGGGATCAATAGCCCTGCAGAAATTCCCCTAACAATAATGCACATGGGCAACAAAAAGGAGGAACTGGAAACCACTGTGCATTTGGAAAATGATCATATAGTCATCATCACAAGATGTGGTGGGATGTCTCACACAACTGTTACAGACCTCCAATCCAGGTGGAAGAGGAAGATGAAATATTCTGTAACTGCCTGTGAGAAGTCCCATAATCAGTAGTCCTTGTTCTCATGGAGAACTTCAGCTTACCAGATGTCTGCTGAAAATACGACTCAGCAGAGAGGAAATAGTGTAGATGTTTCCTGGAGTGTGTGTAAGATAACTTCCTGATACAGCTCGTGAGAGACCCAGCCAAGGAAGGTGCTCTGCTGGACTTGCTGTTTGTGATAAGAGAGGGATTGGTGGGTGACATGATGTTTGGTGGCCATCTTGGGATAAGAAATTCTCAATTCTCAGAGAAGTAAGGATGGTCAGCACAACTGCCACCTTGGACTTCTGCAGGGCAGACTTTGGCCTGTTTTAGAGACTGTTTGAGAGCCTTCTTTGAAGGTCTGTTCTCAGAGAATACTGAAGGAGCTGGAAGAAGAGCTCACTGAGCCACTTTCTGTCATTTACCAGCAGTCATGGATAACCAGGAAGGTTCCAGCTGACTGGAGCTCAGCAAATGTGATGCCAATCTACAAGAAGGATGCCTGCCAGTCTGACCTCTGTGCCAGGGAAGAACGTGGAACAGATCACCCTGAGTGCCATCATGGGTAGGAAAGTCTGGGAATAAGGCCAAGCCAGTATGGGTTTATGGAGGGCAGGTCCTGCTTGGCCAACCTGATCTCCTTCTATGACAAGGCTGTCTGTTCACTGGAGGAGGGAAAGGTCATAGATGTTGTCTACATGGACCTCCGTAAAGCCTTTGACACTAGTTCCCTCAGCATTCTCCTGGAGGAAATTGGCTGTTGGATTAGATGGGTGCTCTGTTTCCTGGGTAAAACTAGCTGTGGGTCCAGGTCCAAAGAGTGGTGGGGACTGGCATTACATCCAGTTGAGGCCAGTCACCAGTGGTGTTCCCCCGGGCCAAATACTGGCCCCAGTCCTGCTTCACACCTTTACTGATAATACGGAAGAGGGGAGAGAAAGTACCCTGAGAATCTTTGCAGACACCAAGGTGATTGGAGTATTGATCTGCTGGAGGGTAGAAGGCTCTGTAGAGGGATCTGAAGAGGGTGTCTGGATGGTCCAAAGACAGCTGTATGATGTTCAGGAAGGCAAAGTGCCAGGTCCTGCCTTTGGATTACAAACAACCCCAGGCAGAGCTCCAGGCTGGAGAAGAGTGGCTGGAAATGTGCTGCGAGGAAAAGGAGGTAGGGGTGCTGGTCAACAGCAGCTGAACATGAGCCAGGTGTGCCCAGGGGGGCCAGGAAGGCCAATGGCACCTGGCCTGGATCAGCAATAGTGTGGCAGCAGGACCAGGGAGGGATTGTCCCCCTGTACTGGGCACGGGTGAGGCCACACCTCAAATCTTGTGTTGAGTTTTGAGCCTCTTACTACACGAAGGACTTTGAGAAGGGTCACAGAGCTGGGGAAGTGTCTGGAGCACAGGTCTGATGAGGAGAAGCTGAGGGGGCTGGGAGGGTTTAGCCTGAAGTAAATGACACTCAGTGGGGATCTAATTGATCTCTCCAGCTGCCTGAAAGGAGATTGTGAGGAGGTGGGGGTCAGTCTCTCAAGCAACAAGTGACAAGAGCAGAGGAAATGGCCTCAAGTTGCACCAGGGGAGGCTTAGATTGAGAATGTCAGGAAAATTTTCTTCAGGGAAAGGGTTGTATGGTATTGTAACAGACTGCCCAGGGAACTAGTTAAACCACCATCCCCAGAGGTACATAAAAGACTCTTAGTTATGGCGCTTGGGAACATGTTTTATGGTAGACTTAGCAGTGCTGGGGTTGCATTCAATGATCTTAGAGTTATTTTCCAACCTAAATTATTCTGTGATTGCATGAGAGGTTATTTTTGTTTAGAATTTTCCCAAAATATCTTGTGTGCATATGCCTTTTGAAGCACCATTCTTGGCTGAGAGTGATAGCCATGGTTAGAAGACATCAGCTGAAGATGAGACATCATTCTCAGTAACTTTTTCACTTTTCTTATATTGAAATATTAATGGTTATGTTCCTATTTTTAACAGAAATTGACCCAAATGATTATTTAGATCTGATCTGTTCACAGAACCTACTGTGAAGGTTGCTATATCCTCAGACAGGTTCTCTCAGAAAGCTCAGTACCAGTTGCCATGTAGCAGAAAGTGACTCATTTTTAAAATCTATTCAGCACTTCATTTCCACTTGTGGATTTTGGCTGAAGTCCAGAATTAGAGAAAAAAAATTGATAGTAGTATCAGTAACAGCAGGTTTTTCTATGTAGACATGAGTGTTTTCTCCTGATTGTCTAATTTTTGGGACAAATATAATCTTTAAAAACATTCAAAATTGCAAAGAAATCAAATTTTGCTACAAGAATGTAATACCTTAAAATGGAAATTTGAAATGTAAGGGTAATATACTAATATAATTGAATCAAAAGAAAAGGAAATGCAATTATCTTCTTGGAACAAGGGTTTTTTAATTATAATAGTGGCTGTATTAATCAGATGTCATATTAATACCTGTAATAAAATGCTTTATGAAGCCTTCTCAGCCTACAGAAAATGTACAGAAAAGAGTGATGAAACCAAATGTTAAAAGAATAAAATTATCTTGAAGTCTGGATAGATTAAAACGGATAGAGTCATGTGAATTCAGGATTGTTTTTTGAATTCCTAGAAGTTAGGCAATGAAGAGACAAAAAATGTATATTTCATAGCAATGTAAAAATCAAAGGGTGTCCTGAGATTTCTAAAAGGAATTGTAAGAATTGGTCAGTCATATCCTGTGCTGTTAATCTCCAAAGCATCCTATCAATTGTACCTCATCAGTGTCATGCCAAAGGATACACCAACTACCTGCAACTGGAAATTCTGTCCAGCTAGCTGCAGTAACCTTTTAACGCTGTCTGGATAACAAGTGTGAAAGCCACTGAGTTGTGTTCCCTTGTGGATGTAAAAATGATTATATTCCGGGCATGGCTCTCCATTTATTGCCACAGAGTCAGTGGCTGTGAGTGAATCCCCTTTGTGCTGCCTCTCCCGTGGCCTCCCCAGAGCATGGGCTCCTCCTCCTCCTCGGCAGACAGGAACCACAGCCTGCTCCTGGGTATCCCCAGCTCAGCACAAGCCTCTCTCACCAGCAGCACGAAATACGCACTTTTTCAAATATTTCAGGGGATTTAAGTTGGTGAAATTTGGGCATGTTCTGTAGCCTAATTTTCACTGGGCCTCAGTTCATTTCTGCTCCTGCATAATGCATGAAATGGCACATAAGAAAGCAAGATGTAATGAAAGCAGCAGCTATAAATAAACATGAAAACTTACCCACATGTTTTCTTAAAGGAAATCAGATAATGGAATCAGACTCTCTTATGGAAGATGGATTCTTGTCTTTTCAAGCAGTAGTCTTATGAATATTTTCATGACAATACTCTGAATGTTTCAGTACCTACAGCTACCATGTTTGGAGTACTGAAGAGAAATTCTTCAGCCCAGAGATATTTTCAGGAGAAATCCAATGCCCTTAATGCTACCTCGAACTGCAGCATTACCTGCTGAAAGACAAGGAGCTTAAATATTTCAATTCACTTTCATTTTCAATTCTATTTAATTCTGTTCCACTGGATCAAGCCTTATCATTTCATAAGACCATTTCTTTCTGCTTGAACAAAGCAATGAACTCAAAAGTGGTTTTAATCATGACGAGCACTGAATTAGGTTAGGTTCCTTATTCAACTTTTCCATATTGGCAACACATAATTATATCTCAATTTAAAATATTTCTGAAAATTTTCTTGGCTGATCCACTAAATTTGACACATATATATATAACAAAAAAAAAAAAAACCAAAAACAAAAAAAAAAGTTCCGTAGTTTTAGAAAAGTTTGGTCTGACAATGCTTAATTACAGCAGCTGTAAAAGTCTAAGATGCTTGGGCTTATTTTAGTTGAGCAGATCCTGTGCTGTGGTGAATAATGGCTCATTAAACAAGAGCCTCCTAGGAGAGAAGTTGTCTAAAGCATAATGATTCAGATTAGCTTTTCAAAGGAATTTGGAATAGTCAGAAGCATCTTTGATCTTGTTTAGTACACCAAAATGAGGATTCTGTATATCAAGTCTGCAAGCTAAATCCACGGCAAAGGAAATTGAATAAAATGGATTATTTCCTGTGTGAGGTCATTTGATAGATTTAGTTCTAAATTCTCTCTCTCTGGAATTGCATGAGATCCTGAAAGCTGGAGGACACACAAGCAGGAAGATGTGAATAATGCTGCCTGGTTAAATCCATCAGCAGCTGACAAAAAAAGTTGAGTGGATTTTTCAAAGTGGAATATTAAGGCAAGTAAGGAAGTTGTTAATATTGTTAAGAGGGTACATTTTGATCCAGCTTCAGTTAAAAAGCATAATACAGCGCCCATGGGAACCCAACCCCTGCAGTGCTCTCCCCCTGTTGTTAGAGACTAAAAGAAAAGATCTGTATTTCTACCAAACTTTTCTTATGATGTCAAAACCCAGATAAATCCCTGACATTTTAGATGTACAGATGTAGGATCTCAGGTTGCTCTTCTCTTCAATCTCCTTGTTTTCTTTCTCAGGTCACATTCTCACCCACACTGGAAGCATTTTTACATTTCCTTTATAGGACATATCTTTCTTCTGCCAAATAGTTTTGTACTTATATTTCATTTGTCTTATTTCTTTGGCAAAATCACAGAATGATTTTTCATTCTTTTATTATGCCTCAAATTTGGCATTTGAGCATAAAAATCTGGAATTTTCAAATTCTGAAAATTTGAAAATTAGCTGGGAATTTGCCATGCTGCAGCATTATTTTAAAAGTCCATGTACATAAATTCTCTAACATGCACTAACTCCTTGGGAGAAAGGGGAAGTATACTATAGAAATATTCTTTTAACAACATATCTGCTTAATATTTAGTCCAGATGTGCTATATTGAAAATGTTAGTACATTAAAGAATACAAGATTGATCTTAAACTTCATATCATCACTATGATTTCTTCAAATCCTGGATATATAAACTGAGATTCAATATATTTGACAACCTACAGAAAGGCAATATAATTTTGGTAACTTCTGAAAGGTTAAAAGAGGCCTGAAATAAGATAATGTTAACCGCTTAATGTAAACCACTTTTCATGGAAAACTAAGGTTTGTTCTTTTTTTCTTTAAATCCAAATCTATTTGGGGTAAATATGCAACCATCTCCAGCAACAAAAAATAGGTTTATAGTTTGTATTCAAAATTTAATATAAATTTCCCACAGACAAAAGTCTTATGTATCTAACCACCAAAAAACAGTGTTTCCTGACCCTCAGAACAGCCCATATCTTGTGCCTTTCTTTTGACTCAATAGTTTTCTTCTGATTACCATAGTTCTGTGTTTACTCACCATATCATCAACTTTACAGATTTGTTTGCTAGTTATTTCAAGAGACCTCCACATTTTCATTCCAATATCCTTTTTCTCATCACCATGGGAACCACTGTCTTTTTTATCCTTCAAGAATATTATGGTTTAGAAAAGCTCTCATCCTTGTAATGGAAATTTGCAGGTGAGAACAGCTTCATTCTGTATTCTTAATTTACAGACAATTTTGGTATTTGCAGTGATTTATCATCTCTGTCGGTTCTGTCTCCATTGTAGCCAAAGGTACCATTGCACCTCCTTGAAATGCAGTCACAGTGTCCAATTGAATACTCACAATTGAATACATACAGTTTTAGCACTGGGCAAGGGTGAGTCTGCAGTAGCAGCAAAGGCTCTACTGCCTCTAAAACAGCTCTGCAGCTGTTATAAATGCTGCTCCATAAGTCTTAAATGCATCCAAACGTGCAAATTTTAGAGCTACTTTTGTTATGCCTATGTAATCTGCACCTACTACAGGTTCTCCACTGCAGATGTTATTTTGGGAACCATCTCTGTATTTTTCTCATTTAGTAGTTTGCATTGATAAATACTAGGGAAGCCAGGCAAAAAATCTAAGAGGAGAATTGGAGTATTAAAAGATCTCATTACAGAATTAATGTTAAAAAGAAAAGAAACAGTGGAAGGGAATTGAATATAATTTTCAAGGCTTAAAAGAAATTTTTAATTGCCCTGAAGGATAAATAGAAGAAAGACAAGTGTATTCCTAGAACAAATTGTTCTGTACTGGGTTTCCCTCTCCTTCACACCCTCTAGTTGTAGGACCTTGGGGGTAACAATGTCTCAGAGGCCAGCACAGTAAGAAAACTGCAGTAGATTTGGGGAAGATACCTTAATATTTGCTACCTGTAGGGTCACTTAGACTTTCACATCCATGAACTACAGCTGTCAGGTGACCTGGTGTTATCATCTCACGGCAAACTATATGTTAATTCCTCATGGATTTACTAAATGTTTGGGGTTTTAGCCACAGTTTTTCTGACATGTGAGAGAAGGGGATGAAGAAAGAAGGTGGCTGTTTCCTAATCAGCTCAATTTGTCACCCAGGTTTCTGGTGACATTCAGCTTCCACCTGAACCCAGCAAAGAAAATAGCTCCCACCTCTGTGCCAGGGAAGAAGGCAACGATGGGTTTGGCTCCAAATCTAAGGTGGCTGAAATATTTCTCAAGACATCTCTTTTCTATGTGCAGGCACACAGTGAAATACAACTTGGCTTCTAACTGGACCCCCCAAGCACTACCATAATGTAAATAAATATCAACAGTTTATCACATGGCAGTCAGGTACAGCCTGCCCATAGCAGTAATCATATTTCCCATTCTGTTTCTACAAATCTCCTGTCAAAGCCTTTCAGTCATGAGTATCTGTGGACATAAGCCTTTAACAGTATGAGAACTGTGCTTCATGTCCATTCTTTATTTTCCATGCTGTTTTCATCCCCTCCCCATTCATGAGACACAGAGACCTAGGTCTATAACCTTAAAAACAGAGAACCAACTTAGACATTTAGGTGGGAGATTTTTCTTTTTTTTTTTTTTTTTTTTTTTTAATGAGATAAGAAATTTGGTACATTAATACCAAGAACAAAATAAAATCCTCAGACTCCATATCATGATTCAGGGTCCATGTCTTTCCTGAAGAAGACAAAGTAAATCTTTAAGTAAGGAATCTAGTCAGTTTATAATTTGCTGGCATAGCTCAAAGTTACTTTTATCTACTAATTCCCTTTTTGCTTCCTGGACCTCGCACATTCAGAGAACAGTTTGAATCTGTGACTCATCAGATTTTCATAAACTACTGAAAAACTACATTCTAAGAAACTAGTAAAGAACATAAGTTGTCATGATATGAAAGATAATGTGTTGTTGGGGAGTAAGAAAAGCTAAAGACGGAAAACTAAGTAGGGAAAAAAAGTCAATTTTCAGCAGCACAAAAGGGTTAATGGTGGAGTGTGATCACAGACTTGTAGCAGTATTCTGGGTATCCAAACTAAATATAATATGTAAATTGCAACTGTTCAGTGGCAAGTAATAAAAATCATTATAAAGGTAAAAAA
>VXBN01006998.1:655695-737286 GCA_013397395.1 Sinosuthora webbiana
AAAAAAAAAAAAAAAAAAAAAAAAAAAAAAAAGTTGCAAAGAGATTAATTACAAAGATTAGAACTGGGGTTTTCTGTGTAAATGTACTGAAGAAGATAAAAAACTTATGTAGCTGGTTAATAAAGCAAATAATTTCAAAACTCTTCTCTATTGTCACTTACACAAATACAAAGTGTCATGTTCTAAGCTGATGAAAGGAAATGTTTATTTCAGACAATTTACAGCCAATCTGTAAAATTCATATGGTGGTTCAAACTAAGCACTATAGACTTCAGTAGAATAAGAACTGTTTATAGTTTTTCCATCAATGATCACTTTGCTGAAAAACAACACTTTAAAAATGATAAATATTTTACTATTTGTAGTGATTTTCCCTTTAAAGTAGAAAGATTTTATGTGTGTTTTCTAAGAGACATTAAGCAAACTAAAAATAATGCCTCCACACTGTTTATTTAAAACTTTTCCAACTCATTATTATCTGATTTTTATTTTCTTATTTATTTTCCCATAACTTTATTTCATTTATTTTCCTTTCATTTCAAAATTTGAAGAATTGAAAGGACTGGAGTACAAAGACTTATGACAGAGAAAAACATAGATTTTTTGGCAAAGTGTTTTGATCCAAGATATATCACCATGCAAGCTTCACAGAATCATAAAATCATAAAATATGCTGAATTGGAAGGGAGCCATCAGGACCATCAGGCCCAGTTCCTGAACCTGCCCAGGACATGCCAATAATCACCTCATATGCCTGAGAGTCCAAACTCTTTTAAGACCTTTTTGCTTTTATTTTGGTGCGTATTACTACAAAATATTTAACACACTTTCAGTGATTCAGGAGAATTTCAAGGTTAAAGGGTCCCGTTATGTGAGGATACAAGCTGTATCTTTACAGTAGAATTTCTATGATAATTCTTTTATATTACAAACAAACAAACAAACGAACAAAGCCCTGTGAGTGGGTTACATGGGTTTTTTAGCTTTGTACAAAGCTACAAAGGCAGTTGTGCCTGTTTATCAGGAAGCAGGCACACACTCACTGCAAGGTTTGCAGGTGCCTACAGAGCTGTAACTTTTTGTTCCCTCTCCAGGAGACTGCCACACACTGAGCAATGGTTACTGTGTGTAATGCTTCACACTGCCCCTCCTGTCCCCCCTGTCCCTCCTCTCCATCTTCTTTCGTTGGATTCTGGGACCAAAGTCTGAAAATGTAGGTTAAAATCCTTCATGACTGAAAGTTTTCAAAAGCATAACAGAATATTTAAAGTCATGACACTGACCAGACTAAAACAGATATATCTGCAGCCTCTCTGTATCAGTGAGAGCAGAGCACACGTCCTATATTCCCCAGATTGTGTCTGTGTGTCTGTGTGTCCATGTGTCTGTGTGTGTGTTGTTACAAAACACCCCATAACAACCAAGCACCACATTATGTGTAGCACACAGGGGTGATGCAGGCCAGCAGATAGAGAGAGAGCTCCCCAGATGGTGACACTGTCACAGGGATTTTTGGAGGGGGCAGGATGGGGTGTGAGGGGTGATCTGGCACTGTTATGGTAGGACCAAGCTCAGGCCATTCAAGCAGCTTCTGGTGGGGAACAGGTGCTGGTTTGGAGTGCTCTGGGGAGGATTAAGGGTTTATGAAGCAGTAGGAGGACATAGGTTGGAGGTAGGAACAGAGTTCAATGGGGCAAGAAGTCAGTGGGAAGAAGAAGAGAGGAGTTTGACATACATAGAAGAGCATACACCTATATAAAAATAAAATATATATAAATGAATACACAAATACATCCAAAAGTGGCAGGGTCATGCTGGGCTGCGTTTGGAACATTCAGTTTGGACTCCTGAGACCTGCAGCACCCACACAATGCCACAGGCTGCTGACAGTAAGAAAATGCCTTTCCCTCATCCTCTTTCCTGCCACACTGCTCTAGAGGAGAGTCATCATTAGAGTACTTTCAGCCCCACAGGCATCTCAGGCACTGATCTTTTTTCCAGAATTGTTACAGAGAAGTAGAGAGGCAAACATTTCTCCTGTGCCCTCTGAGCACATTTTCGAAGCATGAAAATGTCACAAATCCTGGTGATCAAGGTGCCAGGGGAATTCCATACAGTGAGACCCATTTGAGGTTCATTTTATTGGGGTTGTGGGGAGGAAAGAAGAGACAAAAGGCCAAACTGTTACAAGAGGCAGAACTGTACGCTCTGATTCTTTGACTTCAGAGATTCTACAGAGACCCTTTTCTATAACAAAAATAAAAACCAGTGTAAGTTGTTAAAAGACAGTGATAAATTCTATTTTCCAATATCTTNTGTCATTCCTTCATCTTCAAGAAAGCTTTCTATTTCTCTACATTTCATTAAGAGTCTTATCCTGAATTCATAAAAATTAAGTGATATGATATGCAAACATAAGTATAAAATATTAAAACTTCAACACAGTCTTCAGAATGACTAAAAATTATAGGATAAACATCTTCCTTTAGATTTCAATAGTCATTAGATGCAACAAAGGTACATTCCTCAAATCAAAGATAAAATCTGACATTCTTTTTTCTTTTCTACAGTACATCCTTCACAACGATACATCTTGTTTAAGGGAAGACTTTCATTTCTTACATTGAATTGGTATCCATAGACTGAAAAAATTAGACAGTACTAAAGGAATCTATTGTAAAATTTTCCTGCACTATTTTTTAATGTTTTTTTTGTCCTAAATCTATCATGTGATCTCCAGGAGATTTTTGACAGTATCTCATCAGTGTTAAAAACTCTTCGATTTACCAGTCTATTCCTCTCCTATGCAGACTTGTTCCCTATCCTACAACCTTTTCTAGTATTTTGCTGATAACATTTAGCCTGGGAAAAGCCCAGGGGGTTCCACAAATCCTCCTGGGAGTAAAGGCCTTCACACTTAATGAGGTTGTTTGTAAAGTCGGCTGAATCTGCAGGA
Organism: Sinosuthora webbiana; assembly: GCA_013397395.1. Taxonomy (NCBI): domain Eukaryota; kingdom Metazoa; phylum Chordata; class Aves; order Passeriformes; family Sylviidae; genus Sinosuthora; species Sinosuthora webbiana. The sequence goes on from VXBN01006998.1 coordinate 658,652, forward strand.
CAGGAGGATTTCTTTTGGATTTATCATTCAAATTCCTGTGCCACTAAAAAATATTTGCTGGCACATACCAGGGTCTTATATTTACAGATTCTATTAACAAATCTGGCAGCTTTATGGTGCATGAATTGAGCTGCAGTCTCTTTCATGAAACAAGACACAAATCACACCTCAGATCAAGTAGTATAATTTTCATAAATGTTTAATCCACAAGCACAACTGAAAGGATAAAAAGAAGTTTTTATTTCATGATATATGGTGATGCATATATACACAGTTGGCTCTTATTCCAGTTAAAGTTTCCCTTAGGCAAGTAAAGGTCAGGAAAACCTCAAATATTATCAAAAAACTTTCCCAGACCAAGACATTTAACTTCTTAGATTCAATTTTTAAAACTGATTTTCTGTGCAGTAGAAGCACTTTCCCTCCGTAAAGTCTTTTTTCACAGTTATGGGAGGTGTCGTTTGAACAGGAATTACAGTTCCCTGTAGAAGATCCTGTTGACTGACATCCTCTCCTTCATTCCATCTTGTAAATGCCTTTAAATCCCATCTCTGTAAAGCTTTTTCTCCTTTCCATATCATTATTTAAATGAACTCTGACATTTCCAAGTACAAATCGACGTGAGACTTAGCTGCGTTATGGAAGAGATGGTGGAACAAAATGCCTAAGTGCAGTAGGATGTTCTGAAATTGGCAAATTTACCTTTTTTCTTTGTTCCACTGCATCAGGTTATGCCTCTGTTTATGTTATCTATGGTTAAATTGTCTCACTGGTCATAAAGTTGGTTCATTTGTACCACCACAAATGACAGGGAGGATGTGAGGACACATGAGAACGCACATGTGTGAATGTGTGAGCAAATATATATGTATGTGCATATGTGTGTAAATGTGTGCATATATATGTATATATATATTTTTTTTTTTTTTTTTTTTCAGTAAACAGGATTGTGACCACTTAGGACATTTGCATACCAACAAAGACTACACAGGAAATTCCCTGCAGGGGCAGCCTTTTTGGAATTTGAGCAGAGCAGAGGCAGTGGTTGGTGTCAGAGGAGGAGCACAACCATGAGATAAAAATCCTTGTCCCAGTGAGCATGGCTTCCTCACCCCACCGCTGCACCATTTTGACACAACTGTGGCATTTCCACTCCCAAAGCTAATTTTCTTTTGGAGCACATATGGTGCAAAGGACTCTGCACCAATGATGAGAGTAGACTCAGGATTTTGTCTGAGGCAGCCCCACAGCCCTGTGTATTTGCTTTACCATCCCAGGGCTTTTCATGTCATTCAGGTGCCAAATACAGTCCAGAGTGAAAACAAATGGAGAAAAGGAGAGGAGAGAAAGCGACAGATCATTTGTCTTCAGGTTTATGTGAAATAATTGGCTACAGAGAGAGAAAGAAGACAGGGAGAAGGCTGTTCTGACCACGTCTTCCTCCCAGCAGAGAGGAGCAATGGAGGATGTTTTGGAATGAGAAATCTTTTCTGATGCAGAGCAAAGGCACATCTCCATGAATTCAAATAAGCCTTTAGATTGATTATGTGCTGAGAGTAACAAATTATGTTGCAAAGAGTGAAAAACCAATGTTTATTTCAATGTCCAAAGTAATTTATGTCTCCTCAAACACTTTGAGGAGTATCTGATGCTGTCAGAACTATTTTTCAGTATGATTTGTCTTGAACTGAACTTTCTGTGATTTCAGGCAGCCCTTTGAACACAGCACATGCTGCACACATCCTCATGGTATGCCCAGGTCTTCTTTAATCACTTAATTAAATAGAGTAATTTGTAATTGTTTTGGGAAGATAAAAAACAGCTACAGCTGAGCAAAATAGTACTGAATGCAATTATAATTGTTATTACCAGCCTTCATTTGTCACTGATTATATCAGCATCAGTGTGTTCACAGAATCAGTGCTCCCAGATGGACTTCCCTGGGAACAGTGCATCAGGTCCAATGATCTTGCCACCCACCTTCCCTGCTCCTAAGATTGCTTCTATGGGTTTGTCTGAGGGGGAGCAGATGCCCTGTTTACTAAACCTTCCCTCCAGAAAACTTAGGAATACTGGTTCCAAGTGTGTCATAGGGAGGGAGAGAATGATTATGCTAGCAATACAGAGCAGGGACTGATGGGAGAGGACTTCAGTGGTTTCCTCACCCTCAATCCATCTCACAAAATATGTACATTGCTCTGGGACAACATATAAATGTTATCAGCATTTAGGAGAAAAGGCCAATGGGAGGTGAAAGGCTCTCACAGTTGCGCTTTCATAGCCCAGGGGATCTTCATGCTGAGAGAAATGCTTTCCAATCCCTGAATGAAAACTGCTATGGACAGAAAAAAGAAGTGTAGGAAAGGAAATAGGGATTTGCTAACATGGAGGTGTTGAAACTGAAAAAAAAATAAAACAGTCTTGGATGTAGAACTGAAACAGATTATCACAGCTGGAGTTGCAAAATGGGGACCTGACAACAGGGCTGCAGCAGACACAGGGCTGAGGACAGGCTGGTGACTGCGAGACAGGACAAGCTGTAGTGCCAGGTTTTGGGTTCCTAACTTCTCTGAAACACATCTACACGTCATTTACAAAATTTGTTGGGGTGAGGTACAATCTCAGTCACAAATATATTTTAGCACTGCTTTGCTCTTTACTCTGTTACCTAAAAAGCCGTATCTGCTTTTCATTTGCACCTGCAGCTATTAATAACTTTGTTTTTGGTGAAAGCAAAGTCTTTCATCACAGCCCCTGTGCTCTGCAAGGAGCTGCACATTCAGACACAACCATGTCCCACTGCATGTACCAGCTCTGCCTCGGTGGTCAGCAGGACTTCTGAAATAACCTGTTGAAATAAATTATGATTCAGTGTATGTAAGGCTTGGACAAACCAGCTCATCAAAGGCACTGTAAGTGTTCTTGTTTGAGGTATTCACCATGGCTATTTTTCAGCTATTGCCAGCAGGGCTAAATGGATAGGATTGCTGATCTGTGGCACTTAGGGCTTTCAGCTGTAGCAGTAGCAGTTGCATTGAAAAACACTCTGCTAAGATGCAGCTCATTATGTCACCTTTGTGGCTCTCCTTTGGCAGCAAGTGGTTGAGATTCTTCAGTCTCTATTTGCTGTTTGTTTAGGGTTTTTTTCCCCAGGAAAAATCACTAGTGAAATCTGAAATTGGAAAAGGATACTACAAAATCATTTTAACAATTACTACTAATTGTTTAATTTTGTGTGTCTACCCCTGTGTTTAGTGATTTTGCAGTTGCCCTAAAATCTGCTTTTTGTCAGAGAATCATTTTCTTTGTTCCTCATTACCATAGAACTTGTTATTAAAAAGAACACCTTTTCAAATATCTTCCAAAACTGACCTGTTTGGTGTCTTAAATAAATACTGTATTATGCTATAAAATGACCTGTTTGTCTTAGTTTTGAATTAAGAACTAATTACTAAAATGTAATTGCACACATTTAATTTTTAAGATAGTAATTAATAATAATGATCTTTGTAACAATCTCCTAATACGATTACCCCCTCAGTCCCAACTATCTAGCAATTAGAAAATATTGTATAAATCTTTTAACAGAAAATGCTGATATGTAAAAACCTACCTAGCTGATTTCAAAATATTGGAAAATATTTCTAATTTGGTGATCAATCTCCTGGAATTCCCCTCCACCCCCCACCAGCAGACACTTCCAAAGCAGTCAGTAACTTAGTGGTAAGAGAGGAAACCTACAGTTTGATATTTTGAATTAATTCTGTCATTCAGACCAGGGTCTTGAATCTTGGTGTCCTCAATCCATGCCTGTTTAAAACAGATAAATCCAGAAGCAGCCTTTAGTTCTTGACTTTATATGATGAAGTGTGTTGTGTCCTCAGTGTTGTTAGGGGCAAGGCAGATAAAAATTACAGCATGGCTGATGTTGAAAGGAACTTTTGGAGGCCATCTGATCCAGCTTCTCTGCTCAGGACCCTGTCTAGATGGTTTTTGAATGGATTGCAAAACAGAAAAACTTGCATAACTAACATATCATTGATTTTTAATCCATTAAAAAAATGCCCATTTTTAATCCACTTGTACCTGTCATAAAATCTACTGTGTATTGCAAAAGAATATTTTCAATATTTTTTTGCATATCAGAAGATCGATACAAAGATAAATGCTATTCAAACTAATCTGTGCTACTGAGGCCAAATTTACACTTTTAAAACTAAGAAAGTAAACAGATTTGGGACAAAAAAGAAGTTATTGTATAGTGAGCTAACTACTCAAAGCTATGAATATTGGATGCTTATGAGTGAGAAAATGTCAAATCTGAGCAGAAGAATAGTCAATGATACTTGGCATCCAGCCTTAGGAATGGCAAAATGAGAACTTTACATTGACTCAGGAAGAAATGGAGCTACAGGGGAGGAAAGGACTGAAGGTGATGGCTTTAACTGGGGAATTGTCACTGTCATTTGTGATGTGATCATTGCAAACATTGCAGATATTCTTAACACATAGAGCCCATGTGGAATATTGTCACATGCCAGTTAGATTTCATGAGGATTCACCAGGATTTAGGATGTGAAAACAATTGAAATTTATATATATATATGTGCATGTGTGTGTGTATGTAGAGATTTCTTTTATTTTGGCAATTTTTTTTTAAACTTTCAGAGATACAGAGCAGCAACATTCACCTCTGCAGATATGCTTGTTTTGGCTGGGGTAGAATTTATTTTCTTCACAGTGACTAATGCAGGGCTAGGCTTTGGATTTGTGCTGAACACAGCAATGATAATATAGGGATATTTTTGTTATTGCTGAGCAGGGCTTGCACAGAGCCAAGGCCCTTACTGCCTCTCATGCTGCCACACTGGTGAGGGGGCTGGGGGTGCCTGGAAGGTTGGGAGGAGACACAGCTGGTACAGGTCACTCCAGGTGACCACAGGGATGTTCCAGATTGAGTGACATCATGCCCAATGTTTAAAGTGGGGGGAAGAATGAGGAAGGTGGGGGTGTTTGGAGTGACAGTGTTTGTCTTCCCAAGTCACCATTACTCATGATGGATCTTGGTTTTCCTGGAGGTGGTTGAGCATCTGCCTGCCCATGGGAAGCAGTGAGTTAATTGGTTTTCTTTGCTTGTGTGCATGGCTTTTGCTTTTCCAATTAAACTGTCTTTATCTCAACCCATGAGTCTTCCAACTTTTACTGTTCCAGTTCTCTCACTGATCCTGCTGGTGGGGGAGTGGGTGTCAAAAGAAGTGCAGAGCAAAAGATTTCAAGTTCTACAAAAAGGGAAAAGGAAGAAGTGAAATATGACATTGAAACTGAAGATGCAAGTGACTGGAGTTGGAAAGTTATTTCAATTGTCCTTGTTCCTCCACTGGACCATACCTCTGCAGTTGACCTGGAGATGACTGGTGGGAGGGCAATTTTTCTCTGAAAAAATTGCTGTCATTTAGCAATTTTTACACAGTCTATACAAAGCTTAAATAAAGCTTTTAATTAAACTAGAGAGACCAGCTTCAGGGCAGGCTGTTTCTCTTACTCTTTTAGTTACAAAAGATGTCAAAAATGCAAGGTGAGAGAGAGCACAGACCTGAAAAAGTGACAAAGTGCACTCATTCCTTCTAAAGCTTTGAACTATTCATGGTCTCTTTCCCATTCAATCCACCTGTGGGAAGATTAAGAGAATGTCTTCTGGCCTGATTGCCAGAGGTGCTGAGTACTTGCCACCACCATTGACTTTTTGCTCCGTTTGCCTGGCGTCTTGTAGTAAAACATCTCAGACTTCTCACAGGAGCAACCCTTCTCAGCTTATCTGTGGGAGGCTGGAGACCAGCTCCACCTGGGGCAGGAAAGTGAGAACTCTCTGCAATTACTCAGCGTGGGTGTAAATGCTCACACCTCTTCCCTGTGGCAGCTACACCAGGAGCAGCACTCCGAGGCACTTCACTTTACCCTTGACATATCTTTATATAATAAATATTTGTAGATAGTATTGGCAGCAACTTCTCCTCTTCTTGGTATAGTAGGCACTAGAAAAATGTAAAAGTGCTGCTTTTTTTAAATTTTGCAGCTCTTTGCATTTTTTGTGGTGCCCAAAATCATTATCATTCTCCATTTGAGAGCATTGTGCTAGACTGGCAAAACACCAGGGCTGAAATCAAGACTATGTCTACCACTGAATTGCTGGTACTTGTAGTATGTAAAATGAAACTGTTTGTTTCCCTTTCAAATAATCTGAAAGGAGCCAGTTCATTAGACCCTGTCCAAATAATAAAGAAAATTATTTATTTTGCATTTTTTTTTGCTTTTTAGTGAGAAAAAATGACTTGCTTTTTAGCTGTTTGTTCATTTACTGTAATAGAGTGTGCATCAATTTTTAGGAAATCAGTCTGTATTTAATCCACACAAAAAAATTTGGTACATGCAAAATACAAGCAGTCGATTCTATCAAGGTGACAAGGTGCAAATTAACTTTAATCCATTTTTATTCTAGTAATCATGGGGGCACTCTAAAGCCAAATGGTGGTGGTTTTGTTTGAAGAGGTGATCTGTTCTGCATAGTACTCTATCATTTTAAGCAGAGGAGTGGCAGTTTTTTATTGTGCATTAGCATAATGTTAGATCTAATCTATGCACAATTTTTACATTAGCCTGCATTGATTGCAACATGAAAGAGGCTAGTAATATAATGCTACATCCCAGGCAGTTATACCAGTGCTGGTACAACCTCCCCATTGTAGCATACAAACTTTCCCAGTATAATCAACTTGTGTTGCTAAGAGAGATAAAGATGTGGAGATTCATTCGTAGTAAGGCTTTAGTATATGAATTGGTGAACAACCTGCCACAAAGCTACAGAGTGAATTCACAGAGCCAGGTCATTTGCACAATTATTCATTGGAAAATGCAAATTCATGTTAAGTTGCTTGCCTTTGAGCAAAAACAACATTTGCTACCCCACAGTGAGTTGTGTGAGAGGAGTCTGCCCAGGGCAGTTAGTATAGATTAATTGCTTGTCTGTACCTTCATAGACTGCAGCATGTTTGTCACACGCCCATATCTCTGCATTACAGTTTCTTATATTAATATAAATACATTTAAAATGGAGTCGGGAATCATTACCTACCTGATATAGGTGGATTTACCAGTATCTGAATTGCCTTTTATCATATAGAGCCCATATTTGTCATTCATGGTACACTGGAAAAACTATTAATTAGGTCTGTGACCTAAAGTCTGTCCCAAAATAAAACATAGTTCAGAAACAGGGTTAGTGGATATTCAATTTCCCCAGAAAAATAGACAAATGGAGTTGGCATACAGACACACATGGGAGAGTCTGCTCTTGCTAATTTTACTCTTTAAAAAGCTGAATGAAACACAATTTATTTGCTAAGGAAGTCAGCACTTTATATTATCAAACGTTCACCACTTTTCCTCATATGACTTTGTATATGAAAGAATTTGTTACCCCACAACAGTCATAACTAGGGAGTAATTAACATCATTTTTTTTCTCTTCCTGTATTGAGCTGGATGGATCTGGGATAATAGATATAATGAGAGTAATCACAGGGCTGTATTTCAGTCTTGAGAGATCTGCTGACATCAGAAACTGCCAGGATGGCAACACTGCCAAGCTGCCATGAACTGCCACCAAGCCCAGGGCATAAACAAGGTCTGGGCAATTCCTCCCCTGGGGACAATGCTGCTCCCAGAGATTTTCTTCAAGCCAGACACTTTCCAGAGCTGCAGGGGTGAGCTCTGGTGTGAGAAAGTGTAACTGCACCTTCTCTTTTTGCTGCTCTTTAACTTCCCTGAGGAACAGCAGAGAAAGGATATTTCCTGGAAACCAAGACAACCAGTAATGTAAATGCTGTATCTTGAAAACCAGACCATTTACTTAGATTAAAAAAAAAAAAAAAAAAAAAAAAAAAAAAAAAAAAAAAAAAAAAAAAAAAAAAAAAACTATGTAGAAAATAAGCTAACAAACAAACCAGAAAACAACAGTTGCTTGTTAAAAACATGGTTTTCCTTTACATTTCCCTATTTTCCCTCCTGTCCTTGAGCCAGAGAAGACAGTTTTGAAAATGTTTGTTTCAGGTCACAATGAGTATCATACCAGAGCATAATGAAATGATACCTACATTTGTGCATGTAGTCCTAAATCACAATTTTGATTTAAATTGGATATGATTACATTTTTGTTTTAGATATATTCTCTAAATATTTTCTTTCTACAGCTGTACTAGTGTATAGGAAAAAAAAATCCAAGCCCCAGTTACAGAATTTCTAAGGTTTCAGCAGAAAATTGATGCCTTGAATGACCACCTTCAGGCATTTCCATTTTCTGGGTTTTTTTTTCAGGATTATATAAAGTGTGACTATTTACAGAACAGGGTCTTCCCATTTTTCTCTGAAATAACAGTGCTCAGACTTCAACTGGGACTATTGAAAACATTTCAGAACATCTCTGAACTAAGTTCGAAATATGGATACATATGTCTTTTTTAATTCTTGTTCTATACAGCTAGGGTGATAATGTTTTCAATAAGGGAGATTTTGGTTATTTTTAGAAAGGTGACAACTCATTTCGAACTACCACAGTCTTTATTAAAAAAAAAAAAAATTAGGATAATGCATATTTTTTAGTTCTGAACTAGCAATTTCAAAGCAGTTCTGGATTGGAAATACTTGCTCTGTGTTTAATTTAATTATGTTAGTCAATTAGACAATCTGAAAGAAAAATGTGGATATCGCCAGTCAGGAAAAAGAGGATGTCAAAAAAAGAAGAGATGATAAGGTCATCAGTTCCTGAGAGACAAAAAGAGAAATTGGTAATTATCAACTATGGAACACTGAGTTATCAGGAAACAGCTTGGGAAAACCTGCAGTATGCCATAACACTAATATCTCAATTGACTCAATGGCTTTTAGTATCTTTGGAGGTCATTCAACTTTGAAAGGTATATTTTGTGAATTCCTGCTGCTACAGTGCCATCAACAGTTCCACACAGAGTCCCAATCAAGTTAAGTCTAGTTAAGTTAGGTCTAGAGGAGTTAGTCTTGTATCTAGCATCCATTGAAATCAGTGAGAAGATTCTCAGTCACCAAAACCAGAGTTAATCATTATTGTAATGACATTATTTATTGCTGCTATTATTGCTGTCACTATTACTGCTATTATTCGTGTTATTCTGTAGATTTTAAACCAACATTTAGAGAAAAAAGGTCTTTCACTTAGGTGGAGTCACATATTTGGTCTGAAAACTTCACTAAGGTGCTTGAAACCAGAAAAGGTGCTACAAAAGTTCTCAGTGTGAAATTATTAAACAAAAGATGCTGTACAATTATGAATTCAAACCCATGGTTACAATTGTTCACAAGTGCTCTCATTTTAGCTAAATAACACTGCTTAAAAATTATACAGGAGAATGATTAGCAAACCTTAAGTAGGTTACCTCTCACAGTATCTCTAAAATGCAGGTAAACTAGCATTCCTTTTTTTTGAATGGCAAACTGAGGCAGAAGAAGTCATTAAAATTTCTAATTTCACAGAGCTGCTGACTGTTTCCACACTTTCTGCTCTAGAGGACTCTTCCCCAGGCTGGATTGCAATACTTCACACTGCCTTCATACCTCTCCAGAACTGCAAACTCTGGAAAGGACCAGAGCCCAAAGCACAAATCATATCCAATGTCTTTTCATTATATGAAATCTAGTCACTCAAACCTAGCACAACTTCCCTCTCATATGCATCTTGAAGAGAAGCAAATGCCATGTTAAGACATTCCACACAACTGCTTTCCTCTCCTGTCACAAGACAGTGGTTCATACAGGAATAGCAGCAGCTGGAAGCCAGCAAGGAGCACTTGAAACACAGACAAACTGAGTCACTAAGGAGGAGTGACTGTTAGCCAACCTCTACATTAGACTAAAATGTTCTGAAAACAGTGAGGGTAATTTTAATGTGATTGTTTTCAGTACCAGTCTAAGCTTTCTCAAGTTCAAGCTTATGTGACGTTGTTTTCCTTTCATCAATTTATTCAGCTCCCAGGAACTCACCCAGCTAAAACCAAAACAACTCAAGTTACAGTTTTGTTGGTTACCCAGGGAATAATGCAAAACTCAGGTCTGTAGAGTGCCCAAAATATTTTGAAACTGAGGACTTCAAGTCAGTTACCCCAACATTTAGAAGATACCCTGCAAGATAAATCATCCAATACAGACCTCCTTTCCCAGAATTTTCTGATACTTCAAATTTTCCTGGAGGCTAACTTACACATTTTTCACATAAATCCTCTGCTTTGTTTGTCACTACTGGCAACTCTCTCATCTCCTGTAGTCCTCAGTGTCACAAAGTTGGTGCTTTTTTTTAACTTCTGCCTTCATTTCTTTTCCCCTCAGTATTGTCATTAAATCCTGCTGCTGTTTCTAATCTATCTGAGAAATCCAGTCATTCCTCTCTGTCCCTAACAGCAAAACGTGTTCCCACTACATTTTGCTTTTTTGCTGCAGCAGAAACATTTCAGTTAATAGTGTTGTCATTAAACCCAGCTCATATTCATTCTTCTCAGCAGAGGAGTGTGATCCAAACTCATCTTTGTTTTGTCTGCCTCCTTCTGCAACTCAGACTCTGCTGCCTTCTGTGCATTTGACTTCTCAGATGATATCCATTGCTTTCCTCCACTCCCAAGGGAATCCTGAAGGACTTCTTAGATTGTTGATGTCATGTTTTCCCTGGTGTGGGTAGTTCTCCATATCTTCCATTATTTTGGTGGTCTCTCTCCCTTTATGAAAGAAATAAACTAGTTACAAGAGGAAAAAAAGAGGAAATTGTGATTATGGAGAGGCAAAGTAAATGGGAAGAGAGGAGTTTGACATACATAGAAGAGCATACACCTATATAAAAATAAAATATATATAAATGAATACATAAATACATCCAAAAGTGGCAGGGTCATGCTGGGCTGCGTTTGGAACATTCAGTTTGGACTCCTGAGACCTGCAGCACCCACACAATGCCACAGGCTCCTGACAGTAAGAAAATGCCTTTCCCTCATCCTCTTTCCTGCCACACTGCTCTAGAGGAGAGTCATCATTAGAGTACTTTCAGCCCCACAGGCATGTCAGGCACTGATCTTTTTTCCAGAATTGTTACAGAGAAGTAGAGAGGCAAACATTTCTCCTGTGCCCCCTGAGCACATTTTCGAAGCATGAAAATGTCACAAATCCTGGTGATCAAGGTGCCAGGGGAATTCCATACAGTGAGACCCATTTGAGGTTCATTTTATTGGGGTTGTGGGGAGGAAAGAAGAGACAAAAGGCCAAACTTTTACAAGAGGCAGAACTGTACGCTCTGATTCTTTGACTTCAGAGATTCTACAGAGACCCTTTTCTATAACAAAAATAAAAACCAGTGTAAGTTGTTAAAAGACAGTGATAAATTCTATTTTCCAATATCTTGACTTTTACAATTCCCAGTAATAATTTGCTCAATGTTTAGAATATATTTCATCTTCAAAATAATGAATTAATTCTTGCTATTCTTCTCTAGGAACATTTTCTCATCATTCCTTCATCTTCAAGAATGCTTTCTATTTCTCTACTTTTCATTAAGAGTCTTATCTGATTCCCATCCAAGTAAAGGAAAAATAGTGTTTGTGTTACAAATAAATGAGGATTTACTTGAATTTCTCCTTCTCTTCTGGGATATTTTTTATTTAATTCTTTCCTTTTTTCTTTTGATTTTTTGTCATCTGTGTTCCCTTAGAAGATTTTTAACTCCTTTGTTTAGCTTGTATCAGTACATCATTTGTTCTGCTCTCTATACTGTTCATCTAATTCCCCTTTATTTACTTTAGGTATTTTATTAGTGTTACTTGTCTGAATATATCCTCTTTCCCTTCTCCTTTTGATCATTCTTTTTCCCTCTCTCTTTTAATATTTCTTCCACTATAGCAGATATTATGGCATGTTAATCATGTAGGAAAAGCATGATGTTTTTGAGTTCTTTGGCTCAATAGGGTTGGAAGCAAATAGAACATGCAGGCATATGAATAAATGTTATGCCTCCAAACTATTTTTATGAGTAATTTTAAAACTATTTTTCTGAAAACATGTACCTCTGTGAAGCTCAGTGGTGCCACAAATGGATAACGAGATAAAAAAATCTAACCAGCATCTCTGAAAAAGGCTGGGGAGAAAATCAGTACAGTGACAGTGGTTTTGGGGGGCAATGTGTTGTGTGGGCACTGTTCATTTGAATGTTTGGGTTTGTTTTCTTTACAAAGCCTGTTCTTGTATTTTAGCTGTGGTGGCATTGCTCTATGTTGGCAGTGAAATTAAAACCCAACACCAGATTCCTTAAGATAACAGAATAGGGTAAAGTCACTTGCAACAATTCCTGAATAAGAAGCAATGATGTTTTGTGCTAATATGCACAGCCTCACGTTTTGAGGCCGTATACAATCAGAAGCTGATTTTAAACAACTGGAAGTATTGCTTCACTGCTGTACCAAAAGGCAGGATTAAGTCCTTGATATTTGTGTCACATTTTTCATATTGCTATTCTGAATCTCACAGGTTATTAAATAGGATAACTCTGTGCTGTGGTTTTAAAAGACACTACAAATTCCTTGCATTTCACCAGTTTTAGAGGCAGAAAGGACTTTTAGAAGCTGATGTACCAAAATATGTTCTTTTCTTTTTCTTCTGAATGCCTAAAAGCATCTGGGATTTTTCCTATTTCTGCAATAACAGTTGTTCTTCTGTCTCTCTCAGTTGGTTTAGATTTTGGGTTTTGGTTGGTTGTTTGTTGTTTTGGGTTTTTTTAAGGCAAATGAGATATTGCTTTAGAGCCCGAGCCAGGTGAGTGGTGAGCAAGGCACCTTTCTACAGGTTCCTTCTACCCTGTAAGAATGTTTGACAGAAAGAAGAAAGAATAAGCCAAGAATATGGGTAAGAGCCACTGAGATATATCAAGCTTCCATCCCAAAAGAAATGTGTAGAAAATTTCAAGCTGGCTCTGCATAGCACCAAATGAAGAGGATGCAATTTAACACCATTCAGACATGCAGATATGGGGCTGTGTCCCCATTCATTCAGTGGGGTCTGAAAATGGAGCTGGCTCACTGCCCACACTTTGGGCTTCAGTGAACCTGGGTCCTTGCTGTTGGCACTGAACTCTCTAAATAAATACATACGTTCATCAGTTCTATAGCTGCGGGAATTTTGGGAATTCCAAATATATTGTTTATAATATTCTACATAAGAAAGGTTAGTGATTTTCACTGCATGTGGGAAATTGGAGGGTGATAGGCCTGTCTGGTCATTAGCTGTGAAAACAACAGAAACTCTCAAACGTGCCTCAGCATCTCTTAAACACTATGGGAAGCAAAAGCTGTGTGCATAAGTAAAGCAAAGCAAAACAAGGATTCTGTCACTGCTTCCCATGGTTGGGCAGGTGTTCAGCCTCCCAGGAGAGCAGGGTCCTATCACAGGTAATGGTCACTTGAGAAGACAAACTTCATCACTTCAAACATCCCCCCCTTCCTTCTTCTTCCCCCCACTTTATATAATGATGCTGATGTCACATGGTCTGGAATATCCCCGAGGTCAATTGTGGTCACCTGTCCTGGCTAACCATATCTTCATAAGAAACTACCTAGCTCACATTTAGCTTACTCTCAAGAAATTATCCCTCTGCAAGATGAGATGTATCAGAGGGACAGGGTCAAACATGCTGAAATGTGGGTGGCCCTACAAGTCAGTTTCTGAATTATTAATATTGTCAGTATGTATTTATTGATTTTAAAGTGCACACCCAAAATATGGCAAGTTCTATGCTTCCTTTCAAAAAGATGTCAGCTTTGTAATTTGGCTAGTAAAGGGTACAACAGGAATGGCTGAGCATTGTGTCATCCATCTTGAAGTGTTGCACCAGGGCTTTATTGCCAGGGCAGGAGAATTGTAATTTTTGCCCTGCTTTCCCTCACCTTTGGCTGAGAGTTTACATCTTCTTCCCTTTAGATGATTTTTTACAGTATTACTTATTATTTCAGCTACTCAGATTGCTAATGAAGGCAGCAGAGAGTACTGTAAATACCATTTAAGGATACAAGTCATGCTGACTACTCTCTAGCACAGCTTGTATCAAGGGGCACAGAGAAAGTTGCTATAGCACACTTCCACTCCATTAGCACTGAGGGGAGACTAAGTTCAAAGGCAGCTCTTTGTGTTCCTTACACTACTCCGTGAATGTTTTTGCAAAAGCTGCTGAGCTTGTTTGGTCTCTAAAGCCTATTTGTTTTTTTGCTCTGTTTTGGTAACTCAAGGGAATATAAAGAAGCTCAAAGTGTACGGGTACCAAAATATCTAGCAGGTCATTTCTGTGAGAAAAAGCTGAAAGTAAAATTTACACTGATGGTGAGTTGCAGCCACACCACTTACAGTAACTAAAGTGCTCTTCTCATTTCTTTTGCTGCAGAATTGCAGATCAGAGTGGCTGAGGTAGATAGAGCATGAAATTAATGTCATTTATCCTTAAATGTCAGGATAATGTTACACTTGATGTCTACATTTTGACATATTGTGTTATACCACCTACGTTTTTAACATTTCTTTAACCTGGGGTATTAGATTGTTTGGAGAGCTGAAAGTGAATACGGGAAGAGAAGACCTCCTCAGGAATGCAGATACACACAAAATGATGGAGGCAGTAGTATAATCTCCCCACTCACTTCTATGGGCACTTCCATTACAGCGGATTATGTCCAAGCTCTTTTATTCCGTTTCTTCTTTCTTCCTTTTATTTTTCCCTTTTGCTTAGAACAGCACACTAACAGAAAACCTGTACCATGAGCACCTTCTTCTTTCCCTGCTTTCTTTTTTAATACCATTTGATTTGATAATTCCATATTGGGTTCCTTTAGTGCTTTACACTCTTCTATAATGAGCTAATTAAAGATATATGAGTTCTCTTTATTGAGGCATATGCAGGCTGTTCTTTTTGCGTTACTTTTTTGTTTCTGCTGTGAGTCAGACCTTTCTTTCCTCCCACAGTCTCCTCTTACTGGGTGGGAAGGTGGGTTTTTTTTGAGATGGAGGTCAGAGAAGGTTATTCTGAAGCTTGTTCCCCCACTTATTTTCTGGCACTGTACTAAAAGGTTCCCCATGTTCCCTGGGATTTTTTTGCCTTGTCAAATAAAATACACCAACAGCACCTCATTGCTTAGTGCAGCTGCCTTGCTTACCAAAAAAGAGAAACCTTCAGCTGCTCTACTGAGCGTGAGTCTGATGTGTTTGCTTTCTGGAGGAGTAGAAATGGTATTTCAGCCTCCTTTGCCACAATTAACACCAGCACCAGTTGTTTGTTCTTCATGAGAAGATGTACCATGAGTGTTGTGGCTTTCTGCAGGTGTTATCTCCCATTCATACAGAAAATCTCACTGGTCAACTCTGTAGGTATGGAGTGGTAGATGCTTGTGGCCAGGCTTTTAACTTGAAAGCAGAGGTTTTGTACTGTACTGCTACATGAACTCAGTTCTGCCCCTGTTGTTGACTAGCATATTCTCTTAAGGTGAACTGAAAACCTTGGGAATCCAGGTTTTTTGAAGCTTCCTGGTGAGATGCAAGGAAAGCTCAGATCTTTTCTGGGATATGAACAGTATGCTGGTGGGTGTCCTTCTCAAGTTTCAGGCTGAAGGGAAGAAGTTGTGAAGTGCAACATTTCAATCCACAGTCAGCTTGAGACCAAGCCATGATGTCCATGTGGGCCTTTAATTTTTCTGTGTATTCTCTGGGTCTTGAGATATTGGAGTAGGGCATGCAGCTCAGTTATGCTAGGGTGGTTCGAAAATTATGTTGAACTCTGCCTAAGAAAAGGAAATTGGTCAGTGTGCTCTTGAGATCAAGTTGCAAGCTGTCATCTCCTGGTGGCACAGTAATTATTTTGGTAAGTAGAAAAGCGGATAAGCTGGCCAGCACATAAAAATGGAGATGCAGTGTCTTCCAGAGACGTCTCCTTGTGGGACATGCAACATCTTTTTTGCACGCACACACTGTCACTAAGACAGGACAAGTCAGGAAATCTTTAGCTATCTATTCTCTTCTTGAACAACTCATTCTGTGAGGAGTAAGGGAACATTTAGATTTGTCCATTTCCTTCATCTTCACTTAAAGCAATAGGTCTCCCAATCAAATTTCCAAGTTCTTTCTTTGATTGAAGCCACTTGGCAGAGCTATTTAGAAAAGAAAAGCTGTATTTGAAAAAATATTCTGGTCATGTCTTTAACTCATGCACCACAGAACCTAGTCTATCATCATCAGGGAGGAATAGTCACTCCTGCACTAATGTGTGATGAGCAACTAATCAGCCTATGCCTATTCTCTTCCAGTAAACCAAAATAAAACCATCCTCTGTTCCCTAGTTTCAGCATTTTATTTGTAGCAAGAAATGTCAATGATTGCAGCTATCCTAAAAACATCTTCCTTATTCATTCCTGAGGCAGCCATATAGATGTGTGTTCTGAATCCCCAGAACACTCCGTATCTTCTCTGCACACCTGCAGAGGGACCTTCTTGCCCCAGTAGCCTGAGTACTATAATGTCTTTATATATGCTGGTAGAATAGCAAGAATTTTATTATGTGCCATATCAACAGTTCTGAGATAAGAGAAGAAATGGGAAAATATTAAAAATAGTAGGCCTTTACATCTGTTAATACCGGTTTCCTAGGCTACCTTAATCCCCTGTTATTACGTATGGACAGCCAGTATGGTAGCCAGAGAAGAATTGCCTAAAACAAATAATTTCATTGGAGAAATAATTTTTTGGGTTTTATGTGTCACAGATCAAAAACAGAGAGTTTTTAAACCTCAGTGTAAGTAAAAATGGCTTTGCAAGACACTGTATTTATTATCCTACCACAATTTCCACATTTCATTTTCTTATTTCACAAATCAAAACAATTAACACTGTGTTTACTTGTACAAGGCAGTACAGGAAACTGAAAATTTCATAAGCAAGTTTGTTACTTTTGAGTGGTAAATTAATTCAAGAGGACATATAAAAATGATAGAAGTTTTAAACTAGTGTAACATAATTAAATCCGAAATTTTGTGCATGCAGTTATGGTGAGAGGTAATGCAGTAATTTGTGATCAAGTGACTTGTACATTCCTAGTGTTGATTTTTATGCTGTTACTTAATTTAATCCCCATTTAGTTCCCAGACTGCAACAAAATACAGTATTCTTCCAGTTATGTTTATACACATCATTATGCCTCTGGCATTACACATTTTTATGTCTCTGACATTATGTATAAATCATGTACAGGATTACCTACCTGTCTAAATTTTCCTGCCAAAAAAATGGGGCTAAATTAGTAATAAAGATGAGAAACCTTCAGTTCAGTTTTGCAGCCACTTCAAGGATGCTGTTGCAGTGCTGTGGCAACTGGGACAGGGTACCCATTAACTTTTCTTTTCCTAGGGTTAATGCATTAAACCAAGCATATAAAAGGATATAAAAGGATGGAATTGCCTATGCCTTACCCTCACCTAGAGACAGCTGAGCTAGCTATAAATGCAAGAGTATGGGCTGTTAAAATAGGGTATCTTCAGCAACACACACCTTAAGGAAATCCCAAATTGTGGCAATGATGTTGTTTCTGGTACTTGAGCTAAGCTAATATAAAGCTGATGACACTGAAGCTTAGACATGGGCTTTTAATGCTTCTTGATGTAATCATGTTTTCAGAGCTTCACAGGTGGCTTCTGAATGTTCTTCTGTTATGCTGGAGATTATTTAATGGCCATTTATTCTCTTGCCCCTAAAATTGGAGTTTTGGTTTGTATAAAATATCTAACTCAAAAAAGCTGATTCTATTTTCACTTATATCTTTTTCTATTGATAGAGGAATATAGGCATGCATATATATGTAAATGTTGATATATTTAATTGCTGATAGATATTGACATATCTCTTTGTTTATGTATTCATATACCTATATAGTATCTTTAAAGGAATCAATCTGTATACACCACCATCTGTTCAGGTCAGATCTTCTGGAGAAAATGCATCCTTTCCCTGGCCCTTATTTGTAGAATAGAGTATGCCCAATGTACTTACTGAAAGGTTTGCTTCTGACATACAGTGATAATGTAGCTGTTCTGAGAAATGGGGGTTTACACATCTGATCTGAAATGCATAAAACAATATAGCTCCAGATAACTACTTTCTTGCTGACTGTAAGAAGTTGTTTCAAGGAATGACAGCTCTTTAAATTCTGGACTATCTCTGAAGTTCTCCAGAGAACTGGCTGTTACTAAGAACATCATATAATATCTCCAGTATGCCAAACAGTCTGGGCTTTGCTGACTAGCAGGCTGAGTTACAGAGTATAATACGTGACCAATATTTACACAATGTAAAAGCAACTCTCAGTTAATCCCCAGATTTACCTTTCAAAAAGAAATAAAATAAAGATGATCTTAAGTGTTTTCCTGAGGCAAAAGCATTGGAATAACCCGTCAACTAGAAACCCTAAGTTTCACCTTAAAGGTCTTTTTGAAATGCAGCTTTTTGCCCTGAAGCTATGAAGAAAGACATCAAATTTGATTCATCTTCACATTAAGTTATGCTAGTATAATTGCATCCCTTCCAGTGGATTTGCATAAATGCAAATCAGGCCGTCTCTCTCTTACATGAAAGTAAAGAGATTTTCCAAGTTCTTCAAGGCATTATCTCTACCCCTTTAATGAGTTAATTCTCCTCTCTTACCATTTTAGCCATAAGTTGTAGGAATAAAGCAAGGTGAAATGTGATAAGTTATCATTTAGAGTCTCATGTTTCATTTTTCCACCTATAACTCCTGAGCCATTTTAAGGATCAGAGAATACGAGAAAAAGCTCAGGCAAGTTTTACAGTCTCTCACATGAGAATGGCAAAGACTAACATTTTTTTCAATGCTTTTGCTGTAAATACCATTTTTTCCCTTCTTGACAAAGACCCATTTTCATTCAAAAGCTTTTTGTGAATCTCAACAAAACTACAGAAATTATCTCATTTGCAGTGAAAAGTAAGAAACAAGCATATTTCACATCATTTATGGTACTACTAGGGACATTTTGTTCACCCCTTCTGCAGCCAAGCAAGTAATTATCAACAGAAGGAATTGACTGTAACATTTATGAGATGGTGTTGGCACCAAAATCCTTTCAGAGATGGCTTTTCCTGGGCTTTTCATTTTATTTTATTTCACCTTTGACAGTAATGTGATGACTGAAGCCACCCTTTAGTAAAACCCAATAACGTGTTTTCTATAGGCACAAACACAACTATCCTAGGAAGATTTGAGATTAGTCTGAAGAATTTCATCCCACTTATTATCTACAATTTCAGAAACCCTGCTCTGTAGAGCTGAAATTCCTCTTTTTCCCAGGAAGTTGGGTCCCTGAGCCTAGGGCTCACTTCAGCTGCTGCCATGCGCTAGCAGCAGCATCACCTTCTTTTGTATTGTGTCCTGAAATGAAAACTCAAAATCTCTTATTCAGTTTCTCTTGCAATCATGTAAGCCATGTTATGTATTTCATAAAAAGTGTCTGTATTTAAACTGGATATAACTTATTATTTTTAGGTAGAATTTCCACAATCCACTGCTAAAGAAGCTCAAGCCTGCATGTGCTACAGCTGAGTTTAAGAAGGAGTGGATAATCTTATGAGCAATGTTTGCAGTTACACATAATAAGCTGGATAATCAAAATTCATGTGACAGAGGATAAAGTAAATCACATTGGGTTCAAACAAGAATTTATAAGCAATGAAACATATTGCAAAACATGACCAGGTACCTTATATTATTTTAAATATTGCCTTTTACTTAAATATCAGTAATCATTGGCAAAGCATGAAACAGCATTCATCTGACCAAGCTCAACATTTTGCTCTGAGAACTGAGCTCTCAGCCAGCTTTAATTATACCCTGCTTTGGATAAAATCCACTGACAGGGTGTAACAGCAACAATAAAAGGTATTTAGGAAAAGACACATAAGAGCAAATTGCTGCAAGGCACATGACTTCTCCAATTCGAAGGCATTGTTAGTGTGGGCAACATCATTAAATAGCTTATCACAGTCAAAAACATTCTCTGAAGGCAGATGGTCTACAATTGCATGATTTTATTTAGGTTTTGATTTACATACTGATCTGAAAGGATATTTCATTTCATTTTACATGAAAATGAAAAAGTTAGTTGCATTTTTGTACAGATAATTTCATATGCTTAATTGTCTCAGTAGGATATGTTTTATTAATGCACATGTTTTGCTTTGAACATATTTTAATTTACACTTGTGGCAAGAAGTTTCAGTCTTTCTTCTGCACTATTCCCTGCCCTACCAGTACTACTCGTTGTTTGGAGGGGAAAGGATATTTTGTTTCTTGTTGACTCTAAACAGCATTTCTGAACCAAGTTTACTGTCAGGGCCCTGAGTGCACTAATTTTTCTTGATGACCCTGAACAGTATCACCAGAGTCCTCCTCTCATCCTCTTTCCTCAGGAGCCTCCGCAGTTCCTGCCAGCCCAGGTCCTTGTCACACCTGGCTCACCTGCCCTGGTCACCATCCCCAGCACCTGGTGGGATGGGGACACTGCAGGAGGTCCCTGTGATACCTTAAGCTTTAGCTTTCATATTTTCAGATTCTGTGTTGCCTAGGGGTGCAGTTCTGAGCCTTGTATTAAGTGCTAGTGAGCTCTCTTCACAGGGTAGGTAGACAAAACAAATCCTTTCTCTGCTGAGAACCAAGGACAGTTTTCAGGCCCAAAAGCACAAACAACAGTGGACTGAAGGGAGGAACAAGAAGGATGACACCTCACAACCTGAAGCTCTAATTGGACAATTAAACCCCAATATGGAAACGGACCAAAAGTTATAAAAATGTAAGACCCTGTGACTTGTCAGCCATTTTGTGACTATTCATAGTTGACCCTGGGTCCCTGTCCTGCCCAAGGTGGATCCTGGAGGCCTTGCAATAAATACCTTCTTTATTCTCCAGCTCTGCCCAGTCTCTGTTTCAGGTCAGCCTTCCAAGCATCACCTGTCCCACTGCCCTGCCACTTCCTGTCCCACTAACGCTGCATCCCGATGGCCCCTTAGACATGGACATTTTTAACACTTAACTTGTTCCATGAGTAAGTTAGAGGTATGATGATCATTTGTCAAAAAAGTCTTCAGGCAGCTGCAGCACTCAATGACAACGGGCTGACAATCAGCTCATTTGTGTTGAAGAACAGGGTTGGGATTTACTCCCTGTTTTTTGTCTGTAATGCCATTTGAACCATCTACATGCAGAGGTTATTTTGTATCAGGATGCATAGTAACTAAATGATAGCTCCTCTCAAACTCAAGAAATATTTAAGTTTTTAGGCAGAAAGGGGTCAAAGGGACCCTATAGTTTTCTTGA
This sequence comes from Sinosuthora webbiana, assembly GCA_013397395.1. Taxonomy (NCBI): domain Eukaryota; kingdom Metazoa; phylum Chordata; class Aves; order Passeriformes; family Sylviidae; genus Sinosuthora; species Sinosuthora webbiana. The sequence goes on from VXBN01006998.1 coordinate 680,120, forward strand.
GAAGGTGAATCTTTCATCAGTCCTTGAGTGACAAGGAATCTGGATGAGCACATAATCCCAGACATCTTGGTCCAACCCTAGAAACAGAACCAAGGCAATGTCTTACTGAGACATTGTCTGATAGTGCCAAGGAGGGTCCCTCAGGCCAGGAGAATGTTAGAGATTCCATCTCAGCTTGGGATGGTGGAGGAGATGGCCTCGTTTTGAGAGCTTACACTTGGTCCATCTTGTAGAATTACACACCCTCTGCCTCCACACAGCCACAACCTCACTGTGTCCTGAAGTAGTGCCTAAAGGTGATATCACCTTTATTTCTCCTCTAAATTTTGGACAAAGCCATCCCATTTCCAAAGATAAATAGAAGGCATTCCTGGCCTCTGCAGGATAATACTGAAGATGGGAAGCACACCTGCAATTCAAATATTAGAGGTAGATGGCCAGCTGTCCTCTTTGATGAGATGATCTCTTTTTTTTGTAGTCAGGTGTCCTGTTGTTTTGATGAGTTTTATACAGGCTGCCATTTGTCTTTCATTGTGGCTTTAAGATAAATATTTTAAATTGTCCGTTTCACAATGCAGATGTGAGGTGTTCCTGATTACCATGAAGAAGCTTGCTGAGCAATTTTATTTTAATGTTGGGAAAAAATGAGCTGGAAATTATCTTGGCACCATACCAAAATCTATAGAATTAAAAAGCAGGTTGATTGGGTTTTATGCTTGTATTCAGACTGGGAGTGTTGTAATGAAGGGTTTTCTTTGTTTCATCTGCTCTTTCTTCTGCACTCCTTTGCAAGTTGTTTTGAAGAAATGGACCTTGTTTGGTCTCCTAGTCCTGTGTTTTTCAGTTTATTATCACTTTTCAATACAACACAGATAAACCCTAACGTGATAATTTAATGAAATTTTAATTGCTTACCTTTTGTTTTGGTAGCTTTAGACTTAAATAGAATAGCAATATTTTTGGGAAGTTACTTGTATATCATGAAAAATAAATAAACTCAGCAGTCATAATATTATTAATTTTATTTGAAAAAATGTGTTTGGGGTGAACAGAGTCAGGATTGTTTCCTCTTGCTTCCTTCAAAGAAAAAAAAGTCAGCAGCTGGTATACCCTGGAGGGTAAGTGAACTTGCTCAGGAAACAAATGGTTCTAGATGCTGCCAAGTGTGGCAGAAGAATAAAATTCTCAGCAAGGAGTAAGTCAAGCAGGTCTCAAGGTCAAATTCTTCTGCTACAAGGGCAAGCTTGTGTACAGAGAGCCTTTTGACAATCAGCAAGACAGAACTGACACAGAGGTAGAATTATGTTTAGGATACTTCTCACTGCTTTTCCAGTTACCTTACCAGCTAGTATTAGTTTTCTCTGTTCAGAAACCTCATCATTCTAGTTTAAGCATAAAAGAAAATATCTTGCTGGAACTTAAAGTAGCTCTCTGTATGGGAAAAATTTGTGTGGACTGATCTCACAATGCTAGGTCATAGCACACAACAAAGATTCCCCTTCATCATCCTGAAGGGTGATGGAAGACCTCAGTCTAAAACTGGAAGTGCAGACCTAAGCATATTAATTCTGTATGATTTGCAAGAATTTTGGGGTGATTTGGTTTATGAAACTCACCTCTCTCCTAGATGTTGCTTCAACTGATACTTAGCTATTTTTGCATCAGCTATAATCCTGTGAGAGAAGTATGTTTGGAGTTTCTAACTTTTCAGATTTAAACTGTGAGAATGCAGAAGATATGCCAGAGAAATCTGGAAAAAAGAAAAAACATACATTCAACATACATTTTTGCTGCCTTTTAGGATGTCAATCACAACCCACTTTTCCATAGGTCCGGAAGAACAAACACAACGGGCATATGGAGAAAGTTAAATAAAACCTTGAAAAGTAGCATCCTGGGTAATCCTGCTATGGGTTATTTTGTCAGAACTGCTGAGAGAACTGGGATAACTTCTCTGTTCAGCCCAACAGCTTTGGACTTGGACTTCTTAGCTCTGGATTTGGTCAGTTTATTGAAGATGTTGCTCCTCCCTGACTAGGGGATGCTATAGACAGGTTTTCATGCTGCAAACCCAGCCAACCACTTGCAGCCTGAATTGCTGTGCATGCAGAAATATTTGAGGCAGCGGCATGGATTTATGTGGCTTGTTTCACAAAAACCCAGACTCTCAGTCCAGAGATAGTTATAAAATTTTTTTTTTCAAGGAAAAATTACTATAATAGGTGTGCTGGTTTGCCTGCCCTGCCTGCTATAAGATCATAAATCAGTGTATTACTGGGTTGTAATAATGTCATTCACATCCTTTGGGAAATCCAGCCACCAACATCATGCAAAATCTGAGATCATCATGAATGTATCTCCTGGGAGATGGTGCAAATAGTTTTGCTGCCAATTGGAAATAGCTTCTGACTCAATTGTAACATAGCAATTATATTTCAGTCCACTCTCTGGCATTGTACCACACCTGTTCCCACCTCCAAGACACCCATAGGCAGGGGAATAATCATTTTGAAACTCATCATTTACAACAAACCACAGGAGGATGTATCCCTTAGGATCTCAGCATGCAAGCTATTTTCACTACAGTCACACACCTGCAGGAGGCCTGCCCTGAAGCATGCTTTGAGCAGGGTGCTGGGATTAGATGATCTGCTGAGGTCCCTTCCAGCTTGGAAGCGCTCTGTGATTTTGTGAGGCATGGGCTGGTGACACGGACGCTCTGTCAGGGCTGAGCTGTGCTGCACTGCCCTGGCATCAGTCATCTGTGATGGGATCCCTGCCACCCACCAGCTGACTCTTCAGCCAGCCACCACCATGTTCTGCTCCACTCTCATTTCTCTTCCAAAAATACTTCTGAGAGCCCACTGACCTTCTGAGGGACTTCACAGATGGGTTAATTTATTTTTGCTTTGACACTGGGACATAGAAATGTTCCCTGACAAGATCAGTAGAGCTGTGTGGCAGTGGCTGCTGGTATCAAAGCTTGCTCATTCTGTTTTGTGCATAGTTCCTCTTCTGCAGCTCTAGCTAGTTTTCCTGAGCAGCATGAGTCTGCAGGGCTGGGAAATATAAACCAGAGGATTTTCTGTTGTCCCCTGTGCTTTAGGTCTATTTGATTTTTTCCCATCTCAAAAAAAAAAAAAAAATATATATATATAGGATATTTTGTTAGGCCTTCATTGTTTTTCGTCTGCAAGTATCCCCCAGTGTCGTGTGCCAGGCCAGGCACACTGAGGTTTGAGCTGTTCCTCTGGGTTACTCCCATCAGCTGCAAGGAAGTGCAACCACGGTACCTCTTCCCCAAACTCCACAGCTCCAATAACCACTACAAACCAGGCCACCCTATGGCTTGAAAAACATTAGAAGGGTTGATTACCTCTGCAATTTCATTCTAATCTAAATCAATAAACATGTTGACATAAATGATATTTTCCCCTTCCCAGGGAGAAATTTGAGCTGTTCAACAATCCTGCTGTGGCTGTAATTCATGGTTTTGAGGTGGCTAGAAAGTGCTTTTCACAACAACCACAAAATAGAAGATAATAATATCTTGGCTTGTGAAATGAGAGAAAATTTTGATTTTTCTCATTATGAGATTTAAAAACAAAGATAAAGAAAAATTTTAGACAACTGCAAAGAAAAAATTTTAGTCTACTTTTTGCAAACAAAGCTTGAATTTTCTGCAACATCACACAAAAAAAAGCAATTCCTCTTCCATGAATGCTTCTGAATTAATTTAAAAATTAACTTCTTGCAAAAAGCTAAAGATTTTATGACTTGCATTAATGAAGTTGACAACAATACATACAGAAGAAGCTAACCTTTTTTATCAGTTCCCCCATGTTTAAAACAAAACAAAACAAAACAAAACAAAAAACAAAAACAAAAACAAACAAAAAACAAAAAACAAAAACAAAAAAAAGAGGTTACAAGTGAAGGTTGAAAATAAATATCAAGAGATAATATTTATGCAGATAAAGGATGAATAGATGTATTCAAATATTTGAATACACAGCATGTACCTTGTAAAAACAGGAAAGGACAAACTGAATTTTCATTGGCAGGAGTAAGAACTACTGCATAATTAAAAATGTTGCTTTCACCTATGAATTCTTTATGAAGAGATGAAAATTTCTGGTTTAGCATTGGAATTATTAACATTGTTATCATAAAACAATATTTTTCAATATTTTTCCTACTAAATATTTTATTCTGCTTTCTTAAAATCTTAGATTTTAAGAAGAGATACATTGTTCAAAGGAAAATAAGAACTGAGAAGGCTAGGTCCTACAGCTACAGAGTATTTATGTAATTGTAACATTCAGTAAGCAATTCAATAATGTTACCTAAAAAAGTTGTGGAAAGTGCTTTCCAAGACATAACATTTGGCCTCATCACTCCTATTGTTTCCAGTAGCTTTAGATAGACAGACAGACAGATATAAATATAGATACAGATATATAGAGATAGATAGATAGATAGATAGATAGATAGATAGATAGATATCTTGACTCTAATGAAGCAAGGGTTAATTTAGCCTAAAATATTTAGTATATTAAACCTATGTGTTCCCTATACTTCATCAAGTGTGAAGATGTGGAAGGCTGAGTGTTTAGGATGTCATGGTATGAACCAGCTGCAAGCAGTAGTTATGTTCTGCAGAGGACAATGTGATCTAATGCTGAATACTTAGAATTATTAGACATGCTATTTTTTTTTGGCTCATAAAGAATTTAGAATAATCACAAGGCAAGCACAATTCATTTTTTAATTGGCATGGTTCCTTGTGTCTTTTTTCTGATCCAAGAATAATTTTCACTCCAAGGCTTTCTATTTTATTCCTTTTTTCCTCCAAGCGACACAGTCCCACATCTTTATCAGCTGTATGAGAACCTTTTTTAGTTGTTTTGCTATGTTAAAATTATTTTTCTCATTAATTTATCTTTTAAAAATTGAAAGTAAAACCTCTATAAGATATCTGCATGTTAAACTTACCTGCTGTAAGCTAAAAACCATGCTCATTATACAAACACACAAACACATCAACAAGGTACAGCTTTTACTGCATTAACATTGAATTCAACTTTATTAATGCCAAATAAAAACCTTTATTAACAAATGAAGATCGATGCTTAGCCAATCAATGAAAGCCAAGTTACCACCACTGCACAATAAAAGTGAAACATCACAAATTGATGGGAACCTGCCAGTTATTTTCAGAGAAAAAAAAAAAAAAAGTCTGTGGGAAATAGTTAAGTGATTAGAAACAACTTAAAGAAGATAATAATTTTAAGGTGCAGTTTCTTTTCAGCCAGGGAATTCAACATTAAGTATTTACTGCACCCTCACAAACTGAGGAAATGCTGGAACTGGGCTGCATATTTGGGACCTGGCACTGTGGGGACCTAAAGGGGAGATAGTTCTTAGGGGCTGCTAGAGGCAAGTGCTGCTCCATTTCCTGAAGGAGAAACTGACCATTTCCTGTGGAGAACATTGTACATAGAGATACCATAACATTTCCAGAGCTTCCATGCAAAGTCCATTCATCACAGTATTGATTCCTGACTATGTCTAAAGTGTACCAGAGCAGAGAGAAACCAAAAATGAACTGCAGCCAGCAGAGAAATCCACATGAACTGCTGTAAGATCCCCTCTGTCTGCGGGGAAGACCCAGAATAATTGTTTTGGCAATGACAGAGGCAGCTCCTTCCTAGATTTTATTTTTCTCAAGGTCATTTATTCCTTTCCCCTTTATGACTTCCTGTCTGGGCATGTTGTACAATCAAGAGCAATCACAGGGCTCCCAGGAAAAATTAAAAACAGAATGAGATGTCACTGCCAGCAGAGCAGTTTGTCAAGCCTGCAGATGGGTTTTGAGGAGCTCTTGGGAAAGATACTCAAGCAGGGAAAGAAGGTTATTAGCTGCATGAACTAAGGAGCAAAATCCACTCTAAAATGCCATTCTTTTCCATAAATATCCACCAGACTCCATGCCCTCAATGCTTTTCTCTTATTTCTGTGTGGTATTTATGATCTCCATCCTGCATAGATCATCCTTTCACCTTGAGAAGCAATCCCGAAAGGATGGGTAAGACAAAGCAAATCTGTGTGACTGTCCCACAGAGTATTCTTGACTGTGAGCAGAGCTTCATGTCTGTGAGGACCACAGAGCTGCCTGTGTCCATTTTGGATTTCTGCCTGCAGTCCATGAGTCTCCTGTCAGGGTGCAGCACAGCCAGGGCAGGTAGCAAAGGGTCCCATGGGACAAACAGGGGCAAGGACCTTCCCCAGCAGCCTCGTCCCTCTGTGAGGAGGAGAGCTGAGCCAAGGGTGGTGATGGGGAACACCAAGAACCTCCCAAGGATCAATGCATACAAGAGTTCAGCCCAGGATTTCTCAAAACCACTTTGGGAGACAACATATGTTACCCAGAGAGTAGAAATGCATTTGGAGCGAAAAAATGAAGCAGGAAGAAAGACACTCTCAGTAACTCTGAGTGTCCTGCTCACTGCCCTGTCCCTAAGTTGACATCCTTGCAGCAGCATTAGGACAGTGGGTCAGAAGCTGGCAGGGAGGAGAAGACTTTCACACTAAACTCAGCCCTGGCAGAGCAGGAGTGGCCAAAAGCACTGCTGGGTGTTGGGAGCAGAGACATCTGACACAGCTTGTACAGGGTGATTTATAAATGGAAGGGAGGAAGCCTGTGACAAAGAGCCTGTTGCAAAGGGAGAAACAGGTGAAGATGCTGCTGTCAGTATTATGGTAGAGGAGTGATTCACCTGGCAATCATTCAGATACACTGCTGCTGCTTCCATCTCCTGAGAAGGTTTTCTGTATTTCCTATTAGAACTGAGAGCTTATGAATAGAAATGTGTTGTGTATTAATGTAAGGCACACAGTAAACATATTTTAGTGAATTCAGAAATACCATGTAGAAGGATCAAGCAGGTTTTTCAGCTATGTTTATATTTTTAATAAGTATCTCAGCTATTTAAGCCCACATCATATTGCTGTCTATCATATCTCACAGCAGTCTCCTGGTAACTTGCTGAAAAAAATTGGTTTGCTGAAGCCTTCCATAATATCTAGAGGAGCAGTGATGCCATGGCCCAATGAGCTGTACATCCATTGTGTGGAAGGTAGAGGACTATAGCTGGCTGGACTTTGTCAACACAGGGATCAGAGAGTGCAGTCAGAGCACACACACTACTAGCACATGGCTTCACAATAGAAGAAAGTTCAGTAATGCCACTTGCCAAGTCCTGTCTCTGGCTCTCATCCCTCCTGCCTAAAATACTGAATGGATGCAGAAGTTACAGCCACTGAATTAAGGGCAGAGATTTAATTTTGGCACAGAATAGGCTCATTAAGTATATTTCACCCATGCTTCTACCATTGTTAATCTTTTTTAAAGTGCTGTGAAATTTGAAGGCACACATAAAAAATTCTGCTGAAAACCTATCCATTAACGCAGACCACAATGACATCTCTAAAGTTTTTGCATCATTTCAGCAGTACAGTTTATCACATGTATATATAGGCAAATTATTTTTCAACCATAGATAGTTAAAGGATAATAAAACAGGAGTCATCTTTATAAGGTAAAAATCCAGTTGCAGATCTCAAGTACAACATCTACAAGGACATAGCTCAATTTCTATCAATATGGTATTAGATAGCTCTGAAATGGCATTAATTTCACCTTTCCTTGCTTCTCCCATTGTGCATGGCACTTCCTCGTGCTGAATTCAGATGCAGAGCTGAGAAACTCAGAAAATACCCAAGGGTCAAGGAGTACTGTGTCAGGTTGAGAACAGAAGGGGAAATATTGCTATTGCTTAATGTTTTCTAAATTGTCAACACTGAACAATGAAAAGGGGAGTAAAAGAACTGATTACCTTTTAGCAGAATAGTAATAAACTAAAAGATGAAGGAAACTTAGGAAATTATTTTGAGGATCTGAAAACAGCTGGTGACCAGAATGAAATGTGACAAAGAAAGACTGAAGAAAGTCACACTGCCAGCCTTTGTACAGAAAGACTGGGAAAAGTATTCTCACTTTCTTTTTCCATTGCTGTGAAGTAATACATTTGATAGGCTAGATTAAGTAGTAGCAACCCAAGAGCTGTAATTAGCACTTGTTGATGGTGCTCCTTAGGGACAGTAACCATTTAAGAGTTTAACCAAGAAGAGGCTTGTAAGGTGCTTCAGAATATCTGCTGGAAACAAGAGAAATGCTGCATCAGTGATTGATTGATTGATTGATTTTCCTCATTGCTCATTGCTCTGCTTCCCATAAGTCCAGCTGATGTTCCCAGGGATGTTTTCCTATCCAGACCTGAGCCTTTCAAGTAGACAAGCATGTTATATAATAATGGGGATCTCAGGACTATGTGGATCACAGAACTTTCTGACAGGATGGATTCAGAAAAATTACCATTTTATTATCCCATTTAATACATTTATTACTGCCATTTAATAATGGGAGTATTTATGATGGTAAATGTTGCCGACATCCATAACCTTTAGAATGAAAACCCAGATTCAGAGACAGCTATTCCAAGGCAATTGCAGAAAATTTACATGCTTGTCTGCTGTACTCAGCTTTACCTCTGTAGGTTGCCAAAGCTGTCCCCTTAAAATACAGAGGACGCCACTGTTAGGAGAGTAGGAGGGCAGAATGTTTTGTTACTGTAATGAATGAAGTCATCAATCCTTTAGTAGAACTGAAAATAATGGGATGATTTAGAAAATTCCCTCCAGATTGATTACTGTGTGTTGTCAGTTAGAGCAACACACATTGCTCAGAGCCAAAGGCAGAAGTCAAGAAGCTCACCAGCTTCAGGAAATGAGAAGAAAAGAGGCCATGGACTGATGATGCAATAATTCAACATTCAGCCAAGAAAACCCAACAAGGTGACTACAGACAGCTTGAGTTTCAATACCATCAGTGCAGATTCTGAAATCTCAAAGGCAGGCTCCCAGATCTGCTTACCAGGCATTACTCCCTTCTGTGTCTCAAAATCTCACATTGTCACTTCACTATCTTTATGTTACATTTGTGTTATTTGTACTTTGCACAGCTTTACTCATTGATTTTCTTTTGGTAGCAAAATTACTATAGTTTTCCATCTGATTTGTTCTTTCCTATCTACAGTGGGTTTTTGCTTTAGAAAATAATGCATCTGTTGCCCCAGTAAAAGTTACGTAATTCTCCATTTATCCATAGAGTTTTGCTCACTCTCTTATGTTTTCCTGCTCATCAGTATGCACACCATCTGTGCCTCTACTACAGTGTTCTGACATGGCCTCCAGACTTAATGGTTTTAAAGTTTTATTACTTTGCCCTTCAGTCTCATGTTAATAATTTTGCTCACTGTTTTAAAAAATCTGCCCTTTTAAACCTTGCTCGTAGCTTGTCACCCACTGAGAAATTCAGCCCACTCGTCCCTACATGATATCAAATCTCATTGCATGATGTGGCTGGCAATCAGTGGAAATACTGTAACAACAAGAACTAAATATTGCACTTATATTCCAGAGAACACAAATTTATTAGTTACAAAAGAAAAGACAGCATGCAAAGATCACAGATGAAAAGCTATTACCAAGAAATATAAATTAAGAAATTCTTTTGAAATTAACTTGGTCACTTTTTTTACAGTAATGATTGAGATATCTCAGACAGCACCTACAGCTAATATATGTAATGCCAGCTGGAAATACGTTGTCACAGTGCTAAATTCCCTCAGTCTCTGATAATGTGCCTTGTGAATCTTACTAACTGACCCTCAAATTTAAGTTCTGCCCAGTTTAGCTAGAGAGTTTGGAGACTGGGAACTCTTGCAGGCAGATTTCATGGAACACTTGGACTCAGAAGGGCTGGACAATCTTATTTTGTCAGACCCAGGAATGTTTTGCAGCAAAGCTGGTCACTTTCAGGCTGCAGGAGGAATAAAGGTTTTCTGATTAAGGCGCTGAGCAGCAAGATGAAAGCGTAAATCCCAGCTCTGCCAGAGGTCGCATGTATATATCCCTGGGCAAGTCAAATCACCTGTCTGTGATTTGTGTCTGCAGCTACAAAAAGCAAATCATTATTTTTCCATTCTAAAGTATTTCTGAGAGTGAGACCTCCTTTGGAGCCGGACTTTTTCCAACAGTGTGTTTGTAAGGATCTAACACAAAAGCATTTTATCTAACTGAGATTTCCAGATGTTCTGTGGAATAGACCATTAAGGCTTCTACTTAATGCATAGTATGAAAAAGAAAAACTGCAAATGATCTTTCAATTTTTCTTTTGTAATGTAAGCTAGGAATAATGTACACTGGGATATTTGGATTTATATAGGTTGTTATAAAGGCGCAAATGAAAGCACAATCATGACTTAATCATTCTGAAAGATTTTACTACCTAAATCTGATTTTTTTTATTGGTGTTTTCAAGTTTGTGGAACATGAAAAAGAAAACAAGAGATGCTTCATTTTGAAAGTGATGAACACATTAACATTTATTGTGGAAATATAAACAAACTTTGCAAGAATACAGACTGCTTCTTTTGTACTCTATCAGTATTCTTGAGGGAGAGCAAAGTGGAGGACTTCCCTGCAAAGTTATTCTCAATGACAACTGAGTAATTTTGTAATGTTTTATTTCATATTAAATATGGTTATATTTTATTATCTTCTACAAAATCCTCTTCATTGTTTTCATTTAAACAGCTAAACCCTTTCTATGCTAATAAAAAGATATAATTAAAAAAATTTATGCCATTTTCATCCAATTCCATCTGTTCAATTTTCATTATCACAGTTCCAGTGTATTAGGATTTCTTTTATATCAGAAATAATGAAAATCTAAGTTGAAGCAGTTGTTATTTGGAAGAAAAGCATTTGCCAACCCAAGGCCTTCAGCAAAGATTATTTTAAATTCAAATTTAGTTACTTATCAGAACTACAGCAGTTGATTACAAGGTAAATAAATATGTGCATAAAAATTTGGAAGAAACCAATTCCAGTGCAGATTTATGGCACTGAAAACACATCACAAGCCTAAATTTTCAAATATCTAAATTAAATTGAGGTTGTATTTCCCAACAGGATGAATGCTGGAAAAAATGTGACAAAAGCGACAGTAAAGTAATTTTAAAATCATTATTAATTACAACAGTTTGGAAATATACATTGTGTGTTTGAAATACACATGGGTCAATGCCCAGAAATGAAACAATGAAATACTGTTAAAAATGTATCCAGATCACAATGACAGAAGAAATTAACAGTAACAACTAAAGAAGTTTTAGAACATTATCCAGCAAAACCTCCTTCCATTCTTTTTCTTAATCCAGAAATTTGTCTGTTCTCCCAAGTAAAATTATTTACCTAAATAATGAATCTAAAGGAAACTTTATAAATATCCTCATTTAATGAGTTCATAAAGCAGTTTTCCAAATGAGTTATTTTTAACCTAGGGGAGGCCAAGTGTTTTCATCATTTATTGGTGAAACACACAATATGTCATGTTCCTTTCCAGTATGGATTTTTCCTTCAGGTTCCTCCATGAGGTTTGCCACCTTAGACTTACATATAGAGATGTAAGAGAGGCACATGTAGAGATTTTTATTCAAATCAGTGTGATGATATATTGATTTTCTTCTAGCCATACCTCCCATTTCAGCAGCCCTACTGAAACTTAACTTTAGCCTTCATTAAAATTTCACTTTTGCTGTTTCCTGAACATTGGAATTCTTGCTCATCTCTTTAAGTTTTTCTCTTTCAAACTAATTGAGAATGCTCACTCTGACTGTCAGTGAAATGGCACACTCTTTGGGCATTTTTGGGACCTAAATATCTGAGACAATCAGAAGGCTTTCCAATGGGCATAATGAAAAACATTATTTTGTTAACAGTATATGTGCAAGCAAGAGCCAGCCTGATGGCTCTAGATAGAATTATCTGTTCTTGAAAGTGAATCTGGATCTGGTCAGGTGAGAATTGTGGAATAACAGCCTGTATAGCTCAGCCCTACATTACAAGCAGCTCTCCCCAGATCCTAAATAGCAATCCATTTGCTGAGATCTCCTGAATTTTAGTTGCTTTCAAATGGACAATAATATTTGTTGATTTTTCATTTCTCTCAACTGTGTTTTCCAAAATGACTGCAAGCTGCCAGCATGGTACTCTGCCACTAAATTAGATGAAATGCTCTCCCTGCTTTTTTAAGGACTTGAATCTTGGAAAATGTCAGTCTGGTCTCCCACCCACATGCTCTCATCCCATTTCCCTCATCCACACAGCATATGCTTCAGGTCAGGCTGGCTCCAGTGAGCAGCCAAACAGGAATGTGTCTCAGGAATGAATGTCTTCATCAGCAGCGGAATGGTTAGTATGTCACAGTGCCATGTGCAGCAGTTGCAAATACTATAGTGCACATTTCAGTGAAGAAATCACACGTTGTCACATACAGCTGGGTCTCTCTAAGGGTTGGGCACTGTAACTGAAGGACTATAAAATGGTGCTGAGATTAAAGTTAAAATTCATTCTCTAATGACGATACACAAATTCTTTGAGCTGTAGGACTGATCATACAATTGCACCTTTTTTGTAAGGACCTATATAAGTGATGTTATTCAGAGCATGATTCGGGTGAAAGATAGACAATGTGGAAGTCTCCATGATCATTGGTTCTCAAAAATAATTAAATAAAAATCAAAACCAAACAAGCAAACAGAAAAATAAACAAACTCAGAAGTGAATATACCTAAAAATGTAAGAAGGCAAAGACTTTTATGAAAACATAATTTTTTTAATGAAAATGCAAATTCATAAAGCTTAGCCAGACTTCTGTATGTCTTGCTGGTTTGGTTTCTTTAAAATATAAAACACAGTCACTCTTCTGATCACAGACATGCGATGAAGCCTCCTGGAGCCTGTCTCTAGAACCAACAGTTTTGGGATAAAGCTGTGATTCGTCCTTCTTACCTTCCTTGCTCTTGGAATACAAGAAAAAGCCATCCTTGAAGTCTCTTTTACAAACTTTGCTGCAAAGCCCATGTCCTTTGCACTGGCACAGCGACAATTCTGGACTCTCCCAGGTGACAGGTCAGATCTGCTCTGGCTGGGCTCTGTTACCCTCCAGCACCAGGATACTGTAAGTATACCATGGTTCCCCACTGGAAGTACAAACCAAGATTGCAAGTGGAAGAGATGTGCACCCACCTGTCTTTCTTATCCTACAGAGACATAGTTATTAGCTGTAACCAGCAGTTTTTCCAAATGTCCTCTTATGTTTAGGTTACAAACATTTTGGTGAAGGGCGTGTCCTGATGTTAGTGTCCAACAATAACACCAGGCTTCTACTACTGCAGCTTTCCTCATCAAGCCTTCCCAAGTTCTTGTGGACTATAGGAAACTGCTCAAGAAGAATTAGAAACAATCCCCTGGTCTTCAGATCATTTTTGCTGAGGGTTCTGTAAGTGGTGATGGTCAGACACCTTGTTGGTTCTTGGTGTGGTTCTAAAACACAACCACCAGGTTTGAAATACATTGCAGATTTCTCAAAGTGCCTGCCCGAGGACAAAATAAGCTCATACAAAATCAGATTATCAAAGCTTTACTTTTATATAGCATTTATTTTTCAATAAGATTCTCTCTGACATGTAACTGTTTCTCAGATTGAAGCACCTTGAAAGATACTTCCAATATAAATGAGATCTGTTTCCTCACTGCCTGAGGTGCAGTTCTCTCTGCTGGCATCAACTGGCTTTTGTTACCTATGAATTTTCTCTCTTCCCCTTAATGTCCTCTGCAGGCTTCTCCATGAAGAAATTTATTTTCTTTCCAAGACAATTTGTGTAACTCAGAATAATTACAAATACAGCAGTATTCATGAGATCCAATTAGTTTTTGAACAATTCTGCCAGGACACCAAGCAAATTTTTTTTCTGAAATTATATTTTTACTTCTAAGAAGTTTGGTTGTTCAGACTACTTATTAGGCTCATTAATATAATTATGCTGACACAGAACACAGTGCTTCAGCACTTGTAGAAGTGACTAATTAGGTATGCAATACATTGATAAACCTTTGAAACACTCTTAAAATGGTTATTAAAAACGACATTCCATGTTAATTTTTTCTTATTTCATGGGATGTGTATGGTGGGCTTCCTGACTAAATAAAACTCAGGAATAAATTAGAGAAAATGGCAAAAAATAATAAATAATTTGGCAGGTGTAATCTAAAAAGTGACAGGAAAGGCATGCAACCTATACAGCTAAGAGAAAAATGGCAAAGATCAGATACGATAAGTGTGTCTAACTACTTCAGGAGAAGTAACATAAAATATTGGAAGGAAGTATTTCAAGTTATAAAAGCAATATAATAAGAAGAAGTGGCTGAAACTTGAAGAAAGAAAATAAATTTAGGTTATGCACAAGGAATAAAAATGCTAAAAAACAAGGACAATTAGACAATGGAAATTTCTACCAAGAGGGGTAAGTGGGGGACTACCATTAGGGATACTCCAGAGTACGCTAGATAAAATATGTGCAGATTTTATGCTGAGAGTAAAACCTGCCCTAGTGCAGAGTGATGGTAACCTCTGCTAAGTTGTTGTCTGGTTGTCACAAAAAAACAGTTGAGGTACAGGTGAAGGTGTTTTCGTTGAGCTCTGACTTAGCAAGTTTCAGAGAGTGATTTCCCAGGCTGAATTCCTCCCAGAGGGCCTGGAGAGGGAAATGAAGACTGACAAAGCTAAGCATGGAAACCTGACAGAGGATGTCAGACAGAAATGAGAAGAAACAAAATGCAGAAGAGGCAAACACATCTTCCAGAGCCATAAGCTGCAGTCGCAGTGACTGCCTGGCTCCTGCTGCAGACACAGCCCCGTGCGCCGACGCCCGCTCGGATCCTCGGGAGCACAGACGGACACATGAGCCTGTGCCCCAGTGTACAGGCCTCTGGAACTGCAGCCCAGCAGCCTCTCCGCTGCAACACAGCCCTCAGCAACACTTCCAAATGTGCATTAATTACTGGATGTGTACTTAGCTAAGGCAAGCTCTAATTCCATTTAATTTCTATTTTTTTTAGCCAAAATCGCCCTGGCACTAGGCAGAGGGTATTAAGTGCTTTTCTCGGGTGTGGAGTATACAGTAGCTCTATTATGAGCCCTTGATAATTCATGAGCAGTTTTACTCCTCATCTTAATCTGTGATCTAATTTGAGATCTAATTTTCTTCCATCCTTATCCCATCTCCCCCTACATTACCCTCCAAATAATATACGCTCTCAGAATACCAGAATAGAAATAGAAACCTATAAATCTTTCAGAAGCATTTATAGAGCTGCTCTGCACTGTGGCATGCATTCAACTGACAGCTGCTGCATGCCTTTGTGTTCTCATTCATTAGACATTGCTGTCTGGATTACATCGGCATAGAGGAATTCTTTATATCCTAATTATCCTTCTGCTCTTTCACTTGCTTCACAAGGTAGATGCTTTGTAGGTGTATTAGGAAGAATGTCTGAAGTATTGCTCTGGCTAACCAGTAAAACATCAAATGTTCTGCCGAATCTTCTCACAATTAAAAAAAAATCTGAGCAGTAGGTTGGGGCGGGTCAGTTTGTTTAGGGAAGGAATTAATAATGGATATTCAGAGGCACAATTAAAGTAAGTGAAATAATGGTCTTCCTTTGACCTCATTATTTAAAGAATTTCAGGTATTTTCTAAAAAAAGGAAAAAAAAATGGAGCAAGGTCAACTGGGCAACATAAAAGGGCTGTGGTCTTAAGTTCAGAGAGAAAATAACTCTGTTAGTTTAACAATGCTGATCTGTCAGCTGTGGAACAAGTTTCAAAAGTATTGATGAAAATGTAGCTTTGAGAAGACCACCTCCATAGAAACTTAAGTGCTTTGCCTTTCTCTAAATACCAAGGACATCACTATGTCATATCTGATAGCAAATGAGAGATATAAGTCATCCATAAAAAGGATCAGAGATGTGTTGGATGGGAATAACTGATGCACTGCATTTTTAATTTCTCCAGTTTACTAATTAAAAATCCTCCTTGGATAAAATGTCAGTTAATGATACAGAAATAATACAGAATTTCTCAAGTGATGGTTTATTAATACACCCACATGTGTATACCCCATTTGATTTTTATAGTTCAGGTCTACTCAGGATCTTTTTAACAGTATTTGTTGGGTTTATTAGCAAATAATGTAATACTTATGTTTTCAGCCTTAAAGAGTTGTGACTTCTGCAGCAAAGTGAGAGAGCTGTTCCTCTTTGCTGCATGCTGATGGGCACCATTTCCTGCATTGCACATCCACAGGAGCTGCTGGCCCTGAGACTGACTGTGACTGTGTCCCAGGGGGTGATGAAACAAAGATGACACAGGGTGTATCACTCTGGCAGTGGGCTCTCAAATGGAAGAATGACAGCTATATACTCCCTCACTACAGAATAATAAGATTAAAGCTGTACAGTTTTTAAGTAAAAATGCCACCTGACCCTCTTCTCTCAAAGTCTGCATTTTGCCTCATTAAGGCTTCATTTAGGTGCTTGGATTAGCTTGTATTTTCACAAAAAAAAAGAAAGGTTTCTAAGTTGTGGCAGGGAAGGATGAGGCTGAGCTGCACTTTGTAAATCAGCCATTCCTAGGAAATGAGTTTAACTCTGTTGAAATTTGTGTATGTCGCTTTATATACATTTATGTTCATGCTTTCCTGGACCATCTTTATAAAGGAGGAGGTGCTGGAGAACTGAGTGGCCACCACTTTCTCACAGTCCAAATCTAAGCTGGATTCATTTTTTTCTCACTTGTCACAAGTGGTACCATTTCTCCATCTTTAAATGCTTACAGATTAGGATGTCTCTCCATTATACCAGGCAGGCCAGAAGGCAGAGGCCAGTAGCAATAAAAACCAAGACTCTTATTAAATACAGTGGGGGAGCAATGCATATTCACAGCAGTTTGGGGCACTTCATACTCACAACTGTGATTTAACAGAGAATTGGCAGAAAGGAGATGAGACTTACACATTGGGTGGAAAAGGATTTATTCATGCATGTGGTTAACTGCTGAGTGACAGAATAGTGAAGGCACAAACCACAGCAAACAGCTAAGTCTGTACCAACCCTGTATTGGATACCTTTAGGGGGTTTTTTTTCAGCCACTAAAGCAGTAGGCTTCAAAGGGAGATGTGCAGACCAGGGAATGGCCAAAGTCAGACCAACGTGGCATGTGCATGACCAGCCACGTGATGATTTTTGAGCTGCATGCTCAGCAAACTCCTCTGTAAAAATTTTTAATACATGACCAGTACAAAAAAGGCTAGGTGTTTCTTTTTTACTGTAGAAACAGAGGATATATTATTAAAAACTAAGGCACCAGTCCCTCTATCTTTTAGCAGAACACTGAATCCACCAGGCTGTATAACAACAGAAATGGCTTCTCTGCAGACCTGTGGTTTCTGCAGTGAAAATAGACTATGTTCAGAATGTTAATTCATTGGTTGTAGATTATTTTAGCATTCCCCCTCATGCAGTTGCCAAGCCCTCTGGCCAAAAGCACTGAGACATCAAAGGTCATTTGGACCAATGATTACTTTTGTCAGCTGGGTAGTTTCTTTCACTAGGTTAATTAATCATGCTCTGCATATTTCTCAGCCTCAGCCTGTCTCAGGGAAACAGTATGTGTCATTATTGGTACTGGGTTTATTAAAGGCACAGCAAAGAAACTAATCTGCAGATAATACAAAATTACGACTACAAGGGACAGTATCACAATATTGGACATTGTATAATTGACTGAATGGATGATGGAAATATTTTGCTTTTCTTGCAACTCAGATATTACCTACTGGGGCATACAGAAAGACAGGTAAATAAATCTGGGTGTCAGATAGTTTAAATCCTCCAACCTTGTCAGATTGTAATTCAATTTACAATAATTTTGCAAAATTGTCTTCTTACTGTGGTGTACAGTTGACTTTCATACCACAACTTAAGATAGGAAAGAAAGGTAATTTGAAACATGAAAGAGTAAAAATCCTGAAATATTGAGGACTACAGGCAGAATTATGAAAATTATGACAGTATTTTCAGATAAACATACTCTTGCAAGAAAATACACATTTGGGGACAGATTTTATGTAGCATACTTCAAAATTTGTAGTTGCAGTTACAAATTGTCTATTGTTTATTTCACATTAGGAGTCAGTCTAAGCTTAGCTTATTTCTCTACTACTGTGAATACAAAAAGCTGCAAACAATAAAACCAAATAAATAAACAGAAATAAATACAGAAAGTAACTCCTTTTAAAAGCTTGCAAGTTAGATCTACAAATTGAAAAAGGACATAAAGGAATGAGATCCCTAACATCTCACTCTGGATAGTAAGTTCAGTTATTAATGACTTGTCTTTCCTTCCTTTAACAGTGGGGGTCATTATTCTTGAAGACTGACAAAAGCTGTATATAGAATAATTTGCATTTTGTCAAAGATTGGAAAGATTAAATGGCATCCTTAAATTTATATTTGGGGAAGCTCTAAAAACTTAATTTCCTATTTTCCTTTCTAGTTCTTTACCTACAAATCTAGGTTCTTCTTTCCGTGGGACAGCACCAGTAGCTTTAGAGTTGTGTTTAGAAATGCATCTTCCAAAACCAAAGAAAGTATTAAAAGACGTGTAGGTAAAATTATCAATATATCAGAACTTAATTTATGGACATAGGGGAGGTGGAAACTTCTACTGTTAAACTTGTTCAGTGTTTCCCGTAAGGAGGCAATTTTCAGGTGCTTGCAGTACTTTTTCTTAATTTGATCTGTTCCACCTAAGGCAAACACATTATTTAGCAAATGTTAAAAAAATATGCAGGTATTTTATTTGAAATGCTGTAGCAGTGCTGTGGTTTCATACTTGGCAATATCAGGAGTGGTCATCTCATGAAAATACACTGACATCTGGACTAAAATCAGCTTTTGAAAATAGGAATTACTTATGTTGTTCAGCTGGAAATAACTTCTTCCCCCTTCCAACCCATACGGTTGAGAAGACAGTGAATGCACAATCTCTGCAGGAAGAGAAGTAGCTCACAACAAAGGGCTGTGAGGATTTGGGAACATCTTTCCTGCAGGGACAGCTCCCATGGACGCTGGAGGTACTGCGGATAATAAAATTGAATGTAGAAAGTTTATTCTCCTGTCCCTCTCTCAGTCTTTGTGAGAGTGATTTTAAAACCTGCACTTTCTTGCCCTAGAAACATTCTCTTTCCTGATAAGTACTGTGGCAAAGTCAGATGCGGAATGGCCTCATGCAGGAAGGAGGGGGAAGTCCAACACAGGACCAAGGGAGGATCCCGTGTGATGTGAGACTCTGGGCAGCCCTGCTTGGAGAAGGAGGCTGAGGCATTTCAGGAGACAGGACTGGGGGAGGGAAATTTTAAGGCATGGGAGAGGTGATAATACCAGAGAAAAACAAGCAGAAGAAGACATACCCTGCAGAACATATGCCCAGAGCTTGGAACAGAAAACATGACTCCAGTTTTAGGTTTCTCTGCTATCGGCTGATAACTGTGAAACTCGCTGTGGAGCATCTTGCCCCTAGCTGAGTGTTGCTCTGCCGAGGAGGGGATCACTATTCTATCCAAAATTCTGTCAGCTCAGAGGGCCCAGGTCTCTGGAACAGAGGCACAGACTGCAGTAGCTGGATGATTGTTTTTCTGTTTTGCGTCTTTCTAGAAAATGACCATTTCATCTCAAGCAGCCTAAAAATGCAAAAGATTATTGTTAATGATTGGGAATTAGGTATCATTTTGGTTTTTTTTTCGCTACTTCTATCTGTGGATGTTGCAGATATGGTTATCTTTATTTACATGTTGCACACAGGGTTACATTTCATTTTTTCCCAAAGGAACCCAACTGCACTAACACCAATAGATAATTCTTTAACTGAATCAAATATTTTATAGATATATGTATGTATGTATTTATTTATGCATGCTCTGTGTGCATTTTTATGTATTCATATATTTAATATTTTCTGTTTATCAATGGCCTTGTGTCTTTTTTTACTGCACATTATTAATTCCTTGCTATGAAAATAAACTATTATTAACTTCCTCACAGGGTTTACTATAGCTATCTGCATTAATGCATCTCAGTGCTTGACAGTTATTTTGGTCACATCATCACAGTGGTGGCTGAAATGAGAAGGAGCCAAATTCCATTCCACAGAAAGCTCTGAAATTATTTATGTCAAAAATTGCCAATAATTTTCATTATGTCTTTGACTTTGACTTGAGCATTTTGATAATCTATTTCTATATAGTGTGTAATGCATTCACAGCAGTTGTAAAGACATATATCCATATTCAAGCTGAATTGGTTGTTTGCTTCTGCAAAGCAGCACAGCCAAGATGGGTCTACTTTGCAACAGGGACAGAAGAAGCCAGGGGTAGAGGCAAAACTATGGGGGTGGCATCTGAGGAGGGCTGAGAGAAAAACATTTGCCTTCCTAAAAGTGTTGGAATCAAGTGGATTCTGGAGAACCAGGTGTGCTGCTCCTGCTGCAACCAGAGGTAGGGCAAGAGATACAGAAATGACTGATACTTCTAAGAGGAGTTTTACTTCTTCACAGCCACATTTAGTGCCCTAAATCCACAAAGTTTCTCAGAGTCACAGCAGAATTCAGCTTGTCTTTGTAGGACTTTGATCAGGGCAGAGCAGCCAGTGGGACATGGCCACTTTGCAATTTCACTTTTCCCTACTTTTGCCCTGCTCATGTGCTCTACTGCCTTTTTTCTGCATGCTCAGATCCAACCCTAAATACATCACTTACCAAACAATGTTCTGTGTGTGTTACAGTCTGTCAAGTCCTCTGACAACTTTCTTTTGCTCAGTACTAAGTCCTATCCATTTTAATAGGGAATTAGCACATACCTTTGTTAGTGAATCAACAATTCAAGCTTTTCTCTTGTAATATTAGTTCATACAACAGGTGTTCCAAATACCTCAGTCCAATTGTTTCATTTAAAAGACAGCAGTAATTGTCAATCAGCTCTCATTACCTGAAGTGCTTACTTTTAAGCCCTGACAAATATTTTCCTTCTCTTTCTTGCTTAAAAACCTCAGTTTGGAAGATCATATAAATGGGTTTGTTGTTTTTCTCTTTTTAAATAATCCAGTTAAAAGCCTTTTGGCCCAGAGATAAATGCTGTTCAAACCCAGAGGGGTGGCTATAAAGAAAAAGCTGTCAGAGATACAAAGGAAACTGTTAATCTACCTTATATAAAGACATGAAATGGAAAAGTCAAGAGACAGTAGTAAGGAAAGGTCAAGGAAACTTCAGAGGAGTCAGATTAAAATGAGCTAGAGGGAAACGAGGTGGGGTGGGTGAGACTAGGACAGCTTTTCAAAGGAGAATGCATAGAGAGTGTCTTCCTATGTCTAACAGACATATTTTTATTCAGATAAGTATCTCTTCCTTATGTCTATAGTCCACTGGCTTTTTCCAAGAATGCCTCAAGCACAGGATATTAATTTTTTTTTCTTCTCAAAGTAACACGTTTGGAACAGTGAATTCTGTAGAGACAATAGAACAAAGAATCCTCATCTAAAACTCATTTTAGCATATTTGAGCCTAAATCAGCAAGACTCACAGTTGGGGTAGATAGCAAAATAACACTTCTATCATTCTGGTGAATTTACAGAGATAATTCAAATAGGAGCATTAAAGAAAATGGTGAGCTTGTTTGTTCATGGAGAGGGGAAATGGCAGCCATCATTAAGCAAACACAAAGAAGAAAGGGAACCAAGCAGTGAGCAAAAAAAGCGTAGCAGGAGTGTGAGGAGAAAAGGCAAAAGGATGGAATTATTCAGCAGTTCCTCAGGAATATGTTAGATTCAATCTGTTCTGAACTTTAGTCTGCTCGTTGACTTCAGTGATAGTTGTATGTAGCTAAGGTGTGGGAAAATTAACCATTACAGTTTCTGGTTTTAACATGCCTCCCCATTAGCTAACAGTTTATAATTTAGTGGATTTGAAAAAAAAAAGTGACAAGTCAAGAACTTCCCCTTCTCCTGTGTACTTGAAGGAGCAGAAAAAAAAAGGATGGATTTGCCCAGACATGGCAAACTCCTTGTGATATGCAGCAAGGAAAAGTGGCCAAAACCTCAGTACCTAGAACTGGCATGTGGGGAGCAAAAAGATTTGTCATCTTTCCAGTTATTTCCTCCCTATCAAACGGGTTGTCTGCCACTGACTTGTTAGGAACCCTTAAATGCTGCTGTTCATATTAACCCCTTGAGATCTGCTGTGGTGTAGAAATCCCTTGCTGGCATCCTGTCTCCTGCACCTTCAGTCAGGGCAGGCTGTGCAGTTCAGCCTGTGCAGCATTAGGAGCTGCACCTGCAGCAGCAAGCCTCAGTCCTATTTTTTAAGCTTTGCTCAAGACAGATACCTGCAGAGCCTTCTGTGGAGCTGAGTGTATGCCTAGCACAAATTGAACGCTGCAGGATTTTTACAGCCAGTCTCTAAAGAGTTCTGCTAAGCATGTAAGAACATGGTTTTTGAAAGGCTTTATAGGCTGATCAGATCAGTGTAAACAATCGAGGAGAAGCAATGGCCACCTTCATGTCCTCGAGATTAGTCCCCTGTGAAAACCGAAATCCATTGCCTGAAAAACCAAAGACGATAGTGCTCTTCAAAGAAACAATTGGAGATGCTGTAACTTAGGCAAACCATTTCTTTTTCTAACTTTAGTCTGGAAAACACTCTGAAATGTTAACTGCAAGCATTACTGCTCTCTCTGCACATAGATAAAAGGAGAGCATGCAGTCACCAAATTACTACAGCATGCTTCTTCCCTTGCCAGAGTCTGGTGTTAAATTCTACCCAGCATTGTTTACTGAGGTGCCACGCTGCAGAGAGCAGAGAGGAAAACTCTTCCTTGTCCAATTTACTTGCTAGCTTTGTATCTTCAGTGAAAGCCTGATCAAACATAAGCTGCTGCCCGAAGTAGGACACATTTGTTTATTTTCTTTGTGTGTGTGTGTTTAAATGTATTCCTTTAATCAATTCACCTGTTTGCTTATCAATTGACAGATATTTTTGTTTTTCTTAAAGAAACATCCATGTTTTCATGCTACTGCAAGGTCTGCAAGATTTTTAGTGGCAATTTTTTTTCTAGAAACAAAGGAATTCCATTCTAAATTGGACAGAAAGCAAGGGTTTTAGTCCACTGAACCAGGAAGAGCAATTTTATTTAAATGTTTGAGCAGTCTGATGCAAAAGGTAAGTGAAACATGGCCCATCCCGATCTTTAAAGGCTTAACAGGATTTTCATTACTAATATTGCATTGAAGAAGAGCTCGTTTTTCTGTTTGTGGCTCAGGATGCACAAAGTAAACATGTTCCTAGGAGAAAAAATAATATCTTCAGTACAAACTGTGAGTCACTGCTCACTTGAGAAGAGAACTAGTGAGGGAGCAGTGCCATCTATGGGATGTATCCCTGTATCCTTCAACAGGGCTGGTTATCATGGTCCTCTCTTTCAAGCACTGACATGAATAAATAAAGCAGGGGCTCTCTGCCATATGTGTTTGACTACCTGTTGGGGATGCACAGAATAAATTTTGTTCTCCATTATTTCCTCTGCTTATGATCTCTTTCTAGCATGCCCAGAAACCTGGCAGCGTTTCTGAAAAAGGGAGAGTACTTTATTTTGGAATTGAAATCTGCAGGGCTGCAATGTGCTCTGAGACCAAGAGGTTTCAATGTTGAAAGGAAAACACTTCTTTCCACAATACAGATTTATACAAAAAAATCTTCAGGGTTGAGGAGACTTCAGATGAGCAATGTGTATCCATGATGTCCTACCAGAAGATTAAATGTCCCTGGCAGGTACCAAAGCAATGACTATGAAGAATATTAAATAAACAAATAGCACACTGATTTGTTGAATTTACTGCCAGATGTTACCATGGAGCCAGGATTTATATGTTTTCAGAAAGGAGTTAGACCCCAGCACAGATGGGAACAGCTGGTCCGTATATGTTAGGAAAAGGAGTAGTCTGAGGGTCGTTTTTCTGAAGAAAAGTCTTCATTTTTTCAAGGATGTCTCTAAATTTCTGAGCTCTTTTGAGCGAGTTCTTGTGCACTGTTTCTTGTATTTGTTCTCTGTACAGCTGTATTTGCTACCAATAGGGACAAGATAACCAAATACAGCGGAATTTCACCTCACTCAGTGCATCCATTACAGTTCTATTTATAGAAATACCTGAGTGTGCTTGCAAGAACTAATCCTAATACAACACTAAAATCTCAAATACAAAGGAAATAAAAAAAAGAATAATAAAGGTCTAAACCATAATTAATATTAAGCAACATAATGGTCTATGCATGGAATGTTCTTCACTGTAACATATCAGAAAAAGTCATGTTATCTTGCTAGATTGTTTCCAAAAACAAACAGCCCAGAATTTAGGCATGCAGGCTGGGAGAGAAGCCTGCTACAACAGAAGATATGAGAGAATGAGTAAATGAACATTGTCACTCTGAACATATATTACATAATGATAAAAGGAATTGATACAAGTGATTACATAAAGAGGCCTATTGTGCCTTTTTGGGACAACCCAATAAGCATTTTCCTATATTTGCTCCAGCTCTTAAACTCATGAAGAGTCTGTAATCAGCAGAAATGTAGATCACATAAAAAATTGTTTGCTAAGAAATATGTGTTTTCTTTTATTTCATTTCATGCCTAAAAGCAAATTTTTGTTGTTACTCATGAAATGGATCAGTACAACTAATCTTAAAAGTGACTTTCTATTTTTCTCTTATTCAGTTCAGGATGCTTCCCTATTATGAGCAGACACAGGTGTGCTGCCCATCACCAGTGTTTTGCACTTTATTTTGCTTCTTACTGGCACATTTTCCTTTGGCCTTTGGAATGGCAGCAGTCCTGAAGTGGTTAGTGAATATCAGATAAGCTGCACTATATTCACATGTTACCAGTTTGAAGCTATTCTTTTTTCTGCCTTCAAAGGAGTGAGAGGCCTGATACCCTCCATTTAAATTGTGTTCATTTAAAGGCTATCACCTTCCCCCTGGAGTTCTCATACAACTTCCCGTCTTCTCAGATATAATCAGAGGAGACTTGCAATGTTAATCTCAGTTCTCTAATCAAAAGAATGCAAATTTTACTGCCTTATCTCAGTTTGACATCAGTAGGACTACTGATTACTACTAAGGGACAAGGGTTATGCTAAACTTGCTCTTTCAGGGTCGAAATATTATATGGCTTTATGCTGTTGGTGCCACCCTATTTCCCTTCCTCATCATCATCGTCATTGGTAATCATAGAATAGAATTATAGAATCATTTTCATTGGAAAAGGTATTTAAATCCATCGAGTCTAACCATTATCCCAGAATTGCCAAGTCCATCAATAAAAGAGGTCCCCAAGTGTCACATCTACAGATCTCTTGAATATCTCCTGCGATGGTGATTCAACAACTTCCCTGGGCAGCGTGTTCCAGCATTTCACAACCCTTTCCCTGAAGAAAACTTTCGTAATAACTAAAATAAATCTTCCCTGGTACAACTTGAGGTCATTTCCTCTGCTCCTGCCATTTTTACTTGGCTTGGCAGAAGAGACCAACTCCCACCTCACCACAGCTTCCTGTCAGGGAGTTTTAGAGAGTAATAAGGTCTCCCCTGAGCCTCCTTTTCTCCAGGCTGAACACCCCCAGCTTCCTCAGCTTCTCCTTATCAGACTCCAGACCCTTCATCAGCTCCTTTCCCCTTCTCTGAACTCACTCCAGCCCCTCAATGCCTTTCTTGGAGAGGCCCAAAACTGGACACAGGATTTGAGCTGTGGTCTCACCAGTGCCCAGTACAGGGGGACAATCCCTGCCCTGGTCCTGCTGCCACACTATTGCTGATCCAGGCCAGGTGCCATTGGCCTTCCTGGCCCCTGGGCACACCTGGCTCATGTTCAGCTGCTGTTGACCATCACCCCCAGCTCCTTTTCCTCTGGGCACCTTTCCAGCCATTCTTCCCTCAGCCTTCCCCCTTCCACAACCTTGGGGTTGTGACTCAAGTACAGAATGTAGCACTTGCTCTTGTTGAGTCTCATGCAATTGGCTTTGGATCATCAACCCTGTCTGTCCAGATCCCTCTTTAGAGCCTTCCCATCCTCCAGCAGATCAACACTCCTGCCCAATATGACATTTTCTGCAAAGAGTACAGCTGTACAAGCCACTGCAGACAGTTTCTCTAGGAGAATTCTGTGGGAAATGATATTAAAAGCTTCACTGAAGTCCAGGTAGACAACAGTCACAGCCTCTTTCTCATCCTCTAAGTGGGTCACCTTCTCATGGAAACAGATCAGGTTTGTCAAGTAGAACCTGCCATTCCTAAACCCATGTTGGCTGGGCCTGGTTCCCTGGTTGTCCCATTTGTGCCACATGATGGCATTCAGGACGGTCAGTTCCATCTCCTTTCCCAGCACTGAGGTCAGGCTGACAGGTCTGTAGTTCCCTGGATCCTCCTTACAGTCCTTGTTGTAGATGGACATTAGGTCCCTTCCAGTCAGCTGGGATCTCCCTGGTTAGCCAGGACTGCTGGTGAATCTCGGAAAGTGTCTTGGTGAGCACTTCCACCAGGCCCCTCAGGACCCTCAGGTGGATCCCATATGGCCTCATAAGCCTGTGTGTGTCTAAGGGTGTAGCAGGCCACTGAGCATTTACTCTTGGGTTATGGGGGCTTCATTCTGCTCCCCTTCCCTCTCTTCCAGTTCAGGGAGCTCAGCACCCAGAGAACAACTGGTCCTACTACCACAGCGTGAGGCAAAGAAGGCATGGAGTACTTCAGTCTTTCCCTCAGCATTTGTCACTGTTATCCCCCCCCTCCATGTGTCCAGTAAAAGAGATGAGGACTCTCCTTTGCCCTCCTTTGGTTTCTAATGTATTAATAGAACAGGATTTATTGACTTTACATCAGTAGCCAGACAATTTCTGGTCAAGGTTTGTCTCTTCTCATTTTCTCCCTGCATAACCTCAAAACACCCTCATGGTCCTTTTACTTAGCCTGCTCCTTCTTCAAAAAGTCATAAAGTCTCCTTTTAGTCCTGAGTTTCAGCCAAATATCTGTTTAGCCAGGCCAATTTTGTTCCCCTGTTCATGTTTGACTCAACATTATCATTAGATCACACAGCAGGGGTACAGAATGACCATCTTTATTGCAAAGACTATATATGACCTTTTCCCTAACTGTTTTATCCCTGCTAGGGATTTAGGACAAATTGAAATTTAATGCAGGGTATGTTTTCCATTGTGAACTACCTATATCTGCTCTGGAAGTAGTAATCAATAAAGATGATGTGCCACATTGCTTGCTGCATATGGACACGTTAAATTTTTTATGCACATTTCTTGTTGCTTAGAAAGTAATTCTGCTTTTTCTGCCTATATGCTGCTTAGGATCATTTCTGCATTTTCTGCTGCTGTTTTCACTACTGTTCACATATTCCCTGGATGCTATGAATGGGAACATAGCAACCATTCTGGATGGGATTGCCAACTGAAAACAGCTAAAACACAGAGATATGCAAGAGATTCAACTATTCAGGAATCAAACTGGGGGCAGAAATTTATGAATAGTAGCCCTATTGCTTTTGACTTTAGTAAAGCTCAGTGCTTTACCTGGGCCCTTTCAATATCATAGTACCCCTTGTACCACTGTAAGTATTCAGTATTATAAGTCTCTAATACTAGAACTGACAGTAAATAAGTCCAGTGTAAGCTCAATTTTTATTGATGAATTGCAGATATGTTTCAGTGTAGTGCAGGAACGGAAATCTGACATGCAAGCAAGAGCTTTAAACAGATCTTCCATTATATTCAAGTTGATAAATATGCAGCCAAATTCAGATATGATAAAACCTGCTCTATGGAAGAGGTTTTTACTTATCTAGTCATCTCATCCATACAGGGACACACTGACTCTTACCCAAAGTGTTCTTTGGATATACGCAATCCACAGGCTCAAGTTTTAAAGTAAGGTTAATAGAAGTGAAGTGCCCTACCACTTAGTCCACTTCAAAATATGCATGTATTGAAAAGTCTGATTTCAGAACAAGGGATGAGGGAACAACAGGGCTGTGGAGCTGAATAAATAGTAGTCTTTTTTTCCATTTTATTTTTGGCTTAAACCAGAATAAAAAGCAAATCCTATTTCAAAGTTCTGAGAGGTTTTTACTAGAACTGAAACTAAACCAGTTGTAATCACAACTGAACTCAAACTGGCCTAGAGCAAATGTATTTGTTACGTGGGACCCAGAGGTCAGATGCTGAAGAACAAGAATGTGGCCCCAATATGAGTTTATAAATTCAGTGGTGTTCTGGAGATTTTGCTCTTATCATTCTCATCTATCTAATACCTTTCCTTTGGCCCACTTTTCTATCAGTTTAATGTAATATCCTATGGTTTATGCAAAATTTTCACATGTGAACTATATAATAAATATTTAAAAATAATAGGAAATTTACAGAAGTTACTTTCCTCCTATTGCACTTTCCGGAGAAGCTAACACTAGCCAAAATTACCCTACCCATAAAGATTTTATTTTATGATCTCTAGCAGATTAGAGATAACATTACAGAATCTGACTCAGAAAAAAAGAACATTTAGAAGTTTATTCTGCCCCTTCTGAGCTTTTGCAACACAAGGTGTCATTCAGGGAAGCTTGGATTGAAAGAAAACCAAATGTATGGAAGCAGCCTACAGTCAGCTGAAAAAGCCCTGCACAGACTTCCCCTGAACCTTCCTAGGAAGGAGTGGAAAAGTGGGGGAAGAGTGAGAAGAATCACACCAAGTGTTCCAGGACAATTTAAGCTGGTTTGAGGCCTGATTTCTATCCTGAAATTCTTGCTTCATGCTGTAATTTAGCCAGATACTTTGTCAGAACAAGAAGCAGAACGTGAAATCCAAAAATTTTGTATAATCTTTTATGCTGGCAGATCCAATATTGCATTCTCCCAATAAAATATTTTGAAAAATGCAATTTTGTGTTGTCAAAAAGCTTTATTTTTAGTCCTCCTGTCACTCCCCTTAATATGGGCTTGTTTATCAGCATCATTCCTCCTGGACTGCCTCTGTAGGGATATAATGTATTCTGATTGCATAGTGCCTATTCATCTATAATGCTGTTGAGTCAGTTGCAGACATATTTGAACATTTGGTAGTTTAACCTTGAAATAAATGCTGGAGGGACGTCTTTTCACCACACCCAAATGTGTTCCTGACTAATCATCATTTTTTACTTCCATTCGCCTTTCATTATTACAATTCCATTTTTACAGCAGAAAATCATCTTCTTTAAAATGTTTCCCATTATCCATAAATAAATAACCCCACCATCATGCTTAATATGCACTCATTTTGTGGGGATGTTTGCAGGGTTTGTGTGTGTGTGTGTGTGTGGGTGTTAATGCATGTTCTTTCTGAAATTTCCTCTCAAAGTTAAGCTGAAAATCTGTGCTTTGGTTCCAGGGAGGAATGCAGCTGCTTATTTCCTAAGGGAAATAGGGAGCCTAACAGCTGCCCCTGCTGCAGCAAAAGCAAAACAGAAATTTGGCTTCAACAGCATCAGGATTTTGCCTTCCTCATGCTGGAGACTTAAAAGTAATGAAGGACTGAGCAAACAGCATTTCACAAGGCATGGTGTGCACGCTGGGCTACACAATTCTGTGTTACTCATCAATAATGACCTGCACCTGCCAGGACCTAGGTGCCATCTTTAGGAACAACACGCAGTATGAACTACTAGGAACTACAACTAGCCCAAATCTTTTTTTAGAACATTCAGAAACACATAATAATTATCCTTAACATCCCTTCTTCTCACAGGGGTGCAGTGGTACCTCAGGTGACACGACCCTGTGCTGACAGAACTCAGGAAAGAAACCTCTTCAAAAAGTACTTTTTAGGTGCCACCTGAGCAATGAGTAATTATTCCCTGGCACATGCCTGTGTAACCCTTGGAAGCTGGAATATGTGGGGCTTAAAGGATGCAGCTTCATAAAGCCATTGTGGCTCCCAGGTTGGAAGCTGGGCCACTCTGAATCAGAAAATGTGAACCTTGTCATCCACAAAGAGGTTTGAAATGTCCTAAGGAGATGTGCATAAGGAAATGACTGAACATGAAATCAAAAAGCTACAGGGTCAGCAATGCAGCACCTCTCCTTATTATAAGATATCCTTATTGTTACATATCTTTATTGTTAATTTACCTATTCCTACACAGAAATCTTTCTGGACTTAGTAGGCTACAGTTTATAATTTTTTTTTTTTTTTTTTTTTTTTTTTGCAATATGCTGTATGAATGTATGAAGAGCTACCAAGGAATCTGAAAGAAGCCTGCATATCAGGTCAACCGGCAAAGAGGAGTCTTGTTATGATAATGATATATATCATGCAGACTGTTTACATTTTTCTCTGAAAGATTAGGTATTTGGCAGCAATTCAGTGAAGTATAGTGAACTCATAAAACTGAAAAGTTAGAGGGTTGCTAAAAATGGAAACTCATTAAATTTACGTAATAATGGTAATAAAAGCTTTTATACTTTACAGTCTGTAAAAATAACTATTAACCAATAATTAACCAATAATGAAGTATTCAGGAAAAAAAAG
Source organism: Sinosuthora webbiana (assembly GCA_013397395.1). Lineage (NCBI taxonomy): Eukaryota > Metazoa > Chordata > Aves > Passeriformes > Sylviidae > Sinosuthora > Sinosuthora webbiana. The sequence goes on from VXBN01006998.1 coordinate 710,822, forward strand.
AGTTCAATCACATGAAGAAGAAATGTTAATTTTCTTTATAATTCTGTTGTGACCATAAAAGAACTAAGCTTGTTCTGACAAGATTGGTTAAATTTACACTCCTTGTTTACCATAATATTTTTTCAAATGTGCTCCAAAATTTTTAGACATATTAGTGTGAATCATGGCAAAAATTGATTAAATTAGGTTTTTTAGTCACTTAATTATAGTAAATTTTAAATATATGGGTTTATTTATAAAAATCAATTAATTAGAATGGAATAAATCATTTTGCCAAGTGACACAATCATGTCAAATGTTTCCATTTCTCAAACTTAGATTGTCTCTGCCCCAGTATTATCTCTTTTATTAGTGTTCCCTGCAGGTGTCACTGAATGTTTCAGTATGGCTTTCTATTCTGACACTGATTTTCCCAGAGTGTTTTTGTCATCGGTGTCTGATTTAGCAGCCAGCAAGGTGATTGCCTTGTAGGTTGGTTTTCCTTCTAAATGACAAACTCTTTTTAAGTTTCTGACATTTTTGACATTTCACACGGTTCTGAAATGATTGCTTACTAAGTTCTCAAAATTTTCCACCTATGTGTAAATTTTTTTTTTAATTTTTTTTTAAATAAGTAATTTTAGACTTAAAAAGTAGATCTGGATCAGGACTATCTCAGAGGAAAGAGAATATATTAGTATAAGCAGGAGGGCTTTGAGGTAAAGTAATAAAATTATGCAGTACCCTAAATAATTTATAAGGAAGAAAATAATATAAGACAATAAAATAACCTGTTATAATTTTCAGTAACTCTTCCTTAGAAAGTCTGTAAAAAAATATGAGAATAATTAATCAAAAGGAAAAAAAACCCTGAGTATTTAGGAAGGTAATACAAAACAAATATTGTTCTGCCTACCTTATGAAATAGATCAAAGCCAGTAATGAGTATAAAATCTGGACAGTTGCCTGTGAGGAGTCAAATATTTTAATGAAGCTTGACAAACAGTAGGACCTGAATACTATTGTATTTAATAAAAAAAAATTCTTAAGATTGGGAAGACAAAGAGTTGTTTTTTATCCTTCTGACCATATAGAATTCCTATGTATTGCTGTAGCAAGCCAAACTAAAAACATCCAGGAAGATGTACAGGAGAACAGATGAGATGATGGGTAAACAATTTTTTTACCAATACCGTATAATACATCTGGTTTTGTTCCCATGTATCTGTGAAATTCTCATTAGCATACACTAATGAGCATTTCTTGTCAGTCTTCAGTAAAATTCATGTTTTAGGATATATTTGTTTATTCCTCTTACAGGGCCTGCAAATACAGTCAGAAGTTGGTACTACAAATTCTCCTGCCTCTTGCTCCCTGTTCCAATATTGTAGCTGGGTTCTAGTGACTTTCACCTGCTCAGTTTCGAAAGCACTGCCTAGGGTACAAAACCTTCTTTTTCACCAGTTTCACATTTTATATCTGCCACACCAAGCACAGAAGAGTGTTTAACTGTGCTTCCCAAAAGCAGTGATCCATTCTCTCCTCTGCCACCTTCTTAATGCATTTTTATTTCCTTTATTACAAGTGCAGCAAGGTTCATTGTACTTTCTCAGTAGGCTACAGACAGCTTGCAAAAAATTTAGTGTTTTAAAGGTGGTGTATTATTGTCTGAAAACTGGCAAGAGGGCAAGACTGTGGAATTAAGATCTGAGACAAGAGAGAAGAATATGTCATATGCAGAGAGGCTTTGATATGGGTAATAACTGGATGCTCAACAAGAATCCTCAGATGAATCCTCAGACAACTCAGGCAGAGATTTCTGAGGCACCCCTGCACCTCCTCCTCTAAACCTTGAACATAAACTAAAGCAATCTTCCTGTTCTTCAGAAACTGGTCTTCAGACAGGTACCATTTGACAGAGCATTACCAGAACTATGTAGTAAAAATGTGTTATAATACCACGTTCTACCCCTCAGATAAAAACAGCAAATGCATGTGTACAGTCACCTCATTTCTACATTTTTGAGGGACCCAGCTGGCAGTGTAAGGGAGCTCCTTTATTCAGAGCAAGACATGAATCAAAACTTCATATGTAGGTGTGCAAAGTGCATGGCTTCAGGTTCCCAAAGCAGGAGGCAAGTTCTGTCCTAGTTTTGCTTGGAGGGTTTAGTGATCATCCTGTGTCCCTGTTACACAGAGGTAAAATATACATGATGCTTCAGCAGGAAAACAAAGCCAAATTTACTCTGCCACTAAAACAGAGCTCTCAGACCTTAAGGAGAGTGAGAGGACAAGACCTGGCATATCCTCAGCAATTAAAAGAGGTGCAGGGGGTGTGCTGCAGCTCTGCCCCTGCAAAGGGCCAGACCTCATCACAGTGGAGGAGCACATGTTCTGGGCTGCAAAGGCCAAAATAAGAAGCTCAGCTATTTCATCATTCCTGCCACTTGCTACTTACACATTGTATAAATGTATATTTACATAAATGCAATACCATCCAAATTAAATTCACAATAAAAATTTACTGCAAGAGCATCATATTAATGTAAATCTATGCAAAAGTATAACTTTATATAAATTTAATGCAGTTATACTTACATAAATGCATTAAATATTTGTATTTTTTTAAGTAAATGCAACTATACAAATATATATATATGCTCATCTTGAAACAATTGAAATTTCAGGACTTTGTTTTCTACATAATTTAAAAGCAATACTCCATAGGACACTCACATAATGAACTATATTTGAGGCATTTCTCTGTATTAGAAGTAGGCATGACAAAACTATTTCATGACAGGTTTATCCATTCGAGGATACAGAATTAAAACTAAAATATTCCTAATTCAGATATGCAGTTTGACTTGCTACATCTTTCATGCCTTTTGTGCTTACCATTGGTATTAACATTATTGGAGTAAAAAGGAATATTTCAAGAAGATTATTTTTTTCACAGCAGAAAGTTCAGACACTATTTCTTTGCAATTTAAACATAAAATTCTATTTCAAATTTGGGAACTATTATACTCAATTTTTTTTTTTTTTTTTTAATAACAGCTTTCTGGTTTACTTATTTTCAGAAGGACTACATATCCTCTTTTCTAATATTTCAAGTGGAAGAGAAATGCAGACTTCCATGAAATTTAGTGAAGTACAGGAAACAGCAGTCACAAAATACTGCCTGGGAAAAAAACTTCCCTTGTGACAAATTGCACTGCTTGAGGAGAAACCCTGTATTGGCTTAGAACCTGACAAAAAAATGCCACAAATTTACTCCAAGGAGAGTGATTGTACTTAACAAGTTGCCCTTTGCATCTTTTGTATCTCTGATGGCAGCTGCATCTTCTTTCACTTATTGAAATATGCCAAATTTTATAGGAGAAATATATGGAATACAGGGAACTCCTGGCTTTATGTATAACTATCAAAACAGTTTTCAAATGGCTTTTAATTTGGGTGGTTTTTTTACTTCTCCTAGGATATTTAGCATCAATGTGTCACAGAAAAGTCACTTTTTGTTTATATGCGAGCCTGTGTGACCTACAGTGGACATCCTAGGGAGGGAACCACTGTGACCTGGCCACTCTGGCCAACATGGGGTGACCTGCAGGTGACCACCGATCAACTCCACATCTGCACCTGCCCTATAACCCCCAGAACTGGTGGTGCTCAACTACAGAAAGCTGCATTCCCCTCCCTCCTCTTCCTAAGTTATCTCAGATTTCCAGATTAGGTACTTTATTTATGTATTTTCTGTAGCTAATAGTCCTCTCTTCTAATTTCTTATGGAAATCACGTAAATGTAGATGTCATCTCACTATGTAAACATTGTAATTGTGTGTTCCCTGTGGACATGTAAGTCTTCCATCCATCATGCAAAGGAGATAACAAATCATACCCAAAATAAAGGAGAAGGTTCACCAGTGCTTTGGCCCAACCTGAGCACAAAGCCAGATGGACTATAATTTTATGGGGATTATAGAAGATTTCAACTTCAAGGAGTGTTCTGTGCACACACCCTGAGAAGGCAATAGGAAAAGAGAGGGGCTGTAGTAGGTTGACCCTGGCTGGATTTCAGTCACCCAACAAAGCCTCTCAATCACTGCCTTCCTCAGCTGGACAGGGGAGAGAAAATAAAAAGAAGTGTTCATGGGTTGAGATAAGGACCAGGAGAAATCACTCAACAAATGCCACCAGTAAAAACAGGCCAGAATTAGAGATATTAATTAATTTTTTTACTTAAAAGATCAGAGCAGGATAATGAGAAGTAAAATACTACCTTAAAAACACCTTCCCCCACTCCTCCCTCTTCCCAGCTCTAACTCCTCCCCCAGTAGTGCAGGGAGATGGGAAAGGGGGTTGTGGTCAGTTCATCACAGGTTGTTCCTGGCACTGCTCAAGGAGAGGAGTCCTTTTCCTGATCAGCCTGGGGCCCCTTCCACAGGAGACAGTTCTCCATGAACATCTCCAATGTGAGCCCAACTCAGACAATTGCTCTCCACAGACTGCTGTAATGTGGGCCACTCTTCCAAGTGACCCAGTGACTGTGACTCAGTCCTCCAAGAACATGTTGCTCCTCTGTGGGTCCCCCCCCAGGGTCATAAATCCTACTAAGACTAAGAAACCTGCCAGGACCCTGTTCCAGCATGAGCGTCCCACAAGTTCCCAGCCTCAGGCACCCACCTGCTCCAGCCTGGGTCTCCTGCATGGGCTGCAGGTGGATCTCTGCACCCCTGTGCCCTCCATGGGCTGCAGGGGCACACTGCCTCACCATGGTCTGCACCTTGGGCTGCTCTGGTGCCTGGAGCATCTCCTGCCCCTCCTTCTGCACTGACCTTGGTGTCTGCACAGTCGTTCTTCTCACATGTTCTCACTCTTTTCTTCTCTGGCAGCAATTATATCTTTAAAATAACTTTTTTTCTTTTTTTTTTTTTTTTTTTTCCTTTTTCTTAAATATATTATGACAGAGGTGTTTCTGATGGGCCCAGCCTTGGCCAGCAGCAGGTCCATCCTGGAGCTGGACATGGAGGAAGCTTCCAGCAGCTTCTCATAGAACCACCCCTGTAGCCCCCCCATTGCCAAATCCGGCCATGCAAACACAATACAGGGGCAATGACTGCCTTCCCTTTCTCATGAAACAAGCTTACCAAATATCAAAGGAACTTTAATTTTCCTTTTCCTTGGTATAGCCTCAAAATCAGATCTGAGAGAGGGAAATAGTCTCTGTGACCAATGAGTACATGGCATGTTGGCTTTTCCAAAACAGATTTAGTGAAACATTAATCTAACCAACTAACAGCAAGTTTGGTTCCGTTTGGGTTTCCCCACCATGTTCAGGAGAGATTCCAGGCTCCAGAACTGCAGCAAAAACTGCTTGTGGCAGAAGGTAGGACACAGCAGGGTCAAAGACCAGGCCTGCATAGCAGCAGAGCAACACAGGTGTGTACTGAAGACCTACTATTCATACTATAGGCCTGAAAGATGTTTTACTTTGAACTAGTTCTTGCCCAGTCCCATGAACTGGATGTCCAAAAGCAGCTTAGCTCACCCTTGGCTTCCCCTGAAGGGAACCCACCCCTGCTATTCCATGGTGTGAGCCAAGGCATGGTAAATGGGGGTGACTGGAAAATCCACTTTCAAAGGTAAACTCCTAATCCAAGTGATGCTGCTAAGGATGGCTACTCTTATGCCATTGTGAAGGCACACAAGCACAAGCACCCAGATAAAACCATTTTTTTGAAAATAGGACTGCACATCCAGTATCATATTGAGAGAAATAAGAGATTTTTAGGTGCGTAGCAAAATTACTTGTTTCTTGAAATATCACATCTAAAACTGCAGATATTTTACACTAGTCCTAGGATGGATTGGGGGTGGACTTTGTTTGGGTGGGGTGTATATATACATATATATATATATATATGAATTCCACATACCTAATTTAATTCTCCTTCAGGCCTAAAAAATACAGGAGCTCTGAGTGAAATAGTTATTTTTGTGTGTTCCCTGACTCAAGTCAATTCTGTTGGTTCCAATTTTACCATTACCACACATTTTTAAAAAATAATATTCAGAACAAAACCTAAAAAGGAGGTCCTGAATTTGTTTCCGTTGTTGATTTTTAAATTAAAAAACTTGGAAGAAAAGAAAACAATATGCCTACATAATCACGAAAGCTACAACACTATAGTCATTATCTTCTTGTATTTAATTTTGAAGTAAATAAATTTTACACAGTGCTGAAGGGAAAAGAATATGAGCTTGTAAGAACTTTTATTTTTGTTGTGAATTAATATACCTTAAACATCACTAAACATTCTAATGAAATAGCAGCTGAAGCAGTAGTGCGTAAAGTTAATATGCATCAAATGACAAACAGGAGATGATCTGTTGATAGGCTGATCCATAAAGTGTGTATGCATAATTCAAATTACGTTTAGCAATTCATATATCTCAGTTATAGCTCCTTTTTATTGCCAAGTCACAGATTGTATTTGTTCAAGTAATAGTATCACTTTTTTTCGTGGCAAAGTTTAAACAATTCAGATGTCAAGTATTTGATCTGCCCATGACTGCTTTAGTAATGGAAGACAGGGCTGGGGGTAAAAAAATATAGCAAAGATTTTACTAAATACAAAAACAGAGGAACTTGTCACCTTTTTTTTCTTTTTGGCAATCTAACATCAGCATAACTTCAGCTCCTGGAGAGAGGCTTGTACTAAAACTGAGAAGTATTTCAGTTTTCAAGTTGATTACTTGAACATTAGTGAGACATAAATGCCTGCAATTTAAGCTGTGAATAATGAGACTACTGTGTATAGACTTGGAAAGGGCTGAGATATAGAAGGTTTGTATGTGGTATAGAAAGAATTTATATTTAGTAGTTGAGAAGGAGTCTGACATATTCTTCTGACATATTTGTATTTGATATCCAGATAGGGGAAAATTGTTTTTCTTAATGCAAAAAATCTTGAGGTTTAGTCCTTTCAGCCCAAGATTTATAACGTGGGCACAAAGTGACTCTGGTCTTTGAGTCTTCAAGAACAGTCAGTAGCAAAAATGGCACAGCAGTGTAACAGTGACAGATATCACAGAATGATGTGTTCCCATTATGTATCTCAGAACATGGATGGATTCATAAACAAGGGGGGTGAAAGCAGAAGAGGCATACATCAGATTATTACACAATCATGCAGTTCTCTGCTAGCTGGTGTAATAAGTGCACTGAAGTTCGATATGTATAGAATTTAGATTTCACTAACAATTTTTTTTGTTTTTAGAAATCCACTGTTTAGTTAAATAGAAAAGAGTACAGTCAGATGGACTTTGAAGAGTCAGTATAAAGGTGGTTATAACTGTTTAAGTGTTGTTGTGCCATGGGAAACCTTATCACCACAGATATTAAACCAAACAACTTCTCTTACTCTGTCTCTTCCAAGTTCAGAATGCCTGGGAGAGGCTGAATCAAGGTAATATATTATATTTGCTAACTGAAAAGTTATTAACCATAAGAGAATTTCCAACGGAAAATACTTTCCAAGAGTGTACAAATATTTCACCTGCCATTAGTGAAAGAAAAGTCCAATGGTAAAACTGTATAAAATATGGAAATTCTGTTCCACAGAGAATTTCAAATTTTTCTTTGTTTTGATTGTAAATCAAACACAGAATTTTTTTTACACAATCTGCAGAGGAGCTCAGTTGGGGAGGAGGGAAGAATGCTGTCTGTCAACTAAACCTACATCTTGCTACTTTACACTGATGCTCATCAAAGCCAAATGCAAAATTAAAAACTAAGTGAGACAAGCAATTTGAAAAAAAAAAAAATGCATCTCATTTCAGTGCCTTTAAGAGGGATATTTGACTACAAAAAAATGAAAAGATTTCCCTTCAAATAAAATTGCTATCAAATGCACACAATTCCTGAAGCTTTAATAATGATAGAATCACACATTCTCAGAGGATTTAGCTCTTCTGACTGAGAAACTACATCTAAAGAAAGGTAGCCACTAGGGCCCATATATTAGGAAAAAATCCAAAAACCTCAGTGGAGCCACATGCCTGTGCTGCCTATAGAAATAAAAGGCTTCATGCAGCTGGATTGCTGAATGGGCCCCGTGGAGACATTGGACGGTGTAGCCCTGAAAAACACAGTTGATATACATCATATTTTTGAATATATTCTCCCTCTCTAGAGGCAGGGTATGATTTACATAGTGGTCCAAATTAGTAGTTAAAAAAAAAAAAAAAAAGTATTAAGCGTATTTGGAATCTTTTTTTACACTTTTAGTCACTTGGAATGAAATCCTAGTTATGCTGATTTTGCAGGGAGGCTCGATAATGATTTTTAAGTACTCATGATTTCTTTCACCCCTTAGTGTCTATTTCAGCATTGCAAACTTGCATTTAGCCTTCTTAGTTATTCAGACTCTACCCTACTGACAAGAAGAGAATGATTTAATATTGTGAGGATAAGAGTGGAGATCCCAGAGCGTTATATTTTTTTTTCCTTTGATTATGTGCTCTCATTTTCTTGCGATTTTATCCCTTTGTCCTCTTCTATTTGATTTTCTCGCTGAGCATCCATTGTAATAAAGTGCCATGTTCAATGAAGTTGCAGTGAGCAATTTAAATAATAGCAGGTGTAGATGTGTAGGAATTTTGATTGCAATGCACTGCTGTGAAGAGCTCATGCATTTATAGTGCAGTATATTTCTGAAACCATTATGGCAATAAGCCAATCAACTCGAATGTGCCAGGGGCAGTGCTGCAAATGTATAGAGTTGATGGAATTCATTTCAGTCACTTATTCTTGAGGTAGGATTAGAGGAAATTTTGATCAGTTCATGCATCTCCAATTTGGCCTGCAGCTTTGAGCTCTGGCTACAGCAGAGCTCTCAAGCTGAGCACAGATGGGGCTGGATAGTATCTGGGTGAGAAGCTTTCAAAAAAATCAAAATGCTTCAGTGTGTAGGTGTTGGTAACCCACTAGGCAGCATGCTTCCCTCGGATCTGCTCCTTAATTCCTGCCTTTCACCATGTTAGAAAATGCTGGCTTATTAGAGGTATTTCCTTTGAAGATAAGAGTTAAGATCAAGTTCCTTATCAGTAGAAAATCTTATTGTGTGTTCTCCACTACTAGCCTTGATATTGTGTCTAGCTTCCACCTCTAACAATTCCATTACATTCTGTCTGTTTTTTTCCATTTCATTTTCAAAAGGAGCAAGGTTAGGACTGCTGTCAATATAAAACAGCTATGACTGCATTTTGCAGAGAATTAGTTGAGGCTATTCGTGTTAGAAGAAAAGGGGTGGTTGTGGGTACTAGTCACAACCTACTGCAAAAGCTCACTATCATACATTCCTGTTGAGAAAATTTAGGACAGTTACTTTGATTGTATAATCTCTATAATCTCTTCAAATTATCCCTTATTTTGCAGTTCAAGTCAAGCCTTAGTTTTCAAACTAAACCTTCAGTTGTGCTAGGGGAATTCAGTTAAAAATTCAAGTGCTGCAGCTGGGAGCACTTTCAGCATGTTATGCAGGTAAACATAACATGACTTACAACTTATGTACTCTGTGAAACACTTGCTCACCCACTGGACACAATGTTGAGCAAGCATTTATATGGAATGGTCTGGGACAAAGTAGAAAAGGCCATTTTTTTTCAGGTCCTTAACAGCATTTCTTACCCATTGGTTTTAACATTATTTTGCAGTCCAGGGTAGGTGTCTCTCCGATCCACTTCCAACACATTTGCCACTTAGGAAAGAAACTCTGTTAAGCTCTTCAAACATGAAGGAGGTTCTTACTGAGTTCTCTCACACCACAACTGTGTGAGGATGCTGGGGAGTGAGTTTGGTGCTCAGAAGCTCTGCTGAAACACTGCTGGGGACAGGGGTGGGCGAAGTGGCACCGCGGCTGTGTGAAATGTCAGTCATGCCATGGGCCAAGTTCTGCTCAAGTTGCTTCTCCAGCCTCTAGAAAAATCAGTGAAGTTGCATGAATGTATAGCAATCGAGAGCCTCGTCTTAGCCTGAATTTGCTAAGCTAATGACATTGCTTTGTAATTACACAATGGATCGTTAACTTTTTTCTGCTTCACATTGTTTACAGGTTAAACGTGGTGGTCAAGGTACAGTGGAGAAAGTATAGGTGACACTGTGAAGTTACATGCAGGAACATTACTGTTAAAAAGTGCCTAGGAATTAAAATGCACCCACTGACACACCATCATCACATCTCAGTAACCCGCCCCCAAAACTAACAAATGCAGACAAGATGATAACTGATGTAATTTTGGTGAAAATATCTGTGATCTACCAAAATTTAATCAAGAGATGTTACCATCCTGAACTTCTTCAAATACAGAAAAAAATATTTTCTGTAGTGGTAGAAGTGCATTTTGTAAGATGGGAGATAAAGCAGCCTAACATGCAAATGATATCTGTAGTAGAATGACCTTAGCTATCGTATATTACAAAAAAACAAAAAGCACATGGGGTATCTCAGAAGGCAGCAGTTCTCTTTTATTCTCTTACAGCTGAGAGATTTTCTGTCTTACTGAATTTTTGGTCCCTGTAGTTCCAAGATGTAAGAACATCCGTGGACAGCAGGGAGAAGGAATTCTGCTGACCTAAGATATTCTAGAATACATGGTTTTATTGCAAGGGTCGTGGGTAAAAAGAGTCTTGCCTTCAGCCACCAGCCTCGGCTGAAGGGAAGTCCCAGACAGAGCGAGGGAAAGAGCAAGAGGGTAATAGTTATGAGAGAGGGGAGAGAGGGGAGAGAGGGGGCATGGTGGCATGGTGGCAGGGTCAGAGAGCAGCGAATAGAGAGAGCAGGGATGAGAGAGGAAGAAGCAAGAGCAAGTAAGAGAGCGGAGATTAGAGAGAGAGATCCTTGTTACAATGCATTATATCTTCTTTTATGATGAATATTCTAATTTACAGTGACCAACCAATACAAGACACAAAATCCTATAGAATCTACATATAGCCTATAAGAACTACTACATTACCATACTATGTTATATTTTAAACTCTAAAAACTACTCTTTCGATTTTTCTGTTTTGCTACATCGACCTTTGGATCCCTTAGCCAGCAGAAAGGTATTGTTCAATCAAGAGGGATTCCTCTTCAGCTGGCTAGGCTATTGTTTTCAGGTTATATAGTGACTAAGACTCGGTATCCTACAACTCGAAGTAAGCTTCCATTTCTATTTCGATTATAGGTTTCATATTTTCAGAATCTTTTGCTAAACAATCATATTTATAAGGTTTCCCTCATTCATCTTCCCCAACAAGACAAAATGAATGTGTTAGGTTATCTGATCAAAGCTCACCTGCACACACACAAAAGGGCCCAGAGAGACAGTGGAGCAGAGACACCCCAAATAACAACCTGTTCGGCCAGATCCAAGCCCACCAGAGAACAGAGGGACGACATCAGGTAGGGGGCATATCCCAATTCAAGACTCAGAGAGAAGGGAGTCCTGCCTGGGCTTTGTCCAGGCCTGACCCAGCAGAACATCAGTCCCAGTGTCCAGGTGTGAAAACTGTCACTGTGAGTCACTGGGGCAACTCTCTGAGTTTTTTGGACTAAGGATAGTTCCTGTCTAGGGGTGGGACACACCACGAGGTGCAGGGGAAGAACTTTTTAGGATTGCACAGAATTAATATGGGATTCCTAAGGGAGGACACAAAGAAGATAAGGAAAGGATTTTTGGAGTTTGAGGAGGAAGGAGGGAGCAAAAGGGTCCATTAATACATAAGCAAGGCCTGGTCACTGCAGTTGTCTGACCCTATCTTGCACCTGATCATCACTGTCTCCCTCTCTGCTTATTAAAGTCCACTTCCAAGTGCTTTCCAGCAAGGGCCTTTTCACTCTGTGTATGTCTCCCTGTCTGCCTGTCTGTCTGCCTGCTGTGAATCTGTGGTGCCAGCAGCTGGAGTGGGGCTGCATCCTTGGGAGCTCAAACGTGCAGGTGCCCTGAGCTGGGGAGACAGAGCAGCCTCGCTGCTGGCTGGATGCACCTTGTCTGTGTGATCCTGGGCTCCCAGGGATGCTCTGCTGTCCTGCCCAGGCACAGAGGGAAGCAGGACAGGGCCGGGGGTGCTGCCTGTGCTTTGGGAATGCCCTGGGTGTCTGTCAATGACCTGCACTGCCAGACATCTCTGTATGTGCCCTGTGCCTGCTGGCAATAATTTTTCAGCCTCACTATCAGTTGGATCTGGGGACACAGAGTGACAGCAGCCCTGTCTTCCCCAAGCTGTCAGGTCCAGCATGATACACTTTATCATTATATATTTGGAATTTCCAATTCCAAATACCTCCAACAGAATGCCCACCAGTTTTAACAAGTCTGAGCAGGTCTGCTGTTTAGCTTCCTGAGCACAACTCTTTCCTTTGACAGGAAAGATTTATTTCACTTGTCAGAAGAAATGTCTACCCTGAGAGTCCACTGGTCACCATGATAGCCATGAGATTCTCACTTGGTGCTGGCAGCCACAGTGTGCAGCTTTAAAATTCCCTGTTAAACTATTCAAATACATGAATACATCTTAATGTACCCTTGCCATTTCAGCATTAGATCATGAATGTCAGACAGCTGAGTTACAAATGGAAGAAGGTTCTTCAAGTTACAAAGTATAATTTTCAAAACTCCATGTCTATGAAGTGATTGTTTTTCTAAATTAATAACTAGGCACATTAATGAGAACTTGCTTAAGTACACAATATTTATGTGAATGCATGTACCTGTGATTGTACTGGAAAGTGTTTAACAGGAATCATACTAATATTCATATGCAAAATATTTGTAAGGCGAAAACTATTAAAACTAAGAAAAAAATAATTAATAGAGATTTAAAAATCCAATTTTAAGCAAAATTTCAAGCTGTCTCAGAAAAAACTAGATAAAAATATTGACTCTCATGAAGCAGCACTGTAAGTTACAGATGATTTATATTCATTCTACAGATTACAGAAAAAAAAAAAAAATAGCTGTTTAAAAACCTTAATTGGCTATTCCAGTCTCGAGAGAGATAAAAAATAAGCCTGTGATTGAAAAGTACACAAGCAAGAAAGAAAGCTTTTGATAATGTCAGCATGGAGGACCCAAATCATTCTTTCACAAGCTTAAGGTGAATATTGATTAGTGTAATTTCCTTGTCTTTTGGACTGTGCTTTTTTTCACATTTCTCTAAGGAAGTTTTCAAAACAGTCTTCAGTTGGGGTTTTTTCTTCTCATTTCTTAGTATGCATATGAACAGCATCTGCTTTCTTCCCCAGCAATAGCAATGATACGTTTCTACTGCCTCAGTTCTAACCAGTTTAATGTGCTGAAAAGCACAGTGTTGCACGATAACAGCAATTCTGCAGAGCAAAATGTTGATGGAAATGGCAGGCTGCTGTTAGAGGCAATGATGGGTTTATGGGAAGCCCAGATTCTCTGTGAAAGGAGTCGGTGAGGGTCTCTGGGAGAATATGGAGCAGCAACATCTGTGTTTCACTAAGCTTTCATGAGAGAAAATGTTCTGGGATGTATTTTATTGCAGGTTTATGATGAAACTGAGATGGCACCATTGAATGCATCCAAGATTAGGAATGTTAACATTTCCTTCACCACACTTGGGAGCTGCTTTTGACAGAGTATGGCATAGCAGATACAGGGAGACCTGCTGTGTAGCAGATTTTGCCAGGTTCTATAGCAGTCATCATATGCTCCTTTAATCTTTCCGCCTTCTTTTTATTTTATTTCATTTCATTTTTCCTCTTCTCAGCAAAATTCCTGATGTAGAAAAGCCTGTGTTGTTTGTGAAGTAAAAGGTCTGCAGAAATGATTGTGTTTCACTTTTGATGTAAAGCATTCTTCTTGTTGCAAACAAGTTTAGCTGTTTTCCTTTCATATTCTCTGAATACTAATTCCAGAGGCACTGCTATGTTACACGTGCACTTGGTTCCTTTTCCTTTCTTTGTTTAAGACAGTTTAAATAAGTAAATTAAAATCCACCATAAAGTGGAACCTATTTTTCTCAAGAAAACAGGATAATGGTCATTGAGACAATGGCATATGCTGATGATGCATTGAACTGCAATTCATAGACTCAGGGCAATTAGGCACTGAAAGCTACCCACCCACCAAGCTCATCCACCCACACTGACAGTTTAAGAACTGTCCCATGAGGGAATTTCTAAGTGCTTTGAATAGTCTTATTTTTAAATTTTACAAGTGTCAAGACCGCCTTGAAAAAAGAAAACACAAGAGATTTTTCAAATATAACTGGATATAACATCAAATACTACAACTGTGAGGTTAGGAAAGTATAAATAAAATTCTGTGCAGGATGTTCAGAACTGAAGCTGGAAAATATGTTTTAACTGTGATTACTGATTATCAGAAGGTGCTAGACTGATATAAAAGCAGTATTTATAAAAATGTCTATAAAGGGTTCATTGTGCTATTTAAAAGTTGATGACAAGATAGTATAAATGGAATATAGAGGACTATATTCATAATTTGTATTTTTTTTCTATTCCAGTAGAAAATCTGGAGTTGCAATTCAGGAAAGATGTTGACCAACTGGGTATGTAGAGGAGGTTCCAGGGAACATGGGTGATTGAAAGAATCCTGGCAAGAAGCTTTCCACAAAATGTAAGATTAACAGCCTTCCAATGCAAGGGTCTTCCGCCACAAAGTTTTTTCACGTGGCTGGTGAATAAGTTAAGGAAAAGGAAGATTATGCTTCAATATAGATGGGCCAGCTCAGATGCCTGGAAAACTGTAGAGTTTTAAGGGTAGTGATACAAAAATAGGCTAACTGGAAGTGTCATGGAGTCTCCATCACTAAAATATTTAAAGACAAATTAGACAAGCTTTTGCCATGTGTGATATGGTGTACAATTCATCCTGCCAGGACAGGAGGATGGATTAGATGATCCCATGAAGTCCCTTCCAGCCATATGACTATGTAGAAGAACAGAACATACACCCACTGTAATTTATAACCTGTTTCAGCTTTACTGCTTCTCTTCATATTTTTTCTTGTCACCTTTACTGTTCTGTAATAAAATAACTGATGGAAAAAGGGGTTCTTTGTTGAATTACTTCTGTGGTTCGTATTAAGGAAACATTGAGACCATAACAACTCCAAATGGGCTCTTCAGGAGCCAGGCAAAACTAAATAAGCAGTGCCTCCTTCATGTTATCAGTAATTGCTTTAGACTTGTAAGGCCTCTATGTTTGTCCCATAAACAAGGTAGGAAATACTTTCAAATATTTGTCCATGCAAGACAGTGACAAGGAGGGAAAGACATGGATAACAGAAACATGAATTGCTCAGTACTGAGAAAAGGAGTGGTCTGCAACTTCCCCAATGCATCTGGAGTAAGTAGGGCAAGCTGCTGTGTGTGTGATTGTCTGAACAGCCTAACTGGAAGGAGCCACAACTTCCTTTCAGCCCACATATCTGATGTGCTTCCTATAAAAACCAAAGCACTGTGACGGGGGGAGGGAAGAAGAGAACTAAGAGAGGAAGCTGCAGGCTTTCACCCCAGAAGAGAGCTGGGCTGTATCTTGGGTGCCTCTGGTTACAGCAGGGCACACTTCTAATTGAGCTGGACTCTGAAAGTCTAAGCCCTTTCTGAGCACGATTTCTAGACAGAATAACTAGTTCCAGCTGATGGCCATTGTCTTATAGTTCAGCTGTCTGATGCACCTACCTTAATTCAAAGTGTTAACTAGGCTGTGATGATTTGACCACAGCAAATGTCAGTGAAAACTTTCTATTCACAACTGAAGATCTCAGAAATTATAAAAAGGACCTGTTGAAAATCAGGTTAAAGGTGGTATCTTCTTGAGTTTGGGGAGTTCTTTATCAGAACCCACTCAAGTATCATTCTTACATTCTTCAATTTCTGCAGAGATTTCCAGCATATCTGGAAATCAGCTAGAAAAAAAACCTTATAAATTACAGGTCATAAATGTTATCTCAGTCATTCATCTTGTTTGGGAACAGCTGAAGTTCCAAGCTCAATCCCACCTGCAATAGGATTTTGTTCTCTTTACCTTGTTTGAGTCAGTTGATGGAGAAGCAGGATTTCCACCTAATTATCCTGGAATTAGAAATGCAGCACTGCTCCTCAGCTTTCTGGAAGTTCTTCTTAAAGATCTCCTCCAGGTCTGGTTCTTCAGGACACCGAAGTGTATCTGACAAGAAGTAGTATACTGAATGGCTCCTGCCTGCTAAGTTGCAATATTTTGAAGACAGAGTCACATCTATTCTTATATCTCCCTGATCTGGTGAAGATAGCATGGGAAAAGGAAAAAAGAATTAAACCCCCTGTAATAGCAATGATAAAAGCCCCTTGTTGCAATACCGATTTTTTTGGTCATTTGTTCAGTCAACCCTATCTGCTCATTCGTTTCAAAGAGACAAAATAAACTGGATTGTCTCTTTCTTTGAAAAAACAGACTCATTTTCTTCAGTTAGCCCTTACTAAGAGATGGCAGATATTAGATGTATACTTAAAACTTGGAACTGCAGGCCTGCTCCTTGGGTGAATGTGAGTGTATATTCTACACAGTGGGTGTATATTCTTTTCTTCTACATAGTTATATGGCTGGAAGGGATTTCATGGGATCATCTAATCCATCCTCCTGTCCTGACAGGATGAATTGTACAGGTACAAAAGGTTTTTTTCTAAATACTTTTTCTCTGCTGTTGGAGGTTTTACTGACTTTTTTTGTTTTTTCCTATTAACTCAGCCCCACTAGAAGAAGAGGATATGAATTGTCCTGCCACATTTTGCTATGTATGTGTGTATGGGTATGTGCATATGTGAGGACCTTTATTATGGTCTCAGCTGGGAGAAGACGGCTGATGGTTTGTCAGAAGTGAGGGTGACTCCAAAGTTTCACTTTACCAAACTGTAGTGATTGACAGTTCAGTGTATAACTTGAATCAAGCCTTATTCTGCAAAGTGCAAATCCATGATGACACCCTACAGCAGGGATGCTGGGATCAAAAGGAACCTGGAGGTCTTTGTTTCTCTCCATCCTCTCCAGACACAGCCCAGATGGCCCAACTAGACTGGATGTTAAATTTTCAGACAGCTCTGTTTCAGCAAGGTGAAATTCATCCCATGTGACAAAACAGTGAGTGCTTCTATACAATTAAAGAACCTGAAAATAGTGTAATTTTCACTATATAAGTAAATAACAAATGTAAATAAATAACATAACTAGACACAGAAGAAAAAGATTCTGTGTATCACCTATGCTTGCATAACACTTGTGTGGTTAATTACCCACATCTAGGCATGTTGTGAATATGTAAATGAAGCTGGGAAAATTTCATTACTGACACAAGCAGTGAAATGATTACTCATTCCTACCAACAATGTGACTTATATCAACAACATGAATGATTCGTGGATTTGCACGGAGCTAATAAGTGACCTCACAGAGCTTGTAGATTTAGGAATATTTTTGTCAAAGTTCCTCTGACAGTCTCTGCTTGTCTCAGCTATTGAATTTTACTCATGTACATTTTAGATTTAAAATATTACACTGCCATAATTTAAAAAAAATATTAGGAGTCCTAAGAAATATGTGTGTTCAAATCTCACGCTTCATCTCGAAATTTCAAAATTTTTTGATATAATATTTGCCTACACTGTTTGGGACTTTTTTCCAGTGAATTAAGAACTGATGAATTCCAATGCCCAGAAGGTCCATTCTGTCTGAAAAAAGACGAAAGTGACTGACTACCATAATTTCAAGCCAGTATATGAGGCCAATTCACAACAAGAAAATTTAAGTTGCAGAATCCCACCTTTGGTAGGAAAGTTACTACTCATTAGGCATTAACAACGTTCACAGTCTACCCACAACAGCAAAATGCTGCAAAGTTTAAAGCAAACTATTAGAAAGGTTAACAAAACAAAGGTTATATATTAAACTTGGAAAAGTTGGATTATAAATAAATGCTATGCTTTTCCTTATCTAAAAGAAGCACTCATACAACTGAAAATGCAACTTGGTTTTTAAATTATCCTCTCTCAGATCTCTGCAGAGAAAAGGACATGGCAAGGCTACTCTGCCACATGGTGCTTTGTGATTAGAAGCCGTGTCTGGACTGCTGGAGTGGCAGGGCTGACCAGGAGCAGTGGGAATCTCTGCTGAGGNGTTAGAGTCAGTTGATGGAGAAGCAGGATTTCCACCTAATTATCCTGGAATTAGAAATGCAGCACTGCTCCTCAGCTTTCTGGAAGTTCTTCTTAAAGATCTCCTCCAGGTCTGGTTCTTCAGGACACCGAAGTGTATCTGACAAGAAGTAGTATACTGAATGGCTCCTGCCTGCTAAGTTGCAATATTTTGAAGACAGAGTCACATCTATTCTTATATCTCCCTGATCTGGTGAAGATAGCATGGGAAAAGGAAAAAAGAATTAAACCCCCTGTAATAGCAATGATAAAAGCCCCTTGTTGCAATACCGATTTTTTTGGTCATTTGTTCAGTCAACCCTATCTGCTCATTCATTTCAAAGAGACAAAATAAACTGGATTGTCTCTTTCTTTGAAAAAAACAGACTCATTTTCTTCAGTTAGTTCTTACTTAGAGATGGCAGATATTAGATGTATACTTAAAACTTGGAACTGCAGGCCTGCTCCTTGGGTGAATGTGAGTGTATATTCTACACAGTGGGTGTATATTCTTTTCTTCTACATAGTTATATGGCTGGAAGGGATTTCATGGGATCATCTAATCCATCCTCCTGTCCTGACAGGATGAACTGTACAGGTACAAAAGGGTTTTTTTCTAAATACTTTTTCTCTACTTTTGGAGGCTTTACTGACTTTTTTTTGTTTTTTCCTATTAACTCAGCCCCACTAGAAGAAGAGGATATGAATTGTCCTGCCACATTTTGCTATGTATGTGTGTATGGGTATGTGCATATGTGAGGACCCTTATTATGGTCTCAGCTGGGAGAAGACAGCTGATGGTTTGCCAGAAGTGAGGGTGACTCCAAAGTTTCACTTTACCAAACTGTAGTGATTGACAGTTCAGTGTATTACTTGAATCAAGCCTTATTCTGCAAAGTGCAAATCCATGATGACACCCTACAGCAGGGATGCTGGGATCAAAAGGAACCTGGAGGTCTTTGTTTCTCTCCATCCTCTCCAGACACAGCCCAGATGGCCCAACTAGACTGGATGTTAAATTTTCAGACAGCTCTGTTTCAGCAAGGTGAAATTCATCCCATGTGACAAAACAGTGAGTGCTTCTATACTATTAAAGGACCTGAAAATAGTGTAATTTTCACTATATAAGTAAATAACAAATGTAAGTAAATAACAATGTAAATAACGTAACTAGACACAGAAGAAAAAGGGTCTGTGTATCACCTATGCTTGCATAACACTTGTGTGTTTATTTACCCACATCTAGGCATGTTGTGAATATGTAAATGAAGCTGGGAAAATTTCATTACTGACACAAGCAGTGAAATGATTACTCATTCCTACCAACAATGTGACTTATATCAACAACATGAATGATTCGTGGATTTGCACGGAGCTAATAAGTGACCTCACAGAGCTTGTAGATTTAGGAATATTTTTGTCAAAGTTCCTCTGACAGTCTCTGTTTGTCTCAGCTATTGAATTTTAGTCATGTACATTTTACATTTAAAATACTACACTGCCATAATTTAAAATAAATATTAGGAGTCCTAAGACAATATGTGTGTTCAAATCTCATGCTTCATCTCGAAATTTCAAAATTTTTTTATATAATATTTGCCTACACTGTTCAGGACTTTTTTCCAGTGAATTAAGAACTGATGAGTTGCAATGCCCAGAAGGTCCATTCTGTCTGAAAAGAGATGAAAGTGACTGATTACCATAATTTCAAGCCAGTATGTGAGGCCAATTCACAACAAGAAGATTTAAGTTGCAGAATCCCACCTTTGGTAGGAAAGTTACTACTCATTAGGCATTAACAACGTTCACAGTCTACCCACAACAGCAAAATGCTGCAAAGTTTAAAGCAAACTATTAGAAAGGTTAACAAAACAAAGGTTATATATTAAACTTGGAAAAGTTGGATTATAAATAAATGCTATGCTTTTCCTTATCTAAAAGAAGCACTCATACAACTGAAAATGCAACTTGGTTTTTAAATTATCCTCTCTCAGATCTCTGCAGAGAAAAGGACATGGCAAGGCTACTCTGCCACATGGTGCTTTGTGATTAGAAGCCGTGTCTGGACTGCTGGAGTGGCAGGGCTGACCAGGAGCAGTGGGAATCTCTGCTGAGGTGGGTGGGAATGGCTCTTTGTACAGCACTGCTTCTGCCTGAGACACTCACTGTGGGGATTGCAGGATTAAATTGCTTGGGAGGCTGCTCTTATTTAAAATGTCTCTAACACCCTGGAGGACTGATAAAAACAGTGCTCCTTAGGAGACTCATGCCTGGAATGACAGGGATAGGGAGCAAACAGAGAAAATGCTAAAATATCCTCAGAAGCCATGTCACTATCTGATCTGGAAAGTAGTCCTTACTGGTACATTTAGGAACATGAGGAGGAATTCTGTGCTGCACGTGACAGTGCAGAGCTCCCAGCACAGGGCAGAGCTCCTGGCACAGTGCTCCCAGCACAGCACTGCTCAGCAGCAGGCAGGGCTGGAGGCTTTTATCTCCACAGGAGTCCCAGGCAGCTGACAAACAGAGTTCTCACACACTACCTGAGCCTGTGGGAGGGTCTTGACCTGGCCCCATCTTCTAGTAAAGGCTACGTAACCAAGAAGAATCCTTTAATGGCCACTTTCCTTTCCACCCTGCCTCCCTGAGGCCTCCAGTGCTTTGTCCTATTCCTGCTGCCCAGGATATCCAGAAAGATCACCCCTTGTGTCACAGCAGTGGCCATGGCCATCTGAGGCTATCTGAGCCAGAGTTCACCCATCCTGCACAGTACAGAAAAGGTTCTAGCCCAGTACTTCTCCTACCCAGCAGAAAAATGAGCATCCAGGGCCAAAGATCCAAGTAGTTTTGCTTAATTCTGTGAGCACTGTACACTCTTGAAGGCTGAGCTCATTCTTCACAGCTGCACAGCTGTCATTATGGCCCCTTCTGCAGCAGCAGCACCAGGGCAGAGATCAGGCCACCTGTCCCAGCAGGTCAGTGAGGATTCCTGTGTCCCCTCCAGTGTCAGCTTCTGGGGTTGGGTCTTCCCTGCTCTGCAAATTTTCTGGACTCGACAGAAGAATCTTCCCACTGTGACCTTTTCACTCAGTCTCTGGCTTGTTTTGTGAATTATGATCTCTCACCAACTCCTTCTGCTCATCTCCTGGCACAATGTCCCCACACCAAAATCAGCCCCTTCCCCGTTGCATTCCAGAGCCACACCCAACTGCTCTCTCCCATTCTTGCATAGTTCTCCCAAATCTTCAGCTCAGTTCCTTCTATAAATCTGTTTCTAATGTCTTGCTTTGTCATTCCTCTTCCTCTGGCCTATGAAGAGACACTTTGGTTTTTTTGTTGTTGTTGTGTTTTTGTTTTTGTTTTTTTTTGCCATTTCTCTGCAAAAACCTTGATAAATTTGTTTTCCCATACAGATTTCCTACTTACCATTCCCAGGTGCTTCCATTAGAATAGACAACAGCTGAATGACTAACAGTATTGCTGGTCCAAGAGAATATGATAGAATACAGTTCAAAGTGGATTTGCAGTGCACATTTTTCATGACAGCTTCAGCAAATTGAGCAGAATATAGAATTTGTTGAGACATCAGACCTGAGGATGTAAGCAGGTACCCCTGAGTCATGAAAACTATGATATTTAGTAGCACAACATACCCAAGAGGTCTCAAGGTAACTGTTCAGCTGAAAATACTGGCCTGTGACCAAGGCTCAGCTATTACAATTAATTGTTAGGAGTACTGCCAACAAATCTCTTCTGCCACTTAGAGAAATCTGAAGACTAGTGTGAGTATTAATGAATTCTCTGTGGTGATTAAGTTGTTTCAGTCCGAGGCTGTTGGAGCTCTTTTTAGTCCTTACCCAAGATTCATCATCTGCCACTAACCACTATTTCAGTGTTTTAGCATCATGCTTTGAGCTTTTGTGGAAAGAGTTTTCTTTGTCAGACATCCTTGGAAGCTAACTGTTGTGAGTTCATATGCTGCCTACAAAGAGAGAAACATACATACCTATTTATGTTACAGAGATATCAGGTGAGTTCAAAAGCTCTGGCAAACTCACAGAACATTTACACATGCACAGTAAATATTATTCACATGTAGATGTCTGTTATAGGTATGCATATATGTGTGTGTACATATAGAAGGATCAACTTATTATAAAAACTAAGCCTGCTCTATTATGGTCTGAACTGATCTGAAGTCTGGACTGGCAGTAAAGATCTCTTTACTTACATTTTTTTTCTTAATTTGATTTTTGGGACATTCCTCATGATACACAAGCCCACACAGAGTTATGTGAGCACTAGAACACTTTGTATTTATGGGTCACCATTGCTTTTTGGGATGGGAGTTGTTTCTTGCTCAGTTGTTTTTTTTCTCAGTGAGTGCCAAAATCCACGAGGAGATCCTTAGTGCCATGACAATACAAATCTCCGTGGTATTTATGAAAGAACTTGTACACCTAGGAATGTTTGGCTACTTCTCAAACAATTTCTGATTCCCATAAGTTTTATCTAGGTAGGTACAAGCCAACAAAAGTGCCCCTGCTCCTTACCTTAGTGTAGGAGCTGTGATTATCCTTTGCGCAAGGTGGCAGCAAAAGAAAGCTCTTCAGACTCCTTCCTCCCTCCCCTGCACACCCCCTGTTAGGGAGAGTAACTCCTCCAACTTTATTAATTGTGCTTTTAAAAACACCTGTTGCTAGTTGTTAACATATGTCTGAGCAATACATGGAGTTACTGATACCTTTTACTTTGGGAACAGTCACACTTCAGTCTCCATTTCTTTACCAACATTCCCCTGGGGAAAAGCTAGAAAATTGAATGCAAAGGAAGGAAAGCCATGAGACAAATCCACCTTAAATCACTGATTTTCCCTTTCTAATTTCATTTTTACAACAGGACATTTTTTTCCAATGAAAACACAATGACTTTGGGAGAAAGGATCAAGTCCAAGAAAAAATAAAATAAAATAAAATAAAATAAAATAAAATAAAATAATAAAATAAAATAAAATAAAATAAAATAAAATAAAATAAAATAAAATAAAATGTTAAGCTCAGTCCTTAATAAGACATCATCACAGGAACTGACAAATTGTCATGGATGTACCAGTGGTACACCATGTTTCAGCACAATAATATGTTTTTTCAATAGGAATTAGTCTGGAGAATCTGACTGTTGAAGTCCCAGTTAGCAGTTATGTAGATGAAATAAAAGTGTGGAGTCGACCCTGCTGGTTTCCTGACCCTAATCAGCATTTGCTGTTTGCCAATTTTTGGAGGCAGTTTTTGTTTGTTTGTTGTTTTGGGGAAAAGATTTATTTAATTTTCCTGGAGCCCAAAATGTGTTGAAGGGAATGTTTTACTGCAAATATTAGAGTTGGTGAAGCTACTTTAAAGTTCATTAAGCCTCAAAATACTCCTAATACATCTTCTCCATATGGAAGAAAACCTTGGGCAAATATTTAATAACCTTCATAGATTTCACTCTCAATAGAAGTCAATCAAGTCAATAGAAGTAGTAAGAATAGCAGTAAGACTGTGCTTATCTTGAAAAAGCAGGGATTACTCACCTTGAAAGTACAATATAGTAATATGTTCTTTAATCAGAGGCATGGTAAAAGAACAGCCAGTCAACTTTGGATATGAACATTCTCTACAACCTTAAAGCTCGTTTTGATGACCATCACCTTATTCCAAAACCACTGTGTTTAATAAAAATTACTTTCAGAACTTGAAGAATATTTTATTATGGAATACAAAAATACTATCTATGTAAAAACAATAAGTTAGTTTATTTACAATACTTTACACTATCCTTCTCTGGGGCTTCCTTTGCACTGGACTTCTTTTCATTATTTTACACACCTTTACAATTTTAATTATAATTTTGCACAAAGCATTTCCAAAAGCATGTCATCCATGTTCACTGCTCCAATGATGGGCCTGAAGAATAATTCAGCAACCACATTAGCATTAATAGATCTTAACAAGGAGAGAACAACATTCAGCTTGGCAAATCTGGCTTCATCACCTCTGTGAATGAGTCTGACATGTTCATTTAGAGCTTGTTGTGCTTCCCTCTGCAATCCTTCTATGTACTGTGTGCACTGCAGTCCAGGTAGATCTGAAAAGAGAAATATTTTTTTAACATATTTTTTGTTTATAAAACATTATTCTTACAGAACAACTCCTAACAGCTCACAGACTATAATTATCACTCAAGGAAAGAAGCAAATTAAATTTCTAGAGGACTTCTTGTATGCAAAGTCAACATGCCAAATTTTATTGGGCAGGTCAAATTCTTATCATACTGGTGTTCTGGATATTTACTACTCTTCTTCACAACCCTGAAACATGATGTTTGTCAACATTCACTTAAGTGCTAATCAAATTAGTTGATAAACACTTTGACTGAAGAATGCTCTCCAAAACACCATTACAGTGGGGAAGACAACAAAAATAACTTTCTCAGTGTTTCACTTCTGCAAAAATGCACTGTTTACATTTAAGGCTTCTTTCGACAACAGTTTCTACTCCAGTTTATGAGTGGCAAGAAATACTGACTCCAACATGAGACACTAAGTTTCCCAATGAAACACGGTAGGGATACTGAAAGATGGAAGGTGCAGAATTAAGACTATATGTGACCAGAAAATGATTTTGCATGGGAAAGACCTCGAAGATCAGCGAGTCCAACCATTAACCTAACACTGCCAGGTCCACCACTAAACCATGCTCCTGAGCAACATATCTACACATTCTTGAACACTTTCAGGGATGGTGATTCAACCACTTCCCTGGGCAGCCTGTTCCAATGCTCGACCACCCTTCCAGAGAAGAAATTTTTCCTCCCAGAACAATGCCTCTATCTTTTTGCATTAGACCAGCTTGCAAATTTGACTTCTGTAACATAAGCTTCACCTGAACTATTGTACACTTGTCTGTGTAGAAAGCAAAGCTACACAAGCAGGATGATAAATGCAAAGTACCGCTATAGGAACCTAACCATCAATAACTGAGGGTTTGGCAGTGGGAGCAGCAGCAGAGCCCTGTCCCACTTTCACAGGGTACTGCCGTACTTGGGACGTGCTATATCAGCCTGCCAGCCGCCTTTCAGGTCACTCACCGACGTGATAACAAGTCCCTTGGTAAAGCTGCATCTATGGGAGTCTCCAGAAAGAGAGATGGAAAAAAAAAACCCCACCCGATCATAAATGCTCTGCCAAAAGCCACCACAGCACTTTGTTGCTGGAAGCCCTGAGCCTTCCCTCGCTCCCCGGGGCGAGCAGACCTGCGGGCACGGCACGGGCAGACCCGCTACCCTCGGGCCGGGGAGGAGAGGTGCCGCCGCTCCCGCTGAGGGAGACGAGCAAGGAGCCACTGCTGAGCCCCAGCTTTCCCTAGCCGACTGCCAGGCGCCTGGAATTCGCTTTGTTCGTGGAAAGCGTCTGTGGAAAGCGCCAGCCCTCAGGACCCCAGACCGAGCCGCAACCGAACCCCCTCGCTGCCTGTGGCCGGCTGTCGAGGAAGGGGCAGAAGGTGAAACCCTGCTCCGCGTCCCTCTCCTCCAGAACCTCTTCCACAGGGGAAGAGGTGTGCCCCGCTTCCCTGGGGATACAGGCGGGCTCTCCCCGCCCTGTCGCTGCCCTGTGGCAGAGACCCCGCTGCCCCGCCCGGCCACTCACCCGGGTTGAAGAGCACCGTCCCCTTGAGGTAAGCGTACTCTTTGGTGCTGATGTCCAGGCTCCAGCACTTGGCCAGGAAGCTCTTGATAGCCTGGATCTCGCCGGCCGAGGGCAGGTGCGGGCCGTGGTGCTGCCGGCCCGGTGCCGGTGCCGGGGCCCGCGGCGGGGGCTGCCCGCCCTGCTGCTGCCGGGCGGTGAGGATGCGCTGCAGCATGCTGGGCTCCGCGCTCTCCACCGTCTCCAGGTGCACCCGGTCCTGCGCCAGCCCCAGCAGCAGCAGGGGCGCCCAGCAACTACGCACCAGAAGCAGCTGCTCCTCCAGCGGCAGCTCCTGGAAGCAGGGCACGTTCTGGACGAAGCGCAGCGTCTTCACCAGCACGGCCGAGGCCGCCTTGCAAGCCACCTGCGGGCTCCGCAGGGACACCCGCCGCCGCGACCCGCACGGGCAGCCCCGCGGCGCCGGCCCGGCCGGCGGCACGGCCCGCTCCTGGCTGCGGAGGATGCTGTAGAGGATGCTGCTGTGCCGCCGGCCCTCGGCGCAGCAGCGGCAGCAGCGCTCCGCGCACGCCATGGCACCCGCGGGGCCGGCG
>VXBN01006998.1:737386-774912 GCA_013397395.1 Sinosuthora webbiana
AAAAGAGGGGGGGGGGTGGAGGGAGGAGGGGAGATGAATAAAATAAAACAAACCCTCGTCCTCCTTTCCTGAGACAGCGATACCCGGCCGCCTCTGCCCGCAGGCTGCGGCGTGATGAGCGCAAATCGCACCCTTCTCGCCTTTCGGGATGTCCCTTCCCGGCCCCTCTTTCCGAGTCCCAGCTCGGCTGATGTGCCGGGATGCTTCCAACAGGGCAGGGCAGGGCAGCTCCCTCCGCTCTCTCGTTTTGCCACCGTAGGGAGCAGCTCCCGCCCCCGCAACCCCCGCGGGACCCCACCGAGAAATGACAACCGGCTCCGCTGCCTTCACAAGCACCCGAGAGGTCTGGGGGAGCAGAGAGAAAGGTGTATGGGTGAAGAAAGGAGCGCTGAATTGGTCCAAAAATGTGACACCGCTAATGACATCGAGGACTTTTGTGTATGCCTGCCCTAAGGAGTGATGGCTTTTGTGCCAAATGAACTCCTCAGTGCTGCCATGCGGGGAGGGATAATCGGACATGTCCCTGCCCAAATGTGTGCTCTGTGAGGGCTGCAAACAAGGCTCAGTCAGGGTGTCCTGAGGCTGATGCCGCTGCAGCACCCTGTGGGATCTCCCATGGAACCACCCCCATTAGTAATTCCCTTGCTCTGCCTTTCAATAAATGGCCCATCTTTCTGATGTCATGTTGGCCCATCCATTTTCATTATCCCTTCAGGCTCTGCTTCTCCATGCATTTCTCCTCTCAGATACTTTCCTGTGACCCATGTCCTCCAAGTGGCATATGGACTCCAAAGCAAGGGAGCCTTCCATCCTTCCAGGCCTTGATGTTTACACAGGAGGGACAGGGGAATAGTGATTGTCCAAATGTGGACTCTTGAATGGAAAATAAGCACCTTCTCAGCTGGGCTAAATAAAAGTGGGTGCAGCAGAGCAGAGTAAATAAACACTACAGAAAATAGTTACTTCTGTCTGCTGCATACGCAGAAACATTTTCTGGTTCACGTGATCTGGAAGAACCTTGACAGAGAGTTAGAGAAAGTATCTGGTTTTAAGCAAAATTCTATCCATTCTCCACCAGTGTCTGCTCCCAAGAGAAAACTAAATCACCCTTGGAAAGCTGCATTTTCTTTCCATAAAGGTGGTTTGTTTGTTTGTTTGTTTGTTTTAAGCAAATGGCATTGGGTGCTTTGGATTTTGTAGAAACAAAGTAATTTTGGGCTGGATCTTGGCAATTGCTTTTCTCTGTTAAGTCAGTCCAACCCTATCAGCCTACACAGGTATAGAGTCATACAGTCTTTTCCCTCTAAGTGTTTCTTCACAGTTGGACTCAGAGGGGATACTCTTTACAAATGGCTTTTACAAATGGCTTGTGCTTTTTGTAAGGCACTTTTCTATAAAGTTATGTAAAACACTGATGGGCTACCTGCCTCCAAATGCAAGCTGTCCAAAATCTAGATTATCATACTTTTTTTTTTTTTTAACCTATGAAATGCATTTTCTTTTTCCACAGATCCAAGCATGATAAAGCCCTTCATTGGCTTTGCAGTAGAAGAGGACGGCTACAGTGCACCAATTAAGTGATGTCTAAAGTTTGCTGACAGGCCAGTGCTTGTGCCAAACATCCTTTAAGAAAGAAAATATGTTAGATTTACTAAACAAATGTACTAATACTAAATATTACCGAATTTTTTATCTGGATAGTATCACGGGTAATGGGGAAACAGTAATTTATTTGTCTAGAATATTTCTTTGCCATTCTAGGTTGTTTCCTGTTATAGTCATCAGTGTTTCCTCAGCATTAGGATTTTAGATGACTATTTCAGCCTTTTTAGTTTTATTCCTTCTTAGTTTTTTGAGGGAAGGGGTTGTTCACTAACTTCAGAGGTAAGTCCTGCCAGTTTTTAGAAAAAGAGCATCTTTAGGCTTTTAGCTGTCTTCAGTAGCATTTCTCCTATGAGGTACAGATTATTAGTCTGACTGTGGAATCTAGATGTGTTTTTTATGAGTTTGTAACTTGGAAAATATCTATGGGAAAGCACGGGTCAGCTGAGACTGGAATCACTGCCTTTGCAGCTTTGACCTTGGACTCCAACTGTGGGAATGTTCTGCTTAATACGGGAGGATGCTGCTTACACAGGGCTATAGACAAAGGAAATATTTGTAGATATAACTTTTACACCAAGTATACAATTGATTTTCTTTCCCTGGTGTAGCAATATTGGTTGCAGGGGTTTCATTTTTCAAGGTATTTCTCTTTCAAACAAGTCTCAGATGTAGATGCAATTTTTCTGTTATATAATCACTTTGCTGAGTCTTCATTTTCTAAACAAACTTATACAAAAAGTCTTTGTCTTTGATAATTATAACAAAATGTGTACCCCACATTGGAACTGAGACTTGGTTTACCTTTCAATGCCAGAAATCATATTGCTGTAGTTATAAGTGTACTTCCTTCTCCAAGAAGTGCCTGTAAACACTCCTTTATCTCATTCTAATTCTTGATGCATTCTGATATACACGGAAGTTTATTTTATTCAGGGTAGATCATCTCTTTCCCAGCTAAAATATTAAGAATATCCTATAAATATTTGTGGGTTTCATGTTGGTATTTAGCAATTTGTACAGTCTTTATTTAAAAATCTGGGTTCTGCCTGTCCACAGCATTCAAGCTGAATTAACAGCAAAGCATTCTATTCACAACCAAAACCAAAGTCTCTCGCAGAAACCTAACTGTTGGATGTCATGGATAGGTTTACAAGCTTCCAGCCAAAGATTACTTGTTTGTATTGTTTGGGGCTTTTTTTGATTGTTTTGTTTTGGGTTGGTTTTGTGTGTGTGCCTCTGTGGTTACAGGGTTTTTTTAACTCAGACAAAGCCTTGGATATGGAGGTGATACAGTGAAGTCTTGGCAGCCTTACTCTCTCATGTTGCTGCTCAGTGTCCCTCTATCACTCATCTGGTAGCACATTTGGTTCTTGGCCAGAGGGCAAGACTTCAGTTTCAGAACAAGACCAAACAAGCATTTGTTTTTATGCCATCAGTGCTTCAGTGCACCATTAGCTTGAGAAAAGCCTTTTTTCCAGTGTAGAATTTGATCCTGATGTTCTGTTCTATAAATACACACTATTCCTTTTAGTATAAGTGCTGAAAAGTAAAATTTGATTTTAAGATCAGACGCAAAGCAGAGTCAATTTGGCGATTAGCACAAGAGAAGTTAATTTTTCTCTACAGAAAAACAAAGTTTAATGTGGAATATTGTTATAAGGATATGACAAGCAATACATCTTTTGTGAAAATAAATGCTTTATTAAAACAAGGCTTTGGAATTGAAGTATATTGCTGCTTTTCATTCTTTCCCCATTATGACTATCCATTCATTAGACTGACCACTATTCACATTTCCCCTATTTTTTCTGGGGTGTTTTTTGAAATAATTGGGGACAAAGGGAAAAGCAGTTCTACCTGTGTGCTGCACCACACACTCCTGATGGCACTATTGTCCCCTTCCTGGATGGGCAATGGATTCCTTAGGAGCAGCACACTGAGAGCCTGAGGCAAAGATATTTGAGGTGGCCCCAGCTGAGAGATGCTGGCCAGAACTTCCAGAGCTTTTTTCAGCTTCCCTAAGGCTGTGATTTGACAGTGTTTCTGTATCCCCACAGCAGCTCACCTAACAGTATGTGCTTGCTCTGAAGCAGGATGAGCATATGGTGGCATTTTATGGAATTAGCCAGAGTATGTAAAAAGGAGTTTTTCCCAGGTTTAGACCTTCCTGCCAGCTGCTTGAAAGCAGGTGATGTCAAATCTGGCACAAACTGTAATGGTGCAAAATCAGCCATTTAACATATCTTATAGAAACCAGAACATGCAAAAGGGAATATGTTGTTGTTGTCAGATCGGTTCTTTGTAAAGTGTGGCCATGACATTTGGATACAGAAATGGCAACACTGAATTTCAATTTACTTTTGTTGGACCATGCACTTCACTGTCATATTTCCACTGGCAGATAGGAAATTTAAGGAGGCCATACATAGCCCAGGACTGGCTTTTCTTTTTTCTTCTACTTCTTTTTTCTTCTTTTTTTTTTCTTCTACCCATATGGTAATTTACCTTAGCTAGGTTATTCTGTTAGAGTTAACTAGGTTTGGAGGTAGGCAAAATTAGGGAAAGAAGCAAACTTGTAAACTTTTTACAGTGAAAGGCACTCAGCTGTTTCCTGTTAAAAAAAAAAAAAAAAAAAAAAAAAAAAAAAAAATTGATCTTTGGGGTCTGTAAAGAGCTATAGGCCCCAGCAACCCAAAACTGTACATTTAGATATGCTGTTGGGGTTTCAGTGCTTGGATAAAAGTAATAACTTATATTTTGGTCCAAAGTGGGTTCATGGGGCTCCCAAACATCTGCCAGTGTGGAATGCTGCAGGGTGCAGTCCCATAATCCCTCCTGAGCCAACCTAGCAGCTCACTGGAGCTGTGAGAAGTGACTCCCACAGAAGTGTCGCTACTGCTGCTTCCCTTGCCCCAGCTCTGGCACACACCCAATTCTTTGGTGAACCAAATCTTCTTTCTGACCTGGTAGCATTTTTGTGACAGCCATTACAAGAAAAGTAGCAGAGAAATGAGATACCTTGAACCCTGCTTTCCATGTTTTTGTTTTTTTTTACCCAGCGATACTTTTGAAGTTTCTGCCCCACCTGAGAAGTTGGAACACTCATGATACAGCAGAATTGTGCCTGGTGAGTCAACAAAAAACTAACACATCAAGGAAAAAAATGTAGTTTTCTGCTAATCGAACTGAACTGAATTCAGCTAGGGTTAAAATGGGTGCCAGATCAGGTGGAGAGGTGAGGTCTTACCACCCTTCCAGGAGAATGGGGAAAGAGCAGGAAATACTGCTGCTAACCAGGATTCCACTCAGCCACCAAGTGGAACTGCTCCCCCAGGAAGGTAAAGCCCTAAATCTTGAGAGCAGAAAATAATATGTGTTAGGAGAGGGCTTGTAGCAGGCTTTGGATTTAAATTATTCTTTTAAATATCATGCAAAATTGATCGGTACTCTTGCTAATGGCACTTGAATAAGGGAACTGCGTTATAAAATATTAGTGTAGAAATAGCTTTCAGTTACTTACCTTGAAGAACACATTGCTGATACAGAATAACAGATGGGTAACAGGCAAGAAGCTCAATTAAGTTAGATACTGTTCAAGGTTATGGCTTAAAGAACAAAACACATTCTAGCTCTACAGTGGCAGGATGATACGATGTATCCATTGCACCAAGTTTTAAGTTTAAAGTTCTCTATGTTGCTGCAGCTAATTGTCTGAGACTGGTGAGATCACAGATACACTTTCATTTGTGACTAATAGCAAAGGATATTCTCCTAATAAAAATTTACATTCAAATAGGCCTGTAATTTGGCATGTACTTTATCTGAATATCAATGTGCAGGTTTTTAAAATCTGTACATCTTTCTATAGGTTTTAATCCAGATATATTTCATCCAAGGTGGGTATTTAAAAATACTGTCCTCTGGTGAATCAGTGATAAAATTTCTCATTAGATCAAGTTTGTGTTATGGTATTAAAACTGTATTTTTTTTTTTTTAATTATTCTTCAAACATGAGTTTGAAAGGTGCATATTTAATTTAAAGCTTCAGCTAAAATCTGTATCACAAATACTTATGATCTTCAAATATCTTCAGCAGTTCCTTGCATTCTTTGCTTCAATCACCCTTCACCAGGTCTCTAAATTTTCTACCCATTCTGTAGCTAACAGGGAAATCATTTGGCATTCTGTTCTGCTGGCAGACAAGACAGACTGCATCTTCAGTTTTGTCAAAATAATCACGTTAGCTTACCCTCTTTAAAGAAGGGATTTTTCTAACGTGGATCTTTTCAACACCAGCGGATTAGGGAGTGACCCAGCAGTGCTGTTGGTACACCCAGTGTACTTGCAGTCATTGATAGCCCAAAGTACAGTGGGAAGTGTTAACATCTTATCTGAGCTGCAGCCAGACAGCATCCTTGGCTGGGCTGCAGCTCACACTTCCAGGCTGAGGGGGACCATCCACTCCACTTTCTGCCTTCCTGAGGGCACTGTAAAACACAGAGCTGCTGCTGACTGAAGTACAGCTTCTGCCCAGCTCTGTGCCTCAGCAGGACACCATTCATCTCAGTTTGCAAACTCAGTCCAAGACATTAAAACCCACCAGTCCACTGCTTGTTTATCTGGGATTTTGCCACTCTTACCGTATAAAATGAACACTGTGTTACTACTTTCCAGATTAATCTTATAAATTCTAGGCTCCTGATACATATCTCTCTATTAATTTAAAATCACAGGAATAATCCCTGTCAATAGTCACCCCCTTTTTAATGAGTAAAACATTTTATCTTATAAATAGCTTTCAAGCTAAAACTTTGAAGGTCTTTTTTCTCTTTAGACCTGTTTCTTAGATTTCCTTTGTGCCCATTGCAGCACTTTTTCCAGTTTCTAGAAGGCTTTGAATTGTGGACATCAGAACTTTACAGAGGGTTCCACTTATGCTGTTCTGTCCAGTACCAGAGAGAGAGAGACTCCCCAACTCACGTTCATTACTCTAGACTACTACATTAAAGAATCATTAGTCTTTTGGGGTCATAATTGCATATTGCACTGGGAACTCATGTCAGACTGCCCCCCTACTATGACATCATCTATAGTTTCCTGATCTTTTTTCAACAACAGAGCTGTTTATTAGCAGAGGTAGGATGTCTTTCTTGTTTCAATTCTGTGTTTGGCTGCTTTATAACATGTTCCATGAGAACAGGCCCAGCAATCTAAGGGGAGAGCTTTTCTGGCCTTCAATTACTTCTCCTAATCACCATTGATCCTCATCTTTATCCATGAATGCCTACATATCTCTTGAGCTGGAGATGGAAATATTTTCCTCAGTTAGTGTGTTTTGTTCACTGCAATTTTGTAAAAATTTCTTAAGCCCCTTTTTGCTATTGCACATTGCTGGTGTTTTAAATGGTATGTCGTGTCACTCAGAAAAAGGCCTTACCAGAATTCTAAAGAATGTTGTCTCTGAGTAGTTACTTTTGGCTTGACCAAAGCACAGCTGAATATTATAGTGTACTACTGTAAGAATTTATTTAGGTTCCTCATAACTGAAAATTTTCATGTAATGTGTTATGTTAAAAAGATGCACACACTATTTTATGATTAAAAAAAAAAATAAAAAAAAGAGAAAAATCACGAGTTTGAATCTTCTGGTACTTCTCATATCTGAAGACTTGAGTGGCAAGATTGATTTTTTTAGGGCCACTTCTTGAAACATTCTGAAACCTCTAAACACTGGGGTAGTAACACTGAAATGAATACCATAAATGTCACTGAAAAATGCAGACAAATCAAGGATCATACACTATTTTGGAGATAGTTGTTCAATAAGGATGTAATAGGCAATCAATTCACTAATGTTTAGGTTGCTCTGCCTGGAAAACTAATCAAGTAATAAAGGAAGTACATTGGATGGTGATAAAGTAGCCATAAGATGTGACATAGAAAATAAGCATGTAGAGGAAAACTTTAGCTTAGAAAACTGGAAGAAGAAATTTTGAAGTGATGAGAAATACAGACAGGAAAATGAAAAAGAACTCAAAATACAGAAAGGCCCGCAGGAAATAGAGATCTTTTAAGAATAGACATAATTAAGCTGGTTGGCCCCATAGAAATAGGAAAGATTGATAAATACTTTTCCCTTTATTCTTGTGCAAATCATACTTCACATAGATCTCCCTTTTAAGTGAAATTACACCAGAATGTGATTATTTTGCTGTTTCTTTACTTCCTCTATCATATCAAAGTATGTCTTTCTAGGTTTTGTCTCTGAAAATTTGGGTTCCTTAGAAGAGGCAGATTGTAATTCCTTCTTTCACACTTTTGTTGTTTATTTTGCTTACTGGTATGCACCGTGCAAAGGGTCCACCTCAGGAGAAAAAAAAAAAAAAAAAAAAAAAAACCACAATGTCATCATTGACACTTCTTTATCTCTTCCTTACATCCAGGAGCATACTCAATTTAAATTTTCCACTTTTTTCACAGTCAAATTTTCTCTGCACACCTGTAGCACAGTAAATCACATCATTACCTTGTCCTTCTAATGTCAGAACTGCAGTAGCTCTGAGAATTTAAGCTGTTGCTGATTGTAGATATTAATATTTTAGACTCTCACCAATTACATGAGGGTTAGTTTGAATAAAACCGTCATGCTTGCTTTTGATTTGAAATATATGACTTTTTGCTTTTTATTAACTATTATCTATTCTTACAATCAAAGTTTCCACATAAAGCACAGAAAACTTAATCTGATATTTTATAGCTTCTTTTTACTTCTCCTGAAGCAAAACTCTGTGTTTTCCTTTACCAAACTTGGCAAGGGTTAGTGGTTTGCACACACAAATCCCAGAAGTTCTCTGGAGACTCTTTTTTTTCCTATCAGCCTCCTTCCCCTCCACCTCTAAAACCTTTGTCAGTTCAGGTCTTTTAAAAGTTTTGGTCATGGCCAGCCTGAATCTTTGACACTCTTTCCTGATAAGGAAAGAGGGCTTAACTTGAAAGCAGGTCAGACTACAATTAAAAACGTGTAAAGGTGAGAGATAAAAATTACCTTACTGTAACAGAAACTGGTTGAGTGAGTTATTTTCCAGGGTCTTGCTTACCAAAGGATATAAAGAGTCTTAGCCACTACCACAGTAGATATTGAACTCCATCCTGACTCCTGGCATTCTTCTCTGACCACTGGAATTTCACCAGTGTTATGGCCTATGTAAAATTGTGGTTCCTTGGACTGTTCAAGAAAAGTCCTCTAAGTTTTTCTCCATCCCACAAAATTAAACAAGAGTGGTTTTATTAAGTCTAGGAGGAGTAGCAATGACACTGTGGAAATGACAGTCACTGTCCAAGTCCTCTAGGCTGTCAGCTGTATCACCTTCATTCTAATGGCTAAATTAAACCTGCTGTGCCTTCACACCTTCATTTTGATGAGTAGAGATATTCTTAATAACTTTGATTTATTCCCTATGATTACTACAACTCCTGATATTACGAAGTAACAGAAAAAGGAAATCCCATGTGTTCCCAACATATGGAGCCTGTGCTGTTTTCTGAAACTGTAATTTGGGAAAGATGATGCACTACTAAAACAAAATTAACAATGTTTTCCCAAAACATTTAACAGCTGAGGTGATGTGGCTGAAGCACCAACATTTCACATCTCTGTTGCTGACACAGCTTGTGTAGAAACAGCTTTAATAAAGTCATTACAGGGTCAATGGAAAATCTCTGTATATATCTGAAGTATTTTGAGTGATTTATGTAAGTCCGTGGATATTCATTATGATGATATTCTTTCATGTTTCCATTGACAGGCAGAGCAATGTCACCGGTAATGTCGAAAATAAATTATAACATCATAAAGCTGGACCTTAAATGCAACAGAATTAAATTTAGGGTAACTGTTAAACTCTGACAATTAAGGGAAGTTAAAGGACATATTTCAATACTAAATTGCCCTGCTCTGGGAAAGTGTTGACATTCACAAAGTTCGCTTTGTGACACAGAAACAGACACATCATCTGTAACCCCTGCTACAAGTGCAAGAAACAAATGTAATGAGAGAGCCTATTCTAAATCCTCTCACCTTGCCTGGTTTATAGGTACTTTGTATCAATACACTGTTTTCAATGCCCTGTGTCTGTGCACTTCAGTTTTCTGTATTAGGTGTTTGCTGTTGTCTGTAACCTTAAAAAGATTCTTCAGTGAGTGCTCGTGTGTGAGTACACATGATTATCCCCAGCAACTGTGCAACTGGCCCAGTGAAAATAAGGAGTGCTCATGGATTTCCTGATACAGTCTGCTTTTATATTGGCATTTATGTGGAATGATGATAATGTGCCATTGTGCTTAGGATCCCTGACTAGTAATGAGAGACCGTCAACAGTTTGGCACATGGATTATCACAATTGGCCAAAGAGGATCAAAACCTCAAGTACAAGCAACAAAGATATGAAATTATTTGCCTGAGGTTATTTATAATCAAAACCAGCAAATCAGCCAGTTTGTTTAAGCCAGCAATAAATTTTCCCCTGGGTCCAATGAGGCCAAGGTTCTTCCCATATATTATGGATTTCCCAGTTTATACTCCCTTCCACGCCAGGCCTAGCATACACCTTAATTTTAAAAGACTGCAGGCCATGTGCAATACAGTGTGTTCATTTTGCTGATGATAAAAAACCAAACTGAGACTAGATTCTCTAATCAGCTGAAACAGAGGTCATCCAATTTCCTCACCAGTGAAGCACTGAGAAATGTGAGCAGTATTAAAAAAGGTCTGATCATGCTGGGCATTAAATGTCCTGAGTCAAAGTACCTCTTTCAGAGAAATAGTGGAAACTAACATAACAGGGAGTAGTCAGCATTTCTGGCTGCTGTACCAACACTGGAAACATTTACCTTTTTGTCCATCACTGGTGATGTGCCAGAGCCCTTTCCACCCAGGAAATATTCCAGGGCAAAATCAATTCTGCAAAATTTCCCATTTCACTTTGATTAACCTTGTTTCGTAATGTGGTGGTTTTATGCAGATGTTCATTCTCTAAAGCCCAAGTTTTTCTCTGAAAATGCTCTTGGAGGCATTACAGGGCCCCTAACTCCAGGATCCAGTCATATCTGTAGTAGTTTTCTCCAAAACATAGAAGATACTGATACACATCTGTGCCACATTTCCAGAAAGCATTCATTGCTCCTGGGGAATGGGGCCTGGGAAGAAGAAAAATATGCTTAGAAAAGCTGGAAAGGAGAGCCTGTTCTTTCATAATCGTCTAAAGCCATCAGAGCAGTGTTTTAGTTTTTTGTGATAAATGAGAAGAAGCAAGAAGAAGATCAAGTGAAAGAGAGGATAATTTTCCTGTGTTGAAACCTATCATTATGATGAAATTAAGAATATGATTAATATCCTTAAGGACACTATCTGGAAAAAAAAAAGGCAACATTTTGAGACTCCAACTTAATACATGCAATTTGCATGCTGTTATCCTAGATTTCACTGCTAAAAGGGACTGAAAGCTTCAGTGTTGTAATCCAGTGATAAACAGTGAGTTAATGAAAAGAGAGAGGCTTTATTTTCCCCGTTTAAAGTTGTAGCTGCATGAAAGCCTTGCTGTACATCTCATATCTACCATCAGGGCACTGCTCAGCCCAGTACTTCTGGTCAGTGAAACACTACAGCTTAACAAACCTATGGTGACTTGATGAAGAAAAGGTAAAAAAAGTAATGAATCCTGGAGTTACGTATAGAGAAAACATTGCTGTTTGCTTTTGCAGCCTTACAGTTGTCCAGCTGCTTCATTGCAGACCAAGAGCCACGCAGAAAGGAATGGAGACAAGATGGGTAGAAACAGGCACAGCAAAATTTGTAGAGTCAAAACATTTCTGCAGTTTTCCACTAGGTAAGGCTGTTTGCTAATATCAAAAGCATTTCTGATGCTTAATTGCATGCAAGTGTAATGTGATTTTTTTTTTTTTTAATTAAAAGGTAAATAATGAGAAAAGCCTATGACTTTTTATTTCCATTAAATTCACTCTTGAATGAGTGATTTGGACTGAATACTTTTGTTGGCATTTTTCAGTGAAATGGTTCAGTAGTGCTCTAATTTAAGTAGTTTTATGGTCATATGGTCTTACACTCCCTTATTCTGGTGCTGAGAATTCAGTGTTTAACTCAGGGCAATGAAGAAAATCCTGTTTAAGGAACAAACCAGCTTTTCTACTTTTCTTTGTTTGTGTCAAGAGAAAATAACCTACTTCCATAAATTTATATACCAATAAATTTAGAGCAATTTTTACACCAGGGATGATATTTGCTTCACAAATATGTATTCATACATATTACCATATGGAGGTGCTTTACTCATTCTGAAACAATGCAGCTGCTTCATCTCCATCACAGAGCAACACAGATTCATTTGATTCACAATCAGATTCACATATTTTAATGTAGCCTTCTCTGCCACCTTTAGTTTTCATTTTCATTTAGGTCATACAAGTGTACAAATGGAATAAAATCCATTTTCCGGTATTTTTGAAAATGAGCAAGTAAAATGCTTGAACCTCGTAGCTCAATGTTCAATTTACCAGTCTGAGGATGCTCCAAATCTTTTGGTTAAAAATTTGAGACCACTTAGATAACCCTACTGTTTTGAAAACTAGACAAGGCGAGGGGAGGGGCGGAGGGGCGGGGAACAAAAACCAACAAACATAAATGAAATGTCCAAGAAAATGCATTCTTTTAAGAGGTGGGAAAAAGCATCAGGATACCATGAGTGACTGAAAAACAAGTCATGACCCAGAGTGTGATTCAGAAAAATAGTTTATCAGAAAGTTGTTCTGAGGGGTGGTGAATCCCTTGATTTGCCCTCAAGCTCAT
This sequence comes from Sinosuthora webbiana, assembly GCA_013397395.1. NCBI lineage: Eukaryota > Metazoa > Chordata > Aves > Passeriformes > Sylviidae > Sinosuthora > Sinosuthora webbiana. Next base: position 749,853 of record VXBN01006998.1, read on the forward strand.
TTTATTTTGACTCTGAGAGCCAGTCATCATCCATCCATCCATCCATCCATCCATCCATCCATCCATCCATCCTTTTCCCTCTATAGCTACTAGTTTCATCTATGACTAATATATTTTATGTTTTGAGTGAGTTTCTACTGAATCCTCTAGTTATGGTGATTTTTTTTTATTTTCTTATTCAGATTCTGTACAGTATGAAGAGGTCATAGGTGAGCCAAATATTTGTAGTGCTCAGCCAGCAACGAGGGGGAGTAGAAGCTTGACCAGTGTTCATATCAATTGCATCCTACCTTTCCAGGGTCAAGTTTTCCGTTTCACATCCTGTGTTTTGCCATGGTTGTTAACAGCCTCACTAGAAGACCTAAATCTATGGAGAGTTCTCTCAGTGCTTAACTTTAAACTCAGTGTTTTAACTTTAAAAAATCTGATTATTTATATGAATTCAAGAAATCTGGCCTGAGCACAATATTTGAAATATCTGAATGTTGGAGAATGTGCCTTTTGGTCTCCTAATTAAATTCAATTAAACCGCTCCCTGTCAGTTCACCTGGTTATTATAACCTTAAATTTAGTCCTGTAATATCAAAATTCAAACCAAATTACTCAAATAGATTTGGATACTTGGCTTGGTTTATTCCTGCCTTCTTGGCTACTCTTCTGCTGTCAAACATTTTCAGTGAAATAAAGTGAAATAAAGAAAATCTGCCTTATTTGTGTCTTTCTGTCCTAGCTTCATGTAGTGAGAAATGGATGGGAATGGCATAAAGAGGCTCAGAGCAAAAGGAGCTATAGCAGAAGAATGCAGAAAAAACATTCTGCAATAATTGACATAATCATTACAATATTGCAACACACTGTGACTTAAAATTTGGACCATAGAAATACTGTAGCATGTTCAGTATGAAAATATCCAAGAGCACTGATAAACTAGAGACCTAATCAATTTTGGTTTTCTCCCCCTTCCCTGTACTTGTGTGACACTAAACTGTGTCCAGCCAGGCCTAACTCAAACTATCTCAAAGCAATTTGTCTTACCAACTTGGAGAAGTTTTGGGGGTTTTTTTTATTCCTTAAATAAAATTTCATCAGCAAACAAGAATGTCTGGGCCATTTTTCAGGTAGGAGGCAGTAATATGTTCCTGTCACTACTGGATAAACAGATATACAGACTGTATCATGCATCACTGGTGAAGCAGGACTACAGTGTTTTTTTTCACCTACTGTCTCAAACACCTCAAGTGTTGTCATGGGTAGAGAGACTGTGAATAACCACAGGTCATTTCAGCAAAGCTTCCATTGCCCATTTTTCCACTATTTTGTTATTATTTTTTATTATTAGCCCCATACTAAGTAACAACAAGAAGAAGCCTTTTGTCCAGAAAATGTGTGATAAGGCAGTGCAGATGTGGTTCGACTGTGTCATTTTAAAGTAAACAGGAGGCAATTTTTCCTGATATACAACAGCTGTCTGATATCAGCTCTATTTGTTATCATTGCTATTAGAAGAATGATCTATTAGGACTTCTCTTTCCCCTAGAGAAGCTCAAGTTAAAACTCCAAGGACATTCCCAAATAGACTGTAATAGTTCAGACGTTCTTATCAGCAGCACATGATGAAACTGTGCTGGCTTTCTCTTGCTTTTTCTACAGGCCTAAGAGACATTTTTCAAAACATCAGCAAAGGAAGGGCAAATTCTGTGTACATAGGTGCAAAAAGTACTACCAACCTGCATGGTACCAGCATATAGACAGCTGTAGATGACTTTGCACCTTTTCTGAGTACCCAGTCTTCCACACCTATTGTCTGTTGAAATTCCATTTGTAAAGAATTTATCCATACCCCAAAAAAAGCTGCAGTGGATTCACAGGAGGATGATATGCTTTGTAAAACGCAGTGTGCATCTTGTGGTCTTAGTGAAGAGGCTAGCACTATTTAGAAAAAACATTCAGCATGGTCTTCCACATACTCACAAATACCACTTCAGTGTACATCATTAAAGTTTTAATCATACCAAATCCTGCATTCCTAAGACTATAGCCTCTTTTGACTTTGGAAAATAATATCTGATGTTTAAAATTGTATCTGCATTATAATGACATTAAAACCAAATTTATCCACCAGATTAGGATCAGAATTTAAGCAAAAGAGTAGGAGAGTAAATTCCTATTACATGTTAGAGCCACTTCTATTTTTTTTGTCCATTGATACTGCATGAACTGAGCATGAAATCACTGTTTTTTTTTCTGATTACCTTGCAAAGCATTCTTGTTGACTCATGTCCACTACACCACATTCATTGTTTTTATGACACAGTTCTTTGAGAGAATATTTCAATTCTGCTTTCTTGAAATTCACCTTTCTCTACACCCTCTTTTATGATGGTGATTGGGCAATGGAAGTGCAGTGCTTGAGAACTGCATCACAAAGCAGAGACACAGGTAAGGTGAAAGGAAATGTGTTGGAGGTCTGAATTACCTCAACAAAACAATGTTTCAGCACATTATCAATGCTGCTTTCAGGCTGCTGTTTATGGCATGTAGCTGTCAGTCAGGTTTCAAGCACACCACACAGACACACTCTTGTCACACGCACTCACACTGTGTTGTGCTGTGAGGAGAAAAGAGGAGAGGTCCAGGGATTTAAAGTACTCAATAGTCTGATACATTTTCTTTAATGAAAAGCAATCATTCAGAGCAGAGGAATTTTGTGTTTGACATATGATACTGACAATTTCTAATATGTTATAAATTCATATTGAAATTCACAGAATTGTAGAAGTACAGGCTGCTGTCCAGAGGAGTTTATTGCATCTGTTAAAGGTGTCTGGGTTACCCTGAGCTCCATTAGCAGGAATGGAGCTTTGCTTGGATATTGATCGTAGCAGTTCCTGGGTTCCTGTGACTGTCTTTATCTACGTCACCATAACATGTAGTGAGGGCAGAGGCTAGAACTGGGTTTGCAATATTGTGATTTACCTTTTCCCCCATAACTCAGTAACAGAAAAAAATATCCTGTATTCATTTATTTATTGTTAAATTTTCTTGGTTTCCTTGACTTAGGGATTGTATTGAAATTCGAGTTTATTTTTCTGAGCTTTATAGGGGTTATGGGCAGTGCAAAAACATAAGCAGAACAGCCCTACTTCTATCTCAGTGTTTTTGCTTTGACGGTCAGGTAAACAAAAATGAAAACAAAAAATATTTATGACTTGGTACACCTAAGTAAGCGGAAAAAGAAAAAAAAAGCTTGTTTACTAAAAGTTCCATCTATGACCTTTAAAAACATGATTACATTATTCAGAAAGCAAGGAACAGTGACAAGCCAAGTGTTCTTTTCACTAGAAACACTCTTCTGAAATTATTTCATAATTACAAAATTTGGTGAGATACCAAGGACAATAGAAATATAATGTTCCTCAGAGAGGAAGAAAAAAGGCATTGTTTAACAAAAATGCTGGCGGTGCAATGAAGCAATTCAAGAAACTCACTGTAATATGTTAATTTCATTTGCCTCTTGTGCTCTCTTAACAGAACTATTTATGTATTTCTGTTTACCACCTGTTTCATCCTTCTGCTTACCATTAGATGCTGAATTATTTCTTCCACATGTTAATGGTTCTCTAGCTAATCATTATCCTAAAGCATGGCGTAAGAGGTTTTGGCTATTTTTGCCTCTGATGTTTTGTTCATACAAAGAAAATGAGAATTATGGATATACAAACTGAAAGTGATATAATTGTTACCTTGATTTTAAAGGCCTACATCATTGGCTTAATAATGTAAATATTTCAGTATTAATTTCAAGTTTTAGATCTAACATATTTTACCATGCTGTAAGAAAAAAGGACCCTGTGATATTATGGGTTTTAACAGCAATGGAAGGTGTGACCTTACAGAGCTCATGTTAGAATTGTGAAGAATTGAAAAGAAATTCTATTTCCATATTAGCACTATATTTAAAAATATAATCTGTAGCATAATGAAATAGGATTATTCTCCTGGTGAATTAAATATTAACTTTGATTAACTTTGTGTTGCTGTACCATTTAATCCTCGATATTGACCCACTTTTCTCATTAATCATTTGAAAAAGTTATTGCATTGAGACTTATGCCCTTGTTGTTTGGAGAAAAAAATGTCATACTGTTGTAGGCTGTAATTAAAATAAATTGTATTTACTGAAAGTTTTAGCCTCGCTGTGTTAACTCCTCACAAGCTTGCAAGGAGGCTTTCAGGCAGCAGCTTATTTTAAGGTGATAGCAAGTCTAAATTAAGGTCATATTCAATGCAAACATAAAGATAGAATTAGATGGAATGCTGGCAGAGTGCTGGTGCAGGGCGGTGCAGGTCTCTGCTCATTTCCCAGCTCAGACAGCAGATACTGTGCCTGACCTTGGATAAAACAGTCTGTCTCAGACTTCAATTTCCCGCCTGTGAAAGGGGGCTAAATATCTTCCTGCTGCAGAGGCCTGTTTTGAGAGGGATGTTTATTCATGATAGGGAAACAGTTACTCAGGGAGGCTTGTATAGGCACTTGGTAGTTCCACCAGCTGCAACGCAAGGAGGTGGTGCAGGTTATGAATAGTGTGCCTGGGAAGGAGGGGTTCTACCTGCCAGAATTGATTGCTCCTGTAGAGCATCTCAGAGCATGGCTGAAATCCAGCTTTATCATCTTTGTGTTCACACTATTCTCTACTTTCTTTTCTGTTTCATATTTTTCAGTTGTATTTGAATGTACTCTCCCTCATGATTTTCTAAGTCTGTAAATTAAGTTTAAATGAGACTGACCAATAATTCCCCACAGGGGAAGAAGGTGCAGAAGAGATGGGCATGGAAATGTCCCCATGAAGTCCAGGGAAAAATGCAGGGTTTGACTGACCAAAGCTGTTATATAGAAGCTGATATAGCACCAAGGGGACCAGAGGGTGGTCTTTGTTTCACATAAACATCTATCAACAGTTGAGTGGATCAACAGGCATTGTAAAAGTTTCTCCCCAAGTTCATTAGAAGAGTGGGAATGTCTCCCTGAGTTAGCCAGATCAGAGAATATCTGACTCAACCTAACAAAGAGTACAAAAACTGAAAAACTATCAACAGAGATTCAAAGAGAACAAAAGACTTGTGGTGGCTTGAACCCCTCCACAGTTTCCTGGTGACTGGGGACCCATTGTCATGGTGGTGAGCATTTTCTAAAGGCCAGTAATGGGAATCACATTGATATTGTGATTGAACTCCATATACATGCATTTGCCTAAGAGTAACTTAACATTTGTATTGTGCTCTGCAACATATTTTGTATCACTCTGACAAATCAGAAATCCCAAGTAACATGACCTTTAAATAAGTACATTTGAGGTTAAACATTACATGTCCCATGGAATAGCTAAAAGAACCTGAACAGTATTGGGCTTTGGTGCTGCTTCACACCCAACTTCTGAAATATGTGAAAGAGAGTGGCGGCTAATGAAAGTGAGCAAAAATAAACTTTGAAGTAAGAATTCCTCTGCCTTTTAACAGGTGTTAGTCAACAATTTTGATGTCTGAACATAGTGGCTTTTTTAACACGTGTGTTTTCCCTTTTGTCTTCCCTTTTGTTTTCAGAGCAGTTCCCTAAACATGCCAAAGTTTTTAGCTGCTATGCAGAGTCCATCTTCTGGCAGCTCTGTTTGGTTTCCCTCATGTTTTGCAAGGACAGCATCTTTTAAAAAAACAGCTGCAAGAAGATCAGAGATGCTATTGTTGGCAATAAGAAAGTTGTGGTAGTGTATAAAAAGTAAGGGATTGTAATAGTATAGGGCTGTGCTGGTACCACACCATCCTTAACAGGTGCTCCATGCAAAGACCAATTATAAAAATGTATTTAAACCTGAATAGTACCACAGTGCAGAGATAGATAGCATTTCAAAATTTATTTCAGGCTGTGTTAGTATCTCCTGGTCACCAAAATAATCCCATATAGGATAAGGATTTGCACTGTATTTAATAAGAGCATAGAAGGGCAACTATTTATAGCTTCTTGTGGTAACAGTTCATGCGTGGACTTCAAAATGTAGAGGTATGTCTTTGTAGAGTGCACTCCAAACAGGAACTATTTTGTTTTTTATTAAGAATTCTCAAATAGTGTTGAAGAGTCATCTCTTATTACTAACACTAAGTACATGCTGGTCTGTCAGTAGGGGTCAGAAATTACCCCCAGTAGAAAGAAGGCAGGAGGGAAAGAAGGAAATGCAAGATATTTCCACTTCACTGCTATCAGATATGACCAGTCTTTTTTGTCAAATGTTTCAGACTAATATAGTTTTTTTGCAGCTGGTACTTTGTCTGAAGGCTGAAATTCATGAGCTTCATAGTGGGTTTCTAACTGGAACTGTGATCCCAAACTATGCACTAATGGCTAAAGAAGACACATTAATTATGGAAAATTCAGTTACAGATCTTTACAAAGTTTTGGTTTTCATTAACCTTTCTTTTTAAGCATCACAAGCAAATCTAGGTGGAGTTTGTAATTTGACATAGATAGACATAAAAGATAAAGTGCCCAGATGCTTAAGATAGCCCTAAATGTAGCTGAAAAGAGGGCATCACCAGATCCCTTTCTTCATTGCATTTTTTAGAACTGTAATTCTTTCTCCTATCCGTAGGCCAGTTTTCTTACACCAATAGTTAGGCAAAAGATACCATGGGTCAACTGTGATATCCATGGTTTGCATTGGCCATGAGGTGTCAGTGGGACATAGGAGGAAGTGAGACGAAAATATTTTAATATTTTTCAGTATGATAAGAATTTCTACTGTTTCTTATTGGCATACCATGACTGGATGGAACTTAGGGGTATTTTCCCCTTAGACTGTGTGTTTACAGGGTAAATACAGTTCAGTAGAGTTTCTGGAGGGAGCATTGTTCAAATTCCAAGTCTTCTCTAAGGAAAGACTACGTAAAAAACAAATGCTCTCACCAGCTCAATGCTGTGTGCACTTGGGCTGAGCACAGCCCAATCTCACATTGCCTTTAGCTCATAATAGTGCTTTTATATCTGTACATAGCCCTTCATCCTCCTGTGCTGTAGAATTTCTGAGGAGTATGACCACATTTTCGTCAGATAGTGACACATGGTTTAAGGTCTGCGCTAATGAAAATGTGTACAAACTGTTGAGGGGAATTATTTTTTATTATTATTTTATAACTTTTTAGTTGATTAAATTAGTAAATACCCCATCTTGTGTAGATTAGGAGTACGTTTTTTACATTTTTTCTTGGATGTGGTTAGTTTAATTTGCTCCATTTTGAAGTAATTATGATTAGAAATCAGGAATAAGAAATCTTAATTTCTTTTGGGGTTTTACAGTGCAAATTCTTTTACATAAAAAGAACTGGGTATTATTTGGGCTAAATGGAGTTGTATAATATTTTGGCTTTAACTGTGAAATTGTATGCAGAGGAAAAAGTAATTCTGGGAAGGCATAGGTCTTGAAATTACACAGGCAATTTCCTAGCATTCGGTATTTTTTCCTTCAGGGGTTAGTCTATTTTTGCTGTGTTTTCTTCACAAAGATACTATAACAGCATGCCTGATCAACCTTCAGTTGGCTGCAGATGAGTGAAAACTCCAAGTTAATTGCTTCTTTCTGTCAAGGTCAGGAAAATCTTAATTTGGATCCACTGAGGGAGAAAGTTTTTCAACCAACAAGTTCAACCTATTAGAGTGTCCTCAGCTTCATATGACTGAGAGCTTTCAACAGCACACAAGGGCAAGCTGACCTCATCTTTCTTGTGAAAACTTATTGCCAATTTATACTTTTTATCGTTTGAGAAGTGCATGTGCACTGCTGCATTGTGAATCTGTTTTTGTCTTTTTCCAAGGGCTGTGTTTTGAATCCTTTTCCTTCTTCAGCACAGCCTGTTGTGGATGTGCTGGTCAGAGCCTTTTTATGCACACAAAAAAGGTGCAGCAGCAAACACGTGTAAGGTTTTAATGACATCTTTGAAAGTTTGAAATATCAATTGTCTTTTACATGTTGAAACCATGATACTGTGTAATTTTTATATTCTAAATTTTTTGCTTGTAAACCACAAATTTTAAATAGGAAAGGTAAGGGAGGGCAGAAAAATCATAAGGGAAGTACCAAATCTCCTGAACTGTTGAGAGATACCACCTTCATACAAGGTTTATCCCGCATGCATTCAATAATGGGTCTCTTCTGACACCTTCTACATGATCCAAAGGAGACCTTGCACTGAACGTACAATTTTTTTGGAGGGAATGAGAGGCAAATTTGATGCCCAGAACAAAGCAGTTTACTGCAGTACAGCCTCATGATGTGTTTTCTTACTGCTCCAACCCAGATATTTTTTTCTACAAAGCTGTTTACAAATAAATTGCACCACCAGTAAGAAAAAATTGTGACATTGTAATAAAGACAGTGGTGTTTATGAGGGAATAAAGTAATCACATTCATTTTTAATTGATTGGTGTGTTCACAATTTTTTGCAGTGACTTGAGATGAAAATAGCCACTTCATTTCTACTGTTTCCTGGGATATTTTTTTTTTGTGTGTGTGTGTGTATGTTTTTGTTTATGTGTTTTGGTTTTTGGTTTGGTTTGTTTTTTTTGTTTTGTTCTGTTCTGTTTGTTTTTGGGTATTTTTGTCATTCTACCTGCTGGGTTCATCAGTGTTTGATTGCAGGGGAAGCAGGTGAAGTGAAAAGTAAAAGCAGTAGTTTCAGTGAGAAGAGAAAAGCCATTCAGGGACAGCTTCAAGGCCCCCCTCTGAAGCTACAGATCAGTCTTTTTTTAAAGGAAATATGTTTTCCTACATGTCTTCAGACTTACTTTAAAAATCACCTTTGCCAGTATAATAACTGATATACTTATTTTCTGGAACTTCTAAGTTACAATTTTCAATTTGCACTCTCACTTTTCCATTTTCTTCATACCATGTACACCAGCTAAAATGCAAATTTTGATTCATTAGCCTTGTCCAGGATGCTATGAATAAATATTTACTATCTTTGGCTTTTATCTTCTTTAAAAATCTTCCTTCATTTAATGGTTGATGCTATTTCTTCCCTTCCCAACTTGTTTTGGTGACAGTTATGCATTCACTAGTCTTCTTTCTTTTTAACTTAGACAGCTCTGCCAGTTCAATTTATTGATCACATTTCTTAAGAAGCAGCTTGTTCTCTGATATCAATGAAGAAGCCACCTCTAATAGTTCAGAAACATCCAAAATAGCATATAGGCATAATAAATATCAAATTTAAAGATGGTATTTGAAATATATTTGGCTTTCCTGTGTACATTCTTTCACAATGATTTAGCTGTTTCCTTCTAGTCTTGTGATGTGTGTCTTTGTGTGACACTTTCTTGAAAAATATTCAAGACAGTATTTGCTATTTGCTTCTGCAAATATTAAGCAGAAAATCAAGAGAAGGAAAGTGTAGTAGAGCTGAAAATATTACCTCAGATGTGGCTCCCACCATTGCAGGTGCTACTGCTAGTGGGAATACTCTATCTCAGAGATCTTGCTTCACATCCAATTCAGATGAATGAAGAAACGTGGTGAAGAAGGAAACTTAATACAGCAGTCTAGTCAGTATTTCAGTTCAGCTCAATATCCCTGAAGACTATTTGCACTTCAGAGGGGTTTTGGATTGTGCAAACCAGATTCTTCTGGGTGAAGCTAGACTGAGATATTAATCCCCAGAAATGTACCTGGTGCTCTCCAGCTGCCAGTGGGACTGGTTCAACCGACCAGACTGGAGTCAACCCAAATGAAAGCCCCTGGAATACAGGCAGCATCACTGTTGAGTCCTCAGCACTGTTTTATTCCACACACACAGCTCCCACTGTGCTGCATTGCAGTGCTTGCTAACGTGGCTACAATGTGATTCTGTTCTGTTCCCACTTTGTACAAAGTTGTCCATCTACCCCTCACAAAACTGTAGTAGCAAATCCCAGTAAGAGGCAGATGAGAGACAAAACTTCTCCAAGGGAAGGAAAGGTAAGGCTGCATTTCAACTACTAGAATTGCTCTTTGTGGAGGATGCTCTTGGAAATCTATTAGACAGAGAACCCTTAGAGAAAAGGAGAATAAACTGGATTCCTGCAAGAGATGAATCAGCAGCAGGAGACAACTTTTCAGAAAAGGAGCATTTTATGTGACCAGGCCAGGGTTCAGAAACAGAATGAATAGAAAAACCATAGATGTAGGCAGAAACCAGGAACACCATTTCTCTCTCTGGTATTTTGGTTTTAGAGAGAATAAAGTTTTTAGAGGAAAGAGACAGTCATACAAGGGCATTGCTTCTTCCCCTGCATGCAGTTTTCCTCAGCAGCATCAATCATCATGCATAGTTTCTTACAAATTTCCTGAATGTGTGTTAAAAATAACTTGCTGTCAAGCAAGATTTTTGAATCAAAGGCTGAGACAAAAGTATCACTTTTGCAGACACAAAGTCAGTCTGTATGACCTCCCAAGCCACAGATGTCACATATTCTTGTACAGTCCCAGAGTACCTGTACTATGCTTAAGACACTCATGACAAAACTAAAACATGGAAAAGTTCTCCAGGAAAGCCAAGCTGCATCTTACCAGAGGGGAAAAGACATCAATGTTTAATGGTAGAAAATCCTGCAAATGTGTAAAATCCTCCCCCTTTCTTGAAAGGACATGATGTGGAGTGTCTTTGGTATCCCTTTCATCAGAGGATCTTCCTAAAATAAATTTACACCCATAGAATTTTCTTTATTTATATATAATAACTGATTTCATCAGGTCATCAACTTACATCTCAGATCCTTTGTCCTGTAATACTGAGTATGTCTATTACATAAAAATTACTTTTAAATGCCCTTTTCTGCTGGCAGACTCAACACAGTAGGTAGATAATAGTAAATGCACTCTAATTTGACATTAGTGAAAAAAAGCAGACATTCTACTTTGGATTATCATAAACAAAACACATCTTCTGCAAGTAAAATTATTTTCCCTAACATGAGAATTCATCTTTTTCAGGTGTCATTTATTTATACATTATCTTGTAGCCCATCTTAAAAGTTGCTTTTTTTTTCCTAGATTTCATCTCCATGCTTCTTTTCTCTTGTATTTTGATAGCATGCAAGTTTAAGTTTCAGCTGTACAGAGGAAAGCAGTTGCAGCTGCTCCTGTGTTCAAAATTCAAAATAGCCTTAAAAGTCTGAGGCACACGTTTTAGTATCAGTATTTCCTCTAAATGGATTATTTGTTAATAATTATGTTATTCCTCCAAGGATTGATCAAGAGACACTAACAGCTTATTTATAAAGGCATCTCACATATAAAGAAATCACAAAAGAGGAAATTGGTATTACAGCATTTTAAAGTAATTCAGTTAAACTTGAGTCATTAAGAACTTTTCCATGATTCACTTTATCAGGGTTTAATTTTAAAATTTAATAAGAAAGTCAACTCTCAAAGTCACCCTTACACTACCCACACTGTTACTTTGAAGCTTCTGGTCTCCAACACTGTACATGTTCTCATGCATTCCCAGCTGTCCCATTCATCTTTTTCTATTTCTTATTGATACTGTAGAAATATCTGATGGATGCAACCCCAACTTTTGATCTCAATTTAAATACAATTTTTTTCTCTGAGCTGTTATTCTTTACCACATGATGTACAGATATATGATGTTCCAAAAGCCTTTCATGGTGTGGAAAATACAGAAGTACTTCCTTGAATTATCCAGGAACTCATCATTGAACAGGGAGTGCAAGGAAATGAAGGAAAACAAGTATTGGATTCACAATAAATTTTTAAATTTGATATAATTATGCTTAGAATCTGCCTTTTGTAAGAATTTTGCCTTTGTGATAGCACTTAACAATTGAGTTTTTAATTTTCACACCATTTATCCAAAAGCTGATGGGCTTCTATTGACTTGTTTTTACTTTTTACGTAACCAAACCTAAGGTTATTCCCTTTCAAAAGTCTTTAAAAGGAGAACAGTGAAATTTTATCATGAATCTTCATCTTTTTACTGAAGGCAAGACATATTTTAATTGTGGTCAGGGATGCAAACAAGAATTTCATAGTGAAGACAGCTTTGAAATCCATGTACAACATTTGTATAGATGCTGTACAGTGCAAATGTGTTCCAGGGATCTGTGATTATATTCACAAAGTGCTACTCCAATAATCTTATGCTTCTGGGGGTGAAGTTAGTGTCATCTCTTAGGTTTTCTACTGCTGTGGATATAGTCCTGAAATTTCTGTTATTGGGAATTGCTAAATTACTGCATTAAGAATTGTGTTCAATATCATACTGAGTCTGTCTTCCAAAATGAAATTCCAGATGACTTCCTCCAAGGCTGCCTGAAAAGTTTCTTGGACAACATCCAGATACTGCAAAAGCATTTCCAGGATTATCACGGAGTGAGGAGTTTCTCAAATGTTCAGAAAGGCAAAAGCCCCAGGAATGTTTCAATTCTTCCTGTTTGTGGCACACACACACTTCCCACACAGTGCTCTCAGTGCCAACTGAAAATAAAACAAGGTCTGCCTTTGGGTCTCAGGAGTAGGTACCAGTACAGATTTTTTAGATGTCTAAAATGACAAAAACATGTAAATTAGCCTTTTTTTTTTTTTTTTTTTGAAGTAGAACCATTAATAGAGTCCCTTCCCAGTGCATCAAGTTACTTCACACATTATAGGAATGTAATGCTTCCATGACTTAAAAGTTACTGAGATGGAGAACAGCTACACAGAGCAAATTTAGGGTGACTGCCTAATTATTATTCTTTCCCTCAGAGATACAAGTTAAAATTCAGGTGGAATAACAGGTCATAAATGACTAGCAAATATTTCAGACAGCTCTGTCCCCATCACATCTTGGTATGGATTATAATGAAAATTTATCTACTTCAAAGTATTTTTCTGCATAAACTCACAGAGCTGTCCTCTAGTGTCCTAGTCCTACATAACTTATGAAATTTATGTGCTGCAAGCAGGTTTGGATAATCCACTCCAGAAACTCTCATGTGGAAATGTTGGTTATTTCAGCATGCATACAGGAAAAATGGGCTCATCTGCTGCTTTTTGTACTAGATACTAGTGATACAAACAGTAATATTCCTTTTTGGAAGAAGCAGTGTTCAGAGTACTTTGGTTACAGCTTGGAGTGCTTTTGAAGGGCATCAGAGATGAATCAGAATTCTTTTCATGCTCATGAAATAATCAAAATAAATACTTGTTAACCTGGTGGGTGTTTGGCCTAAGAGTGTGACAGTTTAAATGGTCAAACCAAAATGACTAGTTTGTATTTTTCAGTGTCTGAATGCTTATTTATTTTAGTGCTGTAAGTGTTTATGTTGCTGATAGGCCATGCATTCATGCAGGTTTTGTCAATAGGATTATGTTGCAGCAATTGATTTTCTTTCAATGAGTTAATAACAAAATAATCTTGCTTTCCTTAGGCCTTAATCAAATATAGGCCTTCTATTCTCCTGTGAGAGGCTGCATGCTCTTATCTTTCAATAGGTTATGTATGCACTGATGAACTATTTCTGCAAGTAGCACAGTCCTTCAAAAGTCACCTGTTCCTACTCATGTTTCCCCCATACACAATATCAACAAACACTATTTTTCCAGGGAGGTACTGTCTTCATGGTGCCAGCCTGATTAGCTTGTGTTATATCAGGTACTGCTTGCTGTTAAAGACCTTAAAAACAGGTCTTTCTCTGCTGTGGTAGGTTAAAAAAGTAGATTGCTTTCCATTTTAAGGATAGGCAATGCTATTTATTCAAAAGAAATAGCTCCTAATTATTTCTTTCCAATGTGTATGTTTAACAAGAAATCTTTACAATCAACAGGAAGCAAACATAATTTCATTATTTCAGTGGAAGTGCATCAGTTTACAAACAAGTTAGGATCTTTTCTTTATACTGCCATATCATAACAGTAAAATTCTTATATCCTCAACATGGTGTATTTTGTTGTCAGGGTCAGACCTAGTGATGGTGGTGGGAAGTAAAATGTAAGTAACAGTGTAGAGATTTCTGAAGGGGGTTTTCGTTTGGGTGTGTTTGGGTTTTGGGGGTTTTTTACAGAGATACTAGAAACAAGATGAAAAATCATTAAAAGATTGATAATATCCTGTTTGGTCTTTGAAAATGAATGCTGAACACTCCTTCAGTAATCACTGTGAAACAAAAATAGTGTCTGAGTTTAGCTTAAAAAAGTTTTTCTTAAATTTCTTTGTGTGACTTCCTCTGAGAAGGCAACTGAGCCTCTGCTGGACCAAACTTCTTCTGCAGAGGGTGGAAAAAAAGGGTGATAATGTGTGTTATACTATTTAAAATAAAGGCATTGAGTGTGTGTCGTTCAATATGCTGAGGAGGATGACTGGAAAAGCTATGGAGATATCAAAAGGTTCTGTAATTCTACAGCTAAAGTTGCATTTCAGAATAGACTTTATGTGAAACACAAATCTAGTTCTTGAAAAACCTTTATTGTAAATTTTCATACAGCAGAACAGCATTTTACATACTTCACAGAGACTTTGTATGCAATTCTTGTTGTATCTCCAGATCACTATTTCTCTTTTTTTTCCAAGCTGCTCAGAAAATCTTTATCCATCCTCATCAGTAGGTCTGAAGGCTTTTACCAAGCATTAAAAATTTATATATATATATATATATATATATGTGTGAACAACTGTACTTTGAAGCTTTCAAAATTACTCACAGAACTTACCTGCAAAGAGCAGTAATGCCAGAGTCTCACAGCAGCATGTTTTCTTCACACACACTGAAAGTCTTAGTAAGACCACTAAACTTTTGTGATTTCCTCTCCCGTTCAGTGTTCTCTCAGATCAACATGCTTCTGTGCCAGATTCCTCAGCAGTTGATAAGAATGGCTTGCTCAGGATATAACAATGAGAAGGCTGAGTAAGGAGAAATAAAACAACATGCATTTACTATTTACTATTTTCTATCATGTTGTGGAAGAATGGATATGTTTTAACCACCTGGTTTAACTTCATTGCTTTGCTTTTGCAGGACTGATTAAATTGTATCAACTATGAATTTCCTAATAATCTGCAAGTTAATAAAATTCTTTAGTTTAAAAACCTCTCTTATGATTTTTAATACTAGCTGTAGGGGCCTCCGAGGATGGCAGGGAGAGGGAACTCTGCAAACCTGAGACACTTTATAGAAACACAAGGTTTTATTGCAAGGGTCGTGGGTGAAAAAGGTCTTGCCTTCAGCCACCAGCCTCGGCTGAAGGGAAGCCCCAAGGAGAGTGAGAGAGAGAGAGAAGAGGTAAGAGCAAGGGGTGAGAACAGGAGAGAGGGTTATGAGGTAAAAGCAAAAAAAGGGCGAGGACCCCGTTACAATACATTATAGGTCCTTTTCTGTTGAATATTCTACTTTACAGTGACCAACCAGTGCGAGATAAAAAAACCTACAAACTTTGCATACAGCCTATGAGAACTACTCTATTACCATATCACTCTGTATTCTAAACTCTAAAGACTACTTTTTCTTCTCTACCTTTTCCCGATACCTTGGCGGGGCAACTCCCCAAAGCCCATTTGTTATCATCTAACCCATCACCAATTAATCTCTGTCTTCCTGCCTGCCATGCCTCCATCTCAAAGCCAGCTTTCATTTCTATTTCACTCACAGGTTTTATGTTTTCAGTATTTCTTGTCAGGCAATCATATTTGTAGGGTTTCCCTGTCTCAGCTTTCCCAACAACTAGCCTTGCCGTAAAAGGAAAGATCCCTGACCTAGCGCTTTTACCACAGTGAAAGTAGAGCTTCAGCAAATCTGCATTTTGCAATTCCCTCTAAGTTGTGAAGATCAAAATCAGCTTTGTTTGGCTTCTCCTCCTGTAGCTGAGGTCCTGGAAGCAACAAGAAAGTTTTTATTAGACATTTTAAAGGTGAGTGAAATCACGGTTTGAGCAAGCAGCAGGGCAGCTGCAGGAAGAGCTGGCATCCTATGGAGAGATGTTATTGAGCAGCCCTCTGTTCTGAAAGGTAGCAGGAGAAAACTGAGGTTAGACCAAAGAATATATGGATTTTTGGGGGTGAAGACATTAGAGAAGTGTCAGTGTACAAGACAGACAAATCATCAGTTGCAAGAAATGTTTGTACTTGCTACCTATACTTTTTGTCCATTACTTGTTTACTTGTTCTAAGTGAAGCTGACAGCTGTAGTGAGACATTATTACCTGAAGTACATAGACTGACAAAATGAAACATTCATTTGCCCTTAATAACCACACAGTAAAAGCACAGAAAGTTCATTAAATTAACCTGTTTCTAGTCAAAGCTAAGATGGAAAATCTCTGAGTGAGGTGAACTAAATAAATATGTTTCATAAGTCAAACCAAGGTTTTCTGTGATTTTCCTGTGATGTTTATTGAGCAAACAAGCCCAGTAACTTTTCTGCATTATCAGTGGCTGAGATGCATCCAATCTGTGAAGTTTGCTTTCAAATGAAAAGCCATCTTTCATCAGTGTGCAGTGTTCCAGGTTTCTTTGACAGACGATAGGTGACTTTGGACATATTTTTATGTCTACTTTTTATTCCTTTGTTTGTGTGACAGCTTATTTTGATATTGATGGCTGCTGTTGACTTACTTTTTTGGGTTTTCAGCCTTTTTTTCTTTATTTAATCCATGAGGTCATTGGATTCCAACGTTTGTGTGAGAAAAGAAGATCCACAGATAGACACAGTGGTAATGGCTTTGAATTAAAGGAATTGAATTACAGGTTGCCTAACTGGGTGGGAGTAAAAAAGAATGTGAACAGAATTAAAATAGTCAGGAAAATGGAATAACTGCTGGTCTGGGGGACGCCCCAGAACTCTCCTTAGGTGTTTCCCTCTTTAGGTGAGGGATATCCAGTGCAGCTGTGAAAGTCTAGGGCACAGTCTGTATCTAAGTGGAAAAAAAAAACCCCTTAAAATGTTATTTTTTAATGTCTTATTTGAATTTCTTTTTTTTTTTCCATTGAAAAGATTCATATTTTAAACTTCATAATTAAAACCAGAGAACATACATGACAAAGAATTATCTCTTTTCTTTTACCAAACATTCTGGGGAATGTATATTTTACTGATCCATGGTAACAGTTGCATGATTTATTGTATAGATGGTATCCTCTCCTTTCTACCTGTAACAACAATCAAACAACTGAGCCCCAAACAACATTTGGCTCTGGTTCATGTCAACTCCTCATTTTCTTTATATAATTTTAATGCACTATCGGTCTAAGAAATATGAAAATCAAAACTAGAAACTTCATTTTGACAATCATGGCTATTTTTTTTAAATGAAAGATCAGATGGCTTTGTGCAGGGTGTAACACAACTTGGAAGGCATCCTATTTACATTACCACATATACCCATTTTCAGAACAGTTTGTGCTGCATTTTCACTCAGAAAATAGGCATGCAAAACTTTGTCTACTTCTAAAAATTAATGTAAAAGCAATTTTTTTTTTTTTTTTCAAATAGATTGTGTTCCTTTTCTGGCACCTCCTTCTGCAACTTCCACATAGGAGTTCTTGTAACTTCAGAGAAAATAAGAGGAGAGCAGTCTGCCAAAGAAACACTAGAAATAAAAAGTTCATGTTCAAGCCTGACAGAGCCCAAGAAGTGTTTGGACAATACTCTCAGGCACATGGTGTGGCTCTTGGGGTGTCCCATGCAGGCCCAGGAGTTGAACTTGATGATTCTTGTGGGTCCCTTCCAACACAGGATATTCTATTATTCTATTTCAATATATGTATGGAAGATACAATGAGAAGAAAATAGAAAAGGTGGAGTCTAAAGGAATGGAAAAAAAAAAAAATAGTTGAAGCCTGTTTCTGTTTTCAATTAGCTTGTTAAAAACCCTAAGCACAACTGTCAAAAGATGCTGGAGGTATTTCATTAAAAACCATGAAGATACTGAAATGGAAAATTATACCATTCCTTTTTTACATATAAAACTTATCATTCTTTCCCAGTCAAGTACATGGGGAAAAAAGAATTCCCTGTGATTAAAGCAAACTTTCCAGTGAGATATTTAGTCTCCTCTGAAACTCCCTGAGTGATTTAACTGTGGGATCCAAGGTGGGTCGAACTCTTTCTGTAGTTGTGGGATTTTCTGGAGCTTTCCAAAGGTATTTCATACCCGCGCCAAGAAAAGGATAAAAGATGTTGTTATTAAAAGCATCTTTCCGGCTTTATATCACAAATATCGTTTTGAAGGCCTTCATTATCTCTTTTGTTAGTACAGTGTTTAAATGAATTATGGCTGAAAGTGAAGTCCATAAGGAATTTCTGCTCACAAAGCAAAGATGACACAACAGAAAAAGATCCAATTTATTCTCAAAAGGTTGTAAGAACTCAGAACTCCATTTTGTAAAGATCTGACAATCAGATTGTAGCTTCCTATTATATTACTGCTCATCACCTGTGTCAGTGTTGCTGCGTTTCTTCCTTTATTCAGGGCAAGCCTTTGATACTGAGGCAGAACAGTACAATGGGGATGAGCTCATACTTCATGAGGTGAAATTCATCTCAAACCAAAGGCAGACTTAATCAAAGTAACTTAGGCTCCCTTCAGAGAGTCACTGAGGGGACAGAGGCTCCCTTTGCCATCATTCATCTCGTCCTAGACTGCTGTCCTAGGGTGAGAATGATGAACTCAGTCTGGAAAGTTTCCTGATGGGCAACTGTAAGTCATTCATGGGCCTGACCCCTTGAAGCAGCTCTTCAAGCTGGTCTGCAGCCTGCAGGATGGGTAAATTCCACCAGAAGAACTGTCAAATAACTGGTCTAATGCCCTGTTCACCATCTGTCCCTTCACTATTGTATTGAAGTGGACAAAGGTGACTTAACACATTATTTCTGGCACAGAAGTTATTTCCTTATGTCTTCTACCCTGTTCTGTGTCCAAAATGCCTCCATTTCTGTCATACGGCAGATGGAGCCAAACATTTGAGAGGGGGTGTCCATCTGCCCAATAAACATGTACTGTCTCATCATGTATTGAAATTTCGTCTCTGGACTCATCTCTTCTCCTTTGTTTTTGTCCAGTTACAATAAGGAAAACAAGGTTTTGCCTGTTTACCTCATAGCCAAAGAATTTAATCTTTGCCTGTGGCCATTCTTTTTTCCTAATATATTAGCAGGAACATTCTGTAAATGTCACAGGACAAGTTCTGGTATTTATCAACTTCCCTTTTAAAGATAAGGTTCACTCAAGAAGAGCTGACATA
Source organism: Sinosuthora webbiana (assembly GCA_013397395.1). Lineage (NCBI taxonomy): Eukaryota > Metazoa > Chordata > Aves > Passeriformes > Sylviidae > Sinosuthora > Sinosuthora webbiana. Next base: position 769,113 of record VXBN01006998.1, read on the forward strand.
TCAGAAAAACTAGAGAAAAAGCTCTTCACTCTATAACACATCACTACAGTGAGAGATTTAAAGTTTGATGAAGATTATGCAACCAGTAGAAAATATTTTACATTGTGCAGCAGGTCAAACCATGTGATCATGTTCCCCTCAGGTACAGTTTATTCTGCTTATTCTTCTCTATTGGAATTGCATTTCTCTAGAAATTATTCAGATGCCAGACTGATTGAAGTTTAGGATAATCAAGGAGTTTTAGTTATTATGGAAATAGCAGTAGGCCATATTTGATAAAAGTGATTGTAGCAGCTTGAAGGAATTTACTCTCAGAATGAAAGAGAAATTAAAAACGGCGAGCCACCAGGAATATGAGAGAGCAGATACTGAACTGTGTTATGGACCTTTCTGGGTTAATCACACAATCATGGCTGCACAAGCCTAGAGCAAATTAATGTTCTAAATGCTGGATTAATATTTTGTTTGTAATTGCTATTTATTATTTCTATAATTATTATAGTCCTGATCTTTATGGAAGGAAGATAGACTTTTTAAAACATGAAAACATTAGAATTTTAGCTTCATATATTTTAAGTTTCTGAAGATCCAGAAGGCAACTGGGAAGAAAAGAAATTAATCTAATCTCTGAATTGAGCTCGGATTCCCTGTGAAGAAGGTCAGAAATATCTGATAATCTTTGCTCAGACTCTAGTGTGTGTTTAATTTCTTTCTGCCAAGAGATAACTTAGCCTCAAGAAGCAGATTTGTGCATCTTTAAGTCAGTAATTGGCTAATGATTGTCTAAACACTGATAGTGAGGTGCACAGGGGTGCCAAGAACTGCTCTCCTATTGTCCGTTTTCAAAGAGACCACATCCCTACCCTTCTGCAAGGACAGGGCAATCATCTGCTCATGGGCTAGAACCCTACCTGATTCCCAGCAGTTCCCAGCCTCAGCATCAGAATGAGGGCACCTAGAAACCATCCTTCCTTATCTTGCACACTCAAGCTAATTTTTATGCCCTTGCCCATGTGTCTCTGAAGTATATTCTCCCTGTCTGTCTTTCCTCACTTTATTTCATCCTAGTAAATTTGTAGAAAATAAGTTTCTGCTGTGCACTGAACCAACAAAAATAAAAGACCTATCCAGCCTCTTGTCGTTCTTTCATAGCTGGGATCTCAGAGCAGCACAGAATTTATGAATACATCTGAAAGATGGACTTCAGCTTCTATCATATTTTCTAACCAAAGAACTGAAATATTGATGAAGAGTATAAAGCATTTAAGGTTAAAATATGTACTGTAAATCAGACACCAACAGATGACCCCAAGCTGGATATATAGCTGAATTAATTTTGGTTTCATGTGACGTCAGTGTGGCCCATTGAGTGAGTTACGGCCTTGCATTCGGTCTGGGACTATCTATTATCTAATATGTCTAACTTGATTTTAAGTTTCAGGCAGGCAAATTGACCATGTATACTTGCTTGTGTCAGTAGCTAATTTTAGGTAGCTGGTCTAATTGAAGATGTTATGGTCCTTTAGCTCGTCAAATAGAAATTCACATTTTCTGATTAATGTGATTCCTTTATATCAGATTTGAGTTGACAGGATTGACAATGTGTAATATAGAACACAAGGATGACAGGGTTCTCCATCTCGTCCGTCACATTTCATTATGAATTTTCTAGTCAAGGCTGTGGCTTTAGTTTCCTACCTGAGCTATGATAAGATTTGAGAAGTACTGCAGCCACATATGGCTGACACAATCTGTTCTCACAGCTGGGGATGTGCTTTCAGAAGGGTAACAAGACAAATTGCTTTCTTACATTTGTAACAATTATATGTAACTGGCTTTGTGGGTATGATTGAAAAATTACTGAGAAAAACTTGAAGAAAAAGAGAAAATCCTTGAAAGAAAGTTTAAAAAAACTTTAAATTACGCAAAATAGCAAATATATTTTGGAGTGGCGGGAAGTATACAAGGAAAGTTATTGCTGACTAACATATCAGCTGGCAGAAGGGAGAATGTGTTAGATGGTCAAGGTGGAGCAGTATCTAGAAATTGAAAAACGTGTCTAGAAATAAAAACATAGAAGCAAATAAAAGAATACTAGTAGTTCCAACACAGAGAAAAAGAGGAAAAAGCAGTAGATAATAGAAAAAATAGAAAAGCAGTCCACAGCTGTGTCCGTGGAGAAGGAATACACATAAGCCCATCCGCAGCAAGGGTCTGTGTGTCAGAGATGCAGAGCATGGTGTGTCAGTCCAGAGCCTCTCACCCTCAGGAACACAGGTAGCAAAGGACACAATCCGACCAAGACTACAGATGATATAAACTAAGTGACATTAAGTGGAAAATTGTATATCCTGTTCCCTCTATAGGTTAAATGTCTTGCATACATACAACGCATCCTGAATACTCCATTTCCTGTGCCACAACAGTGTCCTTTCTAACAGTGCTGGTAATCTCACTGCCTTCCCCTGCTGGAACAGATCAGTCTGCACAGCCACTCCTGCCTCTCCTGGCCCATTAGTCCTACTAAACTCCCACTGGAGCTGCACATGTACAGCTGCCACTAACTCAATAGCACTACTCAGTTTGGAGGAACTCTTGAAACACATCTGGTCCAATCTCCTGCTCAAATTAGCTTCAACACCAAGTTTGGGTCTTTAGGGGCTTTACAATTGAGTCTTTGCAGGAAGAACTGTCTCCAAGGAGAGAGATCCACAACCTCTGAAATGTCCAGGTGAAAGCCCCTATCTCCCTTCTGTTGCAAGAATTTACTTCAAGCCCTTCCCTACTCCCTGCAAAACTGAATGTGCTTCCCCATGCTTACTCAACCCTCTTCATACTACAGCACAATAAAAGAGTGAGAACAGAGAAATCAGGAATTTAATAGGAGCTCTGTCAAGGTGAAGGCTATATTCAAGAAGTAGTAGTACTGCTTACAGCCATGACATATAAAAGCAAGGCATAGTGCTAAAACCAACTGGGATGTCAGGGAAAATAAATAAACATTGGTATTTCCTGCCAACCAGTATATCATAAATATAAAATACGTCCTTCAAAAATCAGATACTTGTTTGAGATTCTTTATTCTTTATGCATATTCTTGTCCTTCCATCTTTGGAATTTTGCAGTTGCAATGTTGTTGTAGCTTAATGATCTAAGGAAATTTTCTGCACTACATTACATTAAATAACTCTATTTTTGAAACACAGGAGAGAATACTGGTGTTTTGTGACCAGGGAAAATATAAATAATAACTAAAAAAAAAAAAAAAAATTTGAAGCAAACTTAAAACAGATAAATTCTTGAAAGTGAGGGCCACCAACACCACATGCTCCATGTAATGTGGAGACTGCAGAAGATGGAAAAAGTGGCTGAAGGGGATCTATTTTTTGGAAAATAAATGAAAGCCTTTTTTGTCTTATCTTTGTTTCCAAATAATAAAATTTACTACCCATTCTCCCCATCCTTAATTTTTAAAGAGAAGTTAAAGAAAAGATGAAAAATATGTAGACATGTTTAAAAATAATTATTTTATATTGTATGAATGTCATTTTTCAATATAAAAGAAGTTCATATTCCACGCATATATTCCAGTTAGAATATTGGTGCTAATATTTGTGAATGGCAATAAAGATCTACAGGTGACTTATATGAAATAGCAAGACATTTGAGCTGTGCTTCTATTTGTTCATAAATACAGCAAAATGTTGCCTCTGTTTTTTGTGAGTAATATATGTGACAGTACACATAGAGCTATAAATATGAATACAAGGATAATGCAAGTTGTGTGGAAAAGCTCAGAGCTGTGTTTTAATGGGTCAAGTATAAGTGGAATCCACGGTTCAGGATTCCGTAGAGGAGGACCACGGTAGGTTTGACATTGTGTTCCACTGTTGCCAAACAAAAGATGTTCCCCTTTTATAAATCTTTGTTTAAAGGGATTTTTCCAAAGAGCTATGATTCAGCCTGATCTTAAGAGCACTTCTCCTGTTCCCTGCTCTCAGCTAATTTAATCAGGGTCCTCGTAGCTTGAGTGCCAAGGCCAGTCCAATTTTATCCCTCCATAAAAATATCGCACAGGTAGAATTATACCAATGTCATCATCGATGTTACCCTTTCATCAATTTCTGGTTATTGTTTCTTTTTTGACCATTAAATAAAGTCTGGTGACTTTATTTCATGTAACTCTAGCACAGATTGTATTTATTTCAGAATTCCTGAGACAATCATGTATGCAATGATCATATTCCTTCCACAGATACCACTGTGGTAGTTGATACAGATTTGGAGGTGAAGATAATGGAACCAGAAAGTTTATGGTAATAATAGATCTCTTTCTCTTCATTACATGAGGCATTCTAATTCATGTAATGTTCCTTCTCCAGTGGAGGACTGCAGCAGATTGCCCATTTTTGAGCTCAGTATTAATTATGCTTACTAGTGATTCTGTAGTTGAAGGTCCCATGATAAACTCCTATTTTATTTTTAGGGGTTCATAATTCATCTTTAAAATCCCACTTTGGACTGAAATATGTCACCACCATCTAACACCGACTGATCTGACCCAGCAGTAATATATGATAGATATGGAAGGAAGAAGCTGCACTTTGAATAATTCAAGGTGATTATCTCATGTGCAAAATCATTCTTTTCATGTGCATGTCATCAGAATGGCCATATAACTTTGCACCTGGCATTGACAGACTGTATCTCATCAGAGCACCATGTCAATAAACACTGGCTGGGTCCTCTAACCTACTTTTTCTTCCTGATACAATTTGCATAACAAAAACTGAATTAGGTATTTTTTTTAAGTCAACAGAAAATGTGGAAAAGGCTAAATTTATCATCCTTTGCACATTCTCAGTGCTAGGATACATGGTAGCAAGATTTTTAATAGGAACCTTAAATTGTGTGTCACCAAAGGAGAAATCATCTCCTTCAATTCTTGTATAGTGGTTTTTTGTGAATTATGCAGTTATTTGATTTCAGAGCAGAGTTACAACTTTAGAGGACAGGTGTGTGCATCACAAGGCCTGACACTAATGAAACTTGATCTCAATAAAATCATTGGACTTAGTACTCTTTTTACAAACTATCGACTCAGCTCAAAATTGAGTATCAACTTATTTCTGCCAAAGAATACAAGTAAATTATAAATCAATGGAGCCTGTAGCTGTCAAAGTAGAGTCATCAGAATAATGATTAAGCTGCCCTTTGTAAAAAGGAAATTAAGCTGCTACTTAATCAATTTCCATCCCAAGGGATTATGAACTAATGCCCTCTTTTTTTCCCCCAATCCCAGGAGTGACGGGGAGCAGACCAGCTGCTTACTCAGAGCTGTGAAACATTAACCCAACATAAGATCTGCCAGACTATAAAACAGATTCTCCTCATTTTGTTTGTATACTCCTCTATGATCATCTGCTAGCCTTCCCAAAAATTTATATTGTATGCCAGGAAAAGCCCTCCAAAAATGCTAAGATGGAAACATGGACGTAATTATAACAGTGGAAATCACCACACTACAGAGAAGTAGAGATCTTTCCTCCTCTAGAAACTATTGCAACATGGTTTTGGTTCTCAAATTTACTACCTTTTGCTTCACTGAAAATGCGGTAATGTTTTAGAATAATTTAAATTCAGAACTAAAGTAGCTGCAACATCCATCTCTTGCTGCAATATCTGTTTCTCGCCTTTTCCTATTATGATCGTCACTTCCATATATATATATATATATATATTATTTTTTTTTTTTTTTTTTTTTTTTTTTTTTTTTTGGTCAGAAAAAATTTATTTGAAA
>VXBN01006998.1:775233-802601 GCA_013397395.1 Sinosuthora webbiana
ATGTTTATTATTTCATGTCTTCTACTTGAGCCACTATGATCCTCATAAAATTTTGTTTAGATTTTAACTTGAAATGGTTCAAGAGCATTGAGAAACATTTAAAGAAAAGAATTTTAGCAGCATGTGTAGAACTGAAGATGAAATATTCTTCTTTATAGTGAGATAATTATGTATTGTCAGTCAAATGTGTTTGATTTTTCATAAATGTTTTCATTTAATAAATAATTCCTATTTGGTGTTCAACATGTAAGCTTAAAGGCATTTAGTCCATACCTGAAATTATTCCATTATCTCTTTTTGTTAATTTCAGATTTAAATAACTTGCCTATTCCCTACTGTTATTGGATGATGAATAGAATACAGTTTCAAAAGCTGACAACAAGATGTACTTAATAGTTTGAAATTGTACATTTTTCTCATTAATAAAAATAGTAGATATTCCCCAATAATAAAAAGTATAAATAATCATAATATTCAAAATGATAAATGTAAATGATAGTAAAAATATATTTTAAAGTAGTCTAATTATTCCAGGATCCTGAGTAAACTTAAGAATCACAAACAACATCTTAGGCTTCCCTTCACCCCCCCAAATCTGAAAGCTCTGCCTCATTTACTTATTCTCAAAAGGGTGAATTTAAATTTCTGAAAAAGAAAATTATCAGGAACACTGAACAGGGTTGAAAAAACTCCTTTAAGAGAGAGTTCACCATCTCTCTGAGAGACAGCACTGCAAATTCATGTGTATTTTGAAGTCGATTTGTGCTTTTCAAAGATGGACTAAATATATGAAAAGTCACTGCTAAAATACAGCTAGATGTAAAATGAACAGATGTACTGTGACTTTCATAATCAACAGCTGATAGTGACACTATTGCTATAGTACAGTTCTCTGATGCTTTCTCTTTTTCTGTTAGAGGAATACTACGTGAAAAAACAGCAATAGCAAGGAAACCCACCACTGCTGTCATAAGACAGCTCTTGTTTCCTCAGCAAGTCTCTACATAGAATGAAGAATCACTGCTTGGGTGCAGTGGATATTCGGGCTTAATGAAGTTGATAAGGGGAAAGCAAGAAGCTTCCTTTAGCAGTGCATGTGTTCTGGCTGTCTATGTCTCTTACATGTTTTGCTTTTAGGAAAATTGTCCTCATCTAATGTTGTTCAATGCCATTTTATCAAAGCTCTTATTTGAGGAACTCGTTGAGAAAATTAGAAGTGATGAAGTAGCCCAAGGAGGAAATGCCAGAGTGCACAGGAGATTCTGATGTGAAGCCCTGGCTTCCTAATTGTTATTATGTTTACAAGGACGCCCTTAAAAGAAAAATGAATGCCTTTTTTCACACCTGCTGTAAAAGGTGCTGCAACTCTGGAGCTTACTTAAATCATTCCTCCTGCAGCAAACTACAGAATGAAACTCAGGCCATTTAATTTCCAAATACCAGTAATTAAAATGAGTCACATCTTCAGAGTTTGGCAGGGCTACAGCTTTCTTTTATTTTTTCATTTTCACATAAATTTCAACGAAGGTCAGATTTGTTGGGGGAGGAGAAGAACCTGCCTGCTTTTGTGCTCGCAGGAGGTTAAAATATGACTTGTTCACAGTGTCCCTCATAGTTCAGGACTTAATGGTCCTTGACGGGGATAACCTAGAAGTTAATTTTACTTTGTGTCCCAAAAGCAGTCATTGTCACTGTAATCCTTCTTGCAGGCTGAAGGGTATCTTCACCACCTGATCAGACTTTCAATAGCAATTGATGAGCAATATCATCAGCCAAGAAGCACTTTCCTAGTGTTTTCTGGCAAAAGACACAAAAAGCAAAAGAATTGTGCTAGTACACCTTTCCATAAATGTAATCCTTTTCAGTGCTCCTTACCTTAAATGTGAGATTTTGCTATTTGTAAAAATCAAAGTCAAGTACTGCAAAATGACAAACTGCTTCCTATTTGTTTTCCTTCATATTGTTCAAGGCCTGCCAGGGAGAAGGATGAGTACATAATGGAGATATACACCTTCTTTCCAGATTTTTTATCCAGAGAAAAGGAATACTTGAAGCCAAAGACCAGCACTATCAGGAAGACCTTTTCTCTAACCTCCTGACAGCAAAGTGCCCCATTGTACAAAGAAACCTCAAAATAAATTGGTTTCCTGCCTGATAATCTTTAACTAAGCCAGTTTGAATAACACATCTTTGAAACACATACACATGTGATTTCTTATTTGTTTAAACTTTTCCAGATTCAGGAATGTTATACATGGTAGGCAGAGTTTTGGGAGAAGAGCTGTCCTCCAGCCCTGTTTAAAGTCACTCCTTTAAAACTCAAGCAATAAATCTTTTGAAGTCAACAGTTGTAAAAGTATCTTAACATACACATAACAGGTTGCTTTTTTTCTTCCCAGACTTCTGTACTAAAACTGAAAAATCTAATTTTTTATTATAGACTCAGAATTCTATGTTATAAAGAATTTCCTCAGCTGGGATCAACTACAAATGCACTGGCTTTAGGACAGCTCTGACATTGCAGCAGCAGGGCATTTGTCTCTAGAATACTGCACTAAATGATGTCAAGTTATGGAAACAGAAAACTTTGCTGTGTGATGAATTTTGTATGTGATTCTATTAAATTCTGTGGTGATTAGACAGAATCACTTAAATTGTTTGAGGCATAGAAAATAACTCCTACATTCAAATTTCTCTAATTGTGAAAGTATTGCTTCAATAGCAACCATGATCCTAATCTTATTTTTCAAAGGAAGTGTCTGATTTTTTTGACCCCAGTGAAGATGTTAACATGGTAATTATACTTATTCCCATGAATGCTACTTCCTGTTGGGAAGATTTACAGGGTACTTTGATGGGTTTAGTCATTCTAATGGTTCTTCAAGGAAATTGAAGGGTGTGTGGCTCCAGAAGCATCTCTGTGAGCAAGGTAAGATATTTATTGGAATTGTCAAAATAAAAAAATTACATTGAAAATTGTTTCAATTCTACTGCTAGAGAAGTCAATCTGACTTCTTTTTCCTAGAAGGGCCAGTCTTCCCTACTTAAACAGGGTAGTAAGACTGACCTTGGGATTTCAGCAGAGCCCCTGAAACCAGCAGATCATCTACACAAAAGGTAAATTGGTGCTGTGGCTGACAGCTCTACCCTACCCATTTGTAGGGGCTGACCAATCCTAAATATCCTTTGGCATCTAAGGAAGGGCCCACTTGGCAAATTTTGCACTATAGGAATTGAATGAACATGAAAAGCATGCTCTTTTTAAAAGATGTTTAATGTTAATTAAAAATCAATTATAAATATATCTGCAAATGGGTGGAGTAGTTTTAAACACACTGCATGCTAGTTTTTATCACAGCTGATGTCATTAGAATTAAAGCTGTATTGTTTTGTGTAACTAATAATAAATATATCAAATATGGTTCAGATTGTTTTCTGTTACAGCAGAAAGTTTAGGTTCATGTAGCATTGTCTCCTAACTATGATAAAACCTTCTGGCCTTGAAAGATAAGAAAATAGGTTTCTTGATCCCTGTTACCCTTAGTAACTGATAACATCACTTTATGAGTATTAGTGACTAGAAAGGTGAAAGCAGTTTGTGTGTTCAAGGAGAAATAGGCAACTTTATTTTCCAATTATATGAAAATGGAATCTTCTTTACTCTGATCAGCTGGTCCGGTGGGGATCAATCAACATCAAGTTACTTATCAACCAGCATATGCAGTTAGAAGTGGTTTTAAGTATGAAGAAGAGCGAGGAAACAAAATAATTTCTTTTTATACAAAGCAAATAGTACTTGAATAGTCAACCATGAGGAAAATTTTCTTCCCTGACACTGATCACATGAGTGAGGATTATTCAGTTTCACAGGCCCTGTCCTTGAATTATTTTTCACTGGAGTCATCTCTTGTAGAAGATTAACATGAAGCATTTAGCAGTACTAGGAATGATCAAGCATATTCCCTAAGCTAAAATTTCATAGTAGTGATAATAGCAGACTGAAGGTGAAAAGAAAAAAAAAATGCAAAATATTCCCTAAGGATGCATATAAGCAACACAGAGACCATTATCATCCTCTTTGACCTCCTCTACTATTTCCAGTTCGGCTGCAGTTGAACAATACAAATTTCCAATTCAAACAATATTTGCCCTTCTGAACATGCAAAATAGAATTAATATAATTATTACAGGATTAACAGAGTAGAATATATTGAGTGTGAAAATGAAATGTGACCTAGTTTGATCTAAAATAAATATATGGTTATGAGGTAGTGCTCATTTCTGGGGTTTAATACCTCCCAGCACACACTGAGCACACCCTGATCTCACAGCTCAGTGCTCCTGCCCAGTGCCATAGCCCCCCTGCAGCTGTGGGGGTTTTTTTTGGCTGTGAGCAGGTTTGTGTTTCCAGCACTAACACGAAGCACACTCAGGAGCAGGGAAAACAACAAAAGGGGGACTGCAGGGCTGTGAATTGCTCACTGTGGAAACCCTTGAACCTCTCAGGGAAACCTCCAGGACTTTCCCTGGAAGAATCTACCACAGAGTTTTCCCCCTAGGCTGAAAGAAAAGATTCTCCCCCATGGCACCCTGCAGAGATATTGCCAGTCTGACACCGTGCCGTAGTCCAAGGGCTAGCTCTGCCACCCCAACACTGGTGCCAGGGGGACACTATTCCCAAGGAGATGATGGGAGCCACGGCTTAGAGCTGCTGCTCTACAGCACGTTATTAGCCAGCACAGGCTGGAGACAAGAATCAGGACAAGGTCCTTTTGCTTATTTAATCCAAGAAGTTCACTGAAGGAACAAACTCTTGAAGGGACAAGACAGACGTGATCCCAGAACACGGTCTGTAACTTGCTTATAAACTGGGGAGTCCAAGGGGTGGGAACCAGGGCCCAACCAATAAGGAAAGAGAGTGGGAGGATCACAAGGTGTGGCTTATAAAACAATAATAACCAATGAGAGGATATAAGGGCAGGGTACAGTCTATACAATGGTGCATCGAGTACTGTAGAATTTTCTAGAACTAAAGGCAGGGACCAGCAAGGATTGACAATCAGGCAGGTGGGGTATTAGGCAAGGGGTTTGCCCATGCGGAAGACTGACAAGGTACAATCTGGAAAAAGGAGCAAGGTGAGGGTAGGTGGACAACCCAGGGAGGGAGACAACTTTGGGGACAAACCATTAACTTAAAAGGAACAGGGCGTACAGAACTTGTGACCATCAGCTATCATAACGAACTTGAACGCACCACCACACCAATCTGCCTCAGTTTTGCTGTTCCCATCAGTCTCTGGGCTTTGCCCACCTCTATTGTTCATATGTCTCTAGTTCTCGAGGTTTCTCCTTTCCCTTTTCCCCATTGGTTGTGGTATCCCTGGTGGCCTGCCCTATGTCCCCTAGAAGGCACTGCCCTTTGCCCTGCCATTGTTCTCCCTGTTGCCCTCAGACCATTTGTTCCTGACCCCATACTTAGCCCTGAGCACTCCTTTGATCTGCGTCTTTTGTCCCTGATCCCTTCAGCATGGTGAATGCAATAAACCCTCGCTGGAATTCTTCATACAGAAGGCCCTTCCTGTCTTTCCTTCGCTGAGCTGTCTGTGTTGTGTGCCTGCATGGACTGGAAATGGCTGTTCCTGCGGCCTACTCGAGCGGCTTCTGAAGGAGACACTTCAAGAAGGTAGCAGCATTTCTCCATCCTGCTACACCTCTGTCCTGGGGTGGCTTTTTGATGCTTGTATCCCCAGTTGTCTGTTCTGTTTATGCTGTATGTTAAGTTTGCACCTTTAAGACTAAGTAACCCCTGATAAGTAACATCTGTGTTAATTAACCAATACAGCCTTGCCCCTGATGAATAACAGCTATATAATAAGGATGAAAGGGATAAAAGAGGAGGTTAGCTGGTAAGAGGAGGATCATCATGGAGGAGCAACCTTGAGAGGCATGAAGCAGAGACTAATAAAGCAGGATCCTGGAGAGAAAGAATCACTGCTGTGGGACTAGTTCCGAGAGTAAAGGGAGAGAAAGAAGGCACTCAGAGTTTATTTTGAAAAGAGCATTCACCCCTCTGCATTCCTGCTCCTGGACTGTGCTCGTCTGAGGCATGGAGACCTGCTTTGCTCTGTTAGTTTTAGCTGAGGCAGAGAAGCTCTCTGGACTGTTTTGGTTATTTTTCTTGGGACTGTTTCAATCTGCTCCAGACTGAAAAATCCAGAGGAGCACCAGGAGCTCACACCTGCAGCCCAGCAGGGCCTGGACCTCCAGAGGGACTGATAAGAGATGGAGGGAGCTGAGCTACCCACAGCAAGGACTTTCTGAATTTGCCATCTCATTTCAGAATAATCAAAGGTTTTATTATTTCATATTATTCATTATTTATGCTTGTGGGTACTTTGTTAAATAAATAATTTTTTCCACTTTTTTCTGAGAAAGTTCTTTTCCCAGACTGGTTGTGGGGGGAGGGACTGTTTGGGTTTGCTTCCCAGAGGGACCCCATTCAGGAGCTCTATCACAAATTTGCCCTAAACCAGGACAACCTCACAGCTCCATCATTCCTGTGCCAGGCTGCAGAGCCACCCAGTGCCCCCAAGGGCTGCTCTGGGCACACTTTCTGTTCCACACAGGGGGCCTGGCCCCATGGGGTTCCTATGGGTGGGCTGTCCTGTAAGATTGAAGGAACTCACGAGGAACAGGATGATAGGTGGGTTCAGCCCCTTAATGCACAAAATTTCAAAAGCTATTTAAAGTGAAGAAGAGGGAAAATGCAAGTATTTTTCCAATATGAGCTGGAAGCTGCTCAGTTTCTCATCATTTCTCCATTAGGCCCTTCATTAAAACAGGTATTTCTGTGATGTCCTGGTAGCTGTCTGCCAGTGGGCATCAGAGCTCTGCTGAAGGAGACTTTGCCCAGGAGCACCCTCAGGCCCTGTCAGGTGTGAATTCTCTGCTGTCTGCTAAAGTGAGGTCACATTGCTATCTTCTCTTAGCACTTCTTCAAAAGTTAATTATAGGAAACTAATTGTCTTTGAGATGCCTGTCCCCTGACAAATTTAGATAAAATTGGTCAATGAACTGAACATCATTATAAATTGACATATGAGGGTATATAGGCAGCTACAAAGAAGGTGAGTTCACGTGCAAGCCTTAGGAAACCAAGCTAAAAAAATAAAAAAAATTAAAAAGTGAGACTATGGGACGATGAACAAAAAGGAAGGAGGCATGTTTTTCCTTTTGAAACAAGACTTAGAAGATTGATTTAAAAAAAAAAGGTATGGGCCAGCTATACAACAGAATGAGGAAAGCAGAGGGGGGGGACTAAACCTTCCTGGTTTGAAGGACAAGAGGGCCCTGTATGAAAACAAGGTAGTAAACCCAAAATAGAATGTACTTGAAGTAAATTATTTAGATTTTTAAAAGGCTCCAACATACAAAGGACAGCATTTGCAGCTGCCGTACCTGAGATTGCAATTACAGTAATTATTCATCTTAATAATTTGGAGAATAAAGTAAGTGCCATGATCCAAAAAGTGAACCTTTTCACCATGATATACTATAAGCTCATATGAGTTGTATTACAGAACAAAGCACTGGAGCTTCACCTGGACCTCACTGTGCACTGAGCCAGAGCACTGGTAAGGATTGGGAGAGCTGTGCCCTGTCTTGCTTTGCAGTTCCTCTCCTTCAGCTGCCACCCTAAGAGAGAGAAATACTCAACAGTAAATTTTAGGAAACAACATCCCCTTACTTATTTCCCTTGTTTGTAACAGTAGGCACATCCTGCTGCTCTATCATCAGCTGCATTGCTTAGTAAAGGATTCAAAGGGTTTGAAATAAACAGCACTTCTCCTTTGCAAGAAAGAACAGCTAAGTTTGGCTGCTGAAACCATAAATATTGATTATTCTTCGAACTACAACTTCTTCATTTTACTATAGACAATTTGGGGGTTTATTATGGGTAACACATACTCCTGAAGACAGCAGAGAAATACCATTCAAACCTCCTCTAGGAGAGATGCATTTTGGAAAAGTCATCATAGTATTTTGACTGGCCTCTACAGTGTTCTCATATTTACACTGGGATTGGTATTATCTTATTTTATGCTTAATTTTGACCTTGTTCACCTAGATACCACGAGAACAAGCTTAATATTTTTCCCCCTGACAAATATGCTGAGGCTGTTACTGAATCAATCACAAGTACTAACAGGACTCCTTCAAATGAAATTGCCTCTAAACAAATCATGATTCTTCAGTATACTGTGGCATTTGTTTTATGCTTCTGCGCTGAGCTCTCAGTTTTATGCAATCTGTTGTTTGTTAGTCTCCTGTGATCTTCCAAACTTTGCTGTTTAGTGCTTGAAGGAACAAATAAACTGACCTTTGTATTCCAATCTTCAAATTTATCCAACCTAGGGTATACCTAGACACAAGTCTAAATATATTTTAAATTGCTTGTGATGCTAAAGAAAAACTTCCTTGATAAATATGAAATTGTATTAAGCACCTCGAAAATCTCAATAATTATTTTTTCATTGCAATAAAGCCTTCTTTCACATTTTATATGAATATATAAAATGAGGGGGGAAAAGGTTGTTCTTGCACAGGTTGGAAAATTTGTTGTGGTTTTATGTGATTTGTGCTCCCAGTTTCTTTGCAAGAACTTAAAACTGTAAAACTGAAAGTTCCTCAAGTAATGCCCTCAATGCTTTCAAAAGACTTAATTTAAGCCTTAGAAAAAGATATAAATTCACCTGCTGGTTTACCTTAATTACCCATCTAATCCTTATCCATTTGAAACATCTCAAAATATTTATGTATTAATTCTCACAACACTCTTGTGAGCTACACAGTGCTATTACTTTCATTTTACAAGAGCCTCAGGTCATGGAAGTGTGTTTCAAAGCAAGCAGTTGAAAGACCCTCCAAATCACAGGCTAGCTCATTGCCTTAAATATTTGTATCTCTATGAATTTTTGTCCTCTCTTAAGATGAATAAAAATTGTGGAGCAGAGCAAACAAAATATCAGTGGATTAACACTGTTATCTATTCAGCTTTGGTATTTGTATTAATTCTTTTGTGGTTAATCTTGTAAGAAGCAGGAGATAGTGAAAACTGAAAATCTTAGTATAAGTGGTAGAAAGAGCTATAGTGCATTAACCTTTTATATTTTGCTCACAGTTTAAACAAATGCAAATGTTGTTTTGAAGGAATTTCAAGGTAAATAAATAAATTAATTTTAAAAAATAGGAAAAACAATTTAACTTCAATGTAATTTCTCTTCCAGTACTAAGGCACTCAGAAGCTGCCATTAGCCCACCATAGGATGTGTCATTATTGACATGAAGAACCAATAGTCTGTGCTTCTGTTCAGCTTTTTTTGGGATGGAATTGTCAGACTAAGATTTCTTTGCAGTTCACAAAATCAGTGCTGGACTTCAGTTCAATAACAGACAAGAAACTAAAAAAACTTGTGGAGTAAATAGCCAAGTAATATCTTTCTGTTTGAAACTTTTCCTCATGGAAAATGTAAGATAAATGCAAGCAACCAAATGTGAATCTGGATTTCAAATCACAATCTGATGGATTTCAGCATGGGATCAAGGTCTTCAGACACCGTTAGGCAGCTTTTCTCACCCTAGCTCCAACATTTCTAACATCAGTAGTGGGCATAATTCCACCTTAAGGAATTTTCTCTCCATAAAACGTTATTTATTTTTTTTATTTGAACAATTTGAATTGGTTTTAAATACGCACAAAATTCAGGAGCTTTGGACCTTGGAAAAAGGGAAGCAGTTTCAGTTCTGCCTTTGACTATACCTCTCAAAAAGACATAGCTAGACAAGTGAAAGAAAAAAAAAAAAAAGAGAGAAAAAAAAAACCCACAACCAAACCAAAAACTTTAATTCATGATCATATTTTCATCACCAGAGAACGACTGTGCACTCTGAAAAATGAGCAAGTACTCTTTGTTGCTATCCAACTGTACACTTACCCTCCCACCTGCCTGTACTGGCCAGCATGGCAATCAGGTTAAGGAAGGACAAGACAGGACATCACAGATTGTGTCACAGAGGGGACAACGCACATCTGGAGGGAATTACAGTGCAGCATGACCCACAGTCTGTTGTCTCAGAAAAGAGCATCCCACTTGTGCAGTGACATCACAGGCATGTCCAGCACCTTTTGGAATGTGCACAAGTCCTCCACCCTTTGCCTTGGTGTGCTGCAAGGAAGGAGACAGATATAAAAATGTGCCTCTTCCTGGATACTGGGTTCGTTCTTTCTTTCTTGTTTCTGTTGTGAACACCTTCAAATCAGGGAGTCACTTCACAGATTTTTCCAGAAGGCTGCAGGATAGATCTTCAAATCCAGAGCTTCAATGAAGCATGTTACAGGTTTCCATGGGAGGCAAAAGGGGTGAAAGTTAAACAACCTTAAGTTGGTTCACCTTGTAAAATTCCGAAGAAAAAAGACCAATGTCAGAAGGTGTGCATGGGTACTAACTCATCATAACTTCCAAAGATTTCTTAATACCTTTCACAAAGTTAGAGAACATATATAATATCTTTAGCACTTGAGAAAATTAAAAAACACAGGTTTTTCATTACATAAGTTATTGTGGAAGATCACCTGCCTACTGCACTTCCAAAATCTGGTTCCACAACACTGAAATGACATGAAATCATATTGTCCTTTTCCTTTATATCCCCGATGAGAAAAAGAAGTCATTCCTAAAGCCCAGCAATCAAGCCTGCTGCCAAATCCCCTCAAGAAATCTTTCCCTGGGAAATGACTCACAAGAAAACCAGAAAAAAAGTAACAATGAAATGCCAAAAATGCTTCAAATCAGCACTGGTAAGGAATATGTTTCTGGGACAGGACGACCCAACAACCACCCTTATTTATAACTTCATAAATCAGGCTAAATTATGATTATTTGTACTACCTATTGCTAGGCTCTGCAAACAATGGACTCCAAGAGAGTAATCATCCCTAAGAGTTTGCTGGCTAAGAGCAATTTATTTTTAAAAAACAACAACAAAAAAACCCACCACAAGATAATTGGTCAAACCTATGACATTGCTATAATGAAATTCATAATTCTCACAAAAGGCACACCTCTTTTATAGGGAATTGCTTAAGGATTTAAAAAATGTTCATCAAAACATTTTTATTTCTAAAGGATAAGACTCATTAAATTATTTTCTTGTTCATTTTCTTCTTTTCTACATCTTTTATATTTTATAATAGCATGAAGCAAAACACACTGAACTACCTAGATTTATTTTGTTTTCCTAAGGACTTGAGTTGTAATAAGATTGGAGAGCAATGGGTGGAATACAAACTTTTTTTTTTTTCCCCTGAAGTTTAAATTAAGATTTCTGTTTTGTTCATTTTACAAAAGTCTATTTATGTTCAGTTGAACAAACACGGTACTCAAGAGAGTCGGGTACACACGAGATAGAGCTGTGAGTCTACCACCCTAACAGAACATTAATCCTACACATATAAGGGATTTGTGGTTTTTTCCCACATAATAGTCTGAAAATAATATTATTACTGGAGGTTTTTTCATCATTATTTTCATGCCCAGAGGAGCAAGCTGGCAAGGATTTTCTGAAAATATATTTTGAGAAAGTTCCTTTCTTGTAAAGATTACAATTTAAGTAGAAAAGGGAGAAATTAGAAGGGGAGGTCTGACAATAGAGAAATTACCCAGAGTTTTGCAGAAATTTTTATGGTGTTTAATTACTATATTTATTGGTATCTAATCCCAACAGCTGCTCTATTCTAAAACCAGGAACAATAATGACCTAATCTTGTATTTGAGATTTCACTGAACACTGAGAAACAACTAAAATTTTTGTTTGTGTGTGTGTGTGCACGAAATATATTAAAACAGGCTGAGTCTTACAGAATAACATGTGGGACTTGTTGGGGGTGTTTTTCAAATGTCATATCTCATGGAATTTCTGCTCTTGCATTTCTTGGCCCAGGGAGCACATCCTGCATGAGCCCAATCAGAAATAATAGCTTGGAATTATAACATACGTGGGCCATAGACATAAACACAACATCTCTGAGGCCATGGCGTGTCTATCACTGTTATTGGAACTTAAAAGAATGTTTAAAGAGGAATAAAAGACAGATGGCAAACTCAAAAAAGCTATGTTTGGCTAGGAAACTATGCTGGAAAATTTAAAAAAATGCACCAGACTCTAGTGTCTTGAAGGATGGTAATTTTTTCCTTTGGTTTGAGTTTTGAATTAAGACGTGTCAGGAGCTGAGGTCTCACCTGAATCTGTTAGATTAATACTAATCAGTTTATAAGTCCTGCATGTGTTGAGTCCTAAAGGTTTGGATATCCCAGCTGACATGTTGGGCTCTATAGTGCATACAAGATGTTGTTACCTTCTGTGATCAGGTTGTGGCATGACATCTGTGTCCAGCCACAAAGGACTTAGTTGTCATCCTTCAAAAACTTTTTTTTAAAAGATTATTTTAAAATCCTTTCTACATTCAGAGCTATAAGCCATCTGGTTGATAGTCATGAACTGGAAATAAAGCACCAGCTCATCTTAACAATATGGCATCATATGGAATTGTCCATTGCAATTTTAGCTGTAGACTTGAAATACCTATAGGATATTCTATAAATAATTTCAATAGGCCAGTAGTACTGTGGGGATTGGATTGGAACATGATTCACTCTCAGATACCCTTACCATACTACACACTGCTGATAAATTGGGCACAAAAGAATTTGTGATTCAGATTAAAACTTCTTTTGAGGACAAGATACACTTTATCATTGCTGGATCCTGAAGAAAGGTAGTTTAGCTGTAACAAGTCTGCTAGATTTTTTTGTGAAACATATGTAATAGTATTAAATAAATTATAGACTCATACATTCCTGGTTCCATAATGGAAGGAAAGTAGGGGAGAGATTCACATTCAGCAGGCTTATAGTGCTTCCTGCAACACAGGATGCACACCAACATGCTCCCAGGATAGAAAAGGCTAAGAAATTCAAGAACACCTAATCAAACATCAAAGGAAAACATCTACTGTCAAAGAGATCTTTTCTCTCTTCTCATACCTCCCAGCCAAACAGCCAGGGAGCAGATAGGAGGGTGAGCTGCCAGTGAGATTGGTGTACCTCCAGGATTTACTGTAGATTCCCTGCTCACTTACACCACAAGACCAGTCTTGATACTGTAAACATCTCAATCCCCAATAACCTGTCCACTTAGTTTTCATTTAAATTCAGTTTTCATTCAAATAGAAGGATTACGTAGCTATATCTGGCCTTTACTCATCCTGATCTACAAAACAACTCACTGTATCCAGCACATTGTCTAAGGAAACTCCACCAGCCCCTCAAGAGAAAGCAGGTCAGGCATAATCTGCCCTTAACAAACCCACCTTCATGTTTCATGTGGCTGGAAGAGACTTCCAAAAATATTGGTACCCTAGAGATTGAGGACAGGCTGATCCTGTGAAGCCTGAAGCCCGTTGTTTCCTGATCTTCCTTCTTTCCCATCATCTTTCAAAGGAAGTCTTTTCTCTCAAGGATGCAGGGAAACTAAAATTCTGCTAAGTAACAGCATCCAAAGTTCATACCACTAAAGTTCCTGCTTGCTTTCAACTCAGCTCAGAGAACACCTGAACCTACAAGCTTTCACAAATACCTATTCACAGGAACATAGAAGCTACTCTGTGGCATGCTCAAAAAAAAAAAACATGTTGGAGAGTGTCCAGCTGAAAACTGAAAACTCACTTCAGTAAAGTCACAGTTACTTCCCATTCCAGACTCAGCTGAACATGTGAAGCAGACTTCACAAATCATGACTTGTTCCCTTTCATCTGGAAGTTGAGTAAAACTCTTATGAAAAATGGGAAATACACAGATTTCCTTTTCTGCCTGATGAAACCAAAGCTATACATATAATTTCTACCACAGCTATGTCTATTTTGCTCTTAAAATGCTACATGGATATAATTCCCTTGACTTCCCAAAACAATTTGCTTTGTTGGTACACAGTTCTCCATCCTTTATTTTCATGCTTTTTTATTGAAAATTTAAGACAGTGACTACTTGTTTCCAGAATGGAGAACATTTCACACACTTGCTGTGGATTTCCATGCCAGGAATGTAAGAATCACTTTGATCATCCTGTTACCCTTCTGTGCACACTCCATGCTTTGAGCACAGTGTCCAGAGTTAGATACAGCCAAGCCTCCACTATGCTGAGCAAAGATGGAACAGCCCTTGACAAGCCTTAAAAACAACAGCCTTGTTTATGCATCCTAATTTGTAGTATGCCTTTTTCACAGCATGGCATTCCTGACTCACACTAAATTTCTCTCCCACTGTTGTCCCCAGAACATTTTTGGTGGTCTGGTGCTAGCCAGGGGTTCCCCATGTGAAACATTAATTCTCACTCTCTTTCTCTCTGTTTTGTAGAGTTTGGGTTTGGGGTTTTTTGTCCTTTAGGGTTTTGGGTTGGCTTTTTGGTTGTTTTTTTGGGAGGTGAGGAGGGACTGTGGGGGGACATGTCTCAGGGGTTGTAGAGGATGCCACAGGGTTTTATTTGAAAGGTTATAAGTGCAGTTCTTCAAGAGGGATTTCTGCCTGTAGAACCCAGAAGACTGAGATGTCTCTACAGCACAGTGGTGAAGTAAGCACCTCTTGTGTCTCTGAAGTGTCTCTGTTACTGAAATGTTTCTCTCACAACAGCATTTTCAAAATAAAATCCTCAAAGGATCTGGAGACTCAAAGGCTCTGCTGAGGCATCTGGTGCCCTTTGTGTAGATCACTGTCTCCTAAACCACAGAGACTGGACCTCGTTACCTACTCCTATAGGGATAAGACATTTAAGTGAAGTCCCCATGTGAGTTGTTTTCAGCTCTATTCACTGAAACTTTACTGGCACAAAGAAAACTGCCAAGAGTGAAGTTCTGATGAAAACCAGCATTTAGAAGAAAAATGCAGACAAAAAACCTTCTGGATCCTCTGACATTTCCCTTTGAAAGAGTCACATCTCACTCTATGAATTCTAGTAACATATGCTTTGTTGTAACGAACAATGCATGCCCTGTTTGTATTTAACCTGAAAGTTAAAATGATTTTGAAGTACTAGGAAGCAAGCAACATCAAGTATCCTCAGTTAAATACCTTACTGCAGTGGTCTGAAATGAATGTGACCCAGCAAGGCTTTGTCTGGAGCCAAGGATTTTTTTTTTTTTTGAAATTATAAATCTGTTCTTGCCCATGGTACACACACATTATTTTTGCTACCCAAAAAAGCAGTTGGGAAGTGCCCTCATTAGCATTTTACAGCAGGCTTTTTTTTTTTTTTTTTTTTAAATATTAACTGGACAAACTTTTGTCCTAACAAATGATATAACTGGACGAGGACATGAACTGTTTCAGAGCAGCTGCCTCTTTCTCAGGTGACGGGAGAGAAGGGGACAGGCAGGAATCCACCATCCTTTCTCTTGGCTTCTCTCCACCTTTGGCCTCCAACATTGGCTCCACACAACAGAGAAGCATAAAGGGTGTTGAGAACCCCACTCTGCCTCTTGATTTAAAGGCGATCAAGTGCT
Organism: Sinosuthora webbiana; assembly: GCA_013397395.1. Classification (NCBI taxonomy): domain Eukaryota; kingdom Metazoa; phylum Chordata; class Aves; order Passeriformes; family Sylviidae; genus Sinosuthora; species Sinosuthora webbiana. The sequence goes on from VXBN01006998.1 coordinate 790,847, forward strand.
TTATTTTGGTAAACCTCTGGTAGTTGTGAGTTTGGATGCTGTGACAGCAGCTCTGAGGTGCATTGGCACAGAGAGAGCTGCAGGAAGGAATGCTGTTCCACACTCCCTGCCCCTCCCAGGTTACATCCTTCTGAAGGCACCCCATTGAAATAAAACATCAGGGTGTTTTTGTTGGGTTGGTTTGGAACTTGTTTCTAAGTGAAGCCAGGAGATACAGTGACATGAGAGACTGAGTGTGATCTGATTGAATTAAAAGGGTAAGGACCACACAGTGCAAAGACTTCAGCAGTCACAAGTTGAAACTGAGGCACTGTCCCCTGCAAAAAGCATTTACAAAAGGCATAAAGATCATGTAGAAAATGAAGACAAGTGAAGAAACATGCTGGTAACTTATGGGCAATCAGCACATATATAAGAAAGTGATGAGGAGCTGAGGAACACACAGGGCAGACACTGGAGGAGGAGAAATAGGGGATGCAGGTGGAGGGCACAGTGCTGGAGACACAGCTGGAGGCACACACCTTTATGGGAGAAGATGCTGGGGCCTGGCACTGTGCTCACACCTGTTAAAAGTCTGCTGGAGGTTTGCTTCACACACAGTTTGGGTTATGGTGCTGTTGACCCTGGCCAGCATGGTGTTTTCACACAGGCAGCAGTAATCTGGGTATGTTATAGCTGAGGTCATGTTTGAATACAATTTTTGAACCATCCTGTCCAGAAGCAGGATGCTGGCCACGACTTAATTGTCAGTGAAGAACTGAGCAGAATGAGTTTTCTTATCATGCAGTCATTAAAAGTTCAAACATTGTATTTTATTCTTTGTTGCTGATGAATAAAAGCTCTAACATTTTTCAAGGGATCCACTGATGTCTTCAACTAATCATGAGTTATTGGCAGGAGTATAAACAGTGACACTGAAAGTTGCTGGAGCAGGAAGGAGAAGGGAGCGTCAAAGTTTTCCATGATGTCTTATGTACTTTCACATGTACCATTCCAGAACAAAACTGGATACTGAACTATGCTGTAAATCCTGCAGCAGCCACATGAGCTACTCTTGTTACTTCCATTTCACCAACTGATACTGTAGAAGGAGCTAATTTTTTTTTTCTGCTTCTCAAAGTATCATGACAGTACAAAAGTGATTAGAAATGCCAGCCAACTGGCATGATGCTAATGTGAGTTCTCCAACTGTGCAGCTGCTGCCCTGGCACCCTCTGTTCTTTAGATAGCAACAGTTGCATATATTAATTATGCCAGCAGGGAGACAGCAAATTTATGACAGTGCTTAGGGGAAAGCTGAATGCACCTGGCATTTACACAGAAGAGCAGAAAAGGGAGCAAGAAATGATCTTGCCTTTTTACTGGTAATTTGAACAGTTACTCTTATAACTTGGGCACTGTGGCATAGGTTGAGGTGAGTGGAAGTGTATTTTTAAGCTAATGCATACATTTAATCCCTTAAAATGCTTTTAATTGCGCCTTATGCAAGGTCTTTAGCGTGTGCCGGCTTGGATAACTGCAGCGTCTTGCCTGCTTGCATCCCTGCTGTGGTGTGAGGATGCTTTTCAAGTTCCCAGAGATGAATCCCGGGCTGTCACAGAGCCCCAGGGACTGCCCGGAGCCAGAGGCTGCTGCATCCTGACCGCAGGTGGAGCTCCTGCTGCCGCAGAGGCCTTGGCAGCTCCCTGACCCCCCTCCCTGCTCCCTCCATCCTGCCGCTGGAACAAAGCAGCACTCCTGCATTGTTTGCTGCAGAAACTCAGCCAAGGAAGCCAGAACAAGACAATAGACATATAGCCTGATATATTCATCCTTGGTTGAATCAGAGCTCCTAACAAGTAGAAGAGTTTAGTAAAGTGGAATAAAAATATTACAAATATTTGTTGTCAATGGTTTTTCAGCTGTGCCTTTGAAAACATAGCATTTCTTGTGCTTTTATTTAAGATTAAAGCTAAGCTCAAGGACACTAAACAATATTAACAAGGTCAGAAATTACTTTAAAAAAACCGCCTACTACAAATGCTAACTAGAGCAGGCAAGCAGACTTCTTCATTGTGTTCAAACATCAGCAAGTAAAATGACAAAAAAAGATATGGATATGCTATTCCAAAAATCTCTGTGCAGTAACAGTCACAATGTGCTGTTTCATATTTTATTAGGACTAGGCTGTGACAGTGCCAGAAATCCTAAATGAAGCACCACGTGGATTAACACTGTCTCATTAGCAAGTGAAGAGCAAATTGGTGATCCCAACCATATCAATCACCCATTGCTCCTCTCAGAAAACAGCCTGAGCTTCCCTTCCCACAGCAGTTACCCTGATCTGACTGGTGCCCCACAGCAGGATGGAAGCCAGAAGGCAGCACATCCCACACCACTGCTCCTCCTGGGCTGTGCTTCCTGAGACAGGGTGTGCATACATGTGCACATGTGTTCCAGTTAATTAACAGCCAGAAATCCAGAAATCCCACTTCTCCTCTTCTGTGACTGTTAGTTTTTTTCTCCATTACCTAACCATAGTAATCGTATCTTTCATTTCAAAGCATTCTGCCTTCAAGTTCATTGAAGACATTTATCAATACTCGAATAAAAAGTTATATGCAGTGCTAAATAATGTCTACAAAAACTAGAAAGAGATAATGTGTTATCTATGGTCTCGACTTTCTTCCTTTGGAGGAATCATATATCTCATGGGACAGGAATGATATTTTGCTTGTACCATTTCCCAGAGGCTAGTGAAGAGTCATAATGGCAGATGCTGTTTAAGCAAGGAATTTTTTCAATATTCAGGGAATTAAAATTAATTAAATTGGTAGCATTTGTTCTATTTTTAGGCAAGATGAGCAGAAAAAAACCCCTACAATATATAAAAAGTTGGAGGAAACCCTTCAACCCAGATCTGTCTGTCTTTCAGTGTTTCTAAGAGTGGCATTAGTTACTAAAAAGTAAACTGTTATCTGGGAATCTGCCTAGTGCTGAGCACTCATGAAAATCAGATCACTTCTCTACATGCCAGAAAATAGATTGAGAACTCTAACTTCAGGCAGCCAGACTTGAAAGGGAAGAATCAGTCCTGAGGAATCTTACTGCTCCATCTGTACAGTTACATCAGTGTAATTTTTGGTGTAAGCATTATTTTTGTAGAAGAAATTGTCTTGTTTATCTTAGAGAAGCTATTTTAGGGTCTGCTTTCCCTGGCAGAAGGCAGTTGCAGTTATATTGGTAGTTCTGTGGCTTGTTTTTGTTAGAAAAGCAGCACAGTAAAGCCACGAATTTTGAGGGAAAGTAGCTATTTTTTTAAAATGCATTTTGGTAGTAGAAGTGTAACTCCCTGGGATGTCCTGCTGACACAACTACCTTGAAGATTGCAATTTTTGCCTCTTCAAACTGTGCTACCTGAGCTTGCAGGAACGTGGCTGTGTGTGATGGCAGGACAGGGTCCTCACTGTATTGGATGGGACAAGGAGAGGGAGCTCCAAATCTCTGTCTCACACAATCAGAGAGGTAGATATATAACATATCCTATATGGAGCTGTTAGAGAGACAGAAATGGACACAAATTTCTCTGATCCTTTGGGGCAAGGGGATAAAAATTTTCTGAGAGTTTTCTTCAGACACAGCCTGGGACTGTGGTTAGGAGAGGGGAAGTGGTCACCCCCTTCTCTGGTGCTGCTGGTAGCCAGGTGCCCAGGGACACGGATGGTGGAAAAGGCCTGGGCAGCCTGGTCTAACGTCAAAATCACTCTGCTTTACTCAGCAGCCTGGCCCAGGTGCTCTCCAGAGGTCCCTTGCATCTTAGTTTATTTTAGGATTGTGCAGTGAGACAATTCAAGAGAAAGGAAGGAATCAGCTAGTACCCTCTCCTTCCTCTCTGTCATGAGCAGGGTGATGTGCAAGAAATTATTTAAGAGTCAGTAGATTATTCCAACTATAAAAAGACAGTTATATAGTAAGCATTTTCCTTCACAAGTTTGTTCTCAGCCTCATAAACTGGGCCTGAATGCTCTTTGGATCTTCAAAAATCTCATTGTTTAATAGTAATCTTTCAGTTCTTTTATTATTTTCCAGTGGAATACTCAGAATTTTCTGTGCTGAGTACATTATTGAAGCCCTATTTCAAATCACGGAGCTTGGGGCTACTGAGGAAAAGGCTTTTGTTGGAAGTTTCTTGATTTTATTTTTCAAAGATCACAAAATAGTTTAGTAGCATTTTTTAAAAAATAAATACAGCTGCTACAAAGTCAATACTATTTCACTGAACCCCCATGTGACTCTGAAAAATATTCTTTTGCTGAAAATCAAGAACCCCAGTGACAGTCTTGATCCAGCAAACAATGTAAGTATGGGTTTAAAGTGAGTATTATCCACTTCACCAGAAAGGACAAAATTTCTGTTCTAGCAAGAAACCTTTTGAATAATAGAGATGGGATCTATCTGAACCCATGCAACCAGCTGCTTAATTTCTGCTACTGTGCTCCAAAACCTTGTAGAATATGAGAATTTTTAGTTCTGCTAATGACACTTCATGTGAAAGATTAATTCTTGGATAGCTTTAAATCCCCTGAAACTTCTTTTAAGAAAGAATAACTTTTCACTGAACTGTATTAAATAGTATCAAAATACTTCCACTTTTTAGAAAAATCCCATAGAATTAAAAGAAAAGGAATTTATATTTCCAAATAATTCTTTATTAGAGCTACAGTGTCTGTTGTCATTGTAGTGGATATTTTTAAGATAACAGAGAGTATTATTTCTTATCAGTACAATATTATTTGTTATCTGTCTCCATTTAACACTAGAAGAGGAAAAAAACTCTTAATTTCTACTTCTCTTTTTTTAATTAGGGGTACTTGTGGTGAAACAACATATCTGCATGATTTTTACAAGTTCGCTCTTACTATATTCTCCAATATTTGCAAGTCCTGTGTGATCTGAGGAGATTGTTGCCTTTCTCCAAGGTGAAACTTTGAATAAAATAACATTTATTATATCCTTGATTAATGTTTAGTGGGTTTTTTACTATTTATCATCTTAAATAATTTCAGGTTTAAAAAAACAAAATTCTTTTCAGCCTTGAATATTGAGCCTGTAAAAGCAGATTTTGGAAAGAATTTTAGAGTTACTTTACATATTTGTAAAGTAGACAGAAGTCTGCTGGACATTGATATATCCCCTCTGGATTTCAGAAAGGTGCTGAGCACTCACATCTTGTGGGTCTAAAGAGGAACTGGGCACAATTTGTGCAATCACTTCCTTCATGGCTCAAGACATGCAGGCTGACTTTGTTACCACCTTCTCAGGATGCACGTAAATAAAATTCTTGCATAGACCAGCCATTTGCCTCATTAAACATACTCAGAGGAGGCTGATATTTTGCAGTTTCTGCTGTGGATTTCTCTACATTATTTTGATTGAAGAAAAAATAAAAAATAAAAATTGAAAAAGGCAGCCCAGAATTAGCTCAGATTTCACGAAGGAATCTTCCAAGGTCTGTAAGACCATAGAGGCTACTCTTGGCACTACAAGTGAATTTTTGTTGGTGCCTATGTGGACTCTTTGGACACAGCTAGAAAATAACACAGGTCCTTCTGTCCCACTGGTAGCAATGCTGCTGGTCCCAAATGCAGAAAGCAAAACAGATTTGCTTTCCCTGTGCAGGAATCTTGACTTATCCCTTTGTTTTGGGATTTTCTTTGTCTTACTAAAGTCTGCCTTTGATAGAAGCAGCTCCAGCCTGAGGATGTATAATATATACATAAACATATGTAATATATACATAAACAGACCTAGGCAGCAGAACAGCTCTCTTGCAGCATCAGCAAGAACTGCTTGCTCTGTCTGACATTTGAACAATTCACAGTGGTTGTGCCTGTTTACAGCCACACAGCAGGTCAGACAGGACAACACAAACCATCCCTAGTGTGAAACCATTCCAGCTGGAGGCTTGGTACTCACCCTCTGAGGGCAGAATTTCAAGAGTTTACTCCAGATCCAAATCAGAATGCTAATTTAAATACATCCAGTAGACCAGAGGAAACGTGACATCCTTTTACTCTTTCCCAGAAATAAGAGTTGCTAAATTAGAATTTAGACTCCACCACTGGAGGACACACATTTTCTGCACTGTGAACTTGATGCTTTCCCACCTCTGAAAGTATTTGACTTGCCACTTCCTCATCCTGCCTGGCAATCCATCAAAGCAGCAGGAAAAGGATGAAAGCAAGCAGATTAAAGCTTAGAAAGCTATTTGGAAATCTTCTAGTTAATTGAAGGGCTACTAAGGAGGTTATGAGGGCTCAGTTTGGGCACATGTAGTGGTGCTGTAGTCCATGTTAAGAGGGAAGGAGCAGTGTCTGTCAGCCACTGGAGTTTCACTCTAATGGCTGGGGACTGTGCTTTAAGCTAAGATGCAACTTGAATGACTTAGCAGGAAATAAATTCTTCATGTCCATCACTCTTTTCCTCAGGATCCCCCCATTTGGAGTTGCAGGACACAGCAGTGCAAACAAATGCAGGTAAGGGAGCTGCCTCTGCCTGGTGACCCAAGTGGAATCACTGAGGTCCAAGCCCCCACACCACAGCCCACTCCTGCAGAGGTTTGGCCAAGCTCCCATTCCTGCTTACTGTGGTGTGAAAACAAGGCCACAGCAAGTAGTAACTATTAATGAAGCAAAAGCTAGAGAATTTAATGATGCTTTTCACTGGCCACAATTGCAGAGATCAGTCTGTGTTTCCTAGTATCCAACTCAGTCTCTCACTGCCTCTCACTAGGATACGAGTAAAGATTATCACCTATTCACTTCTGTGAACTTCCACTTCTCCACAAATGAGGTTTTCCAATTAATTTCCCTACATCTTTACAAGCAGGTTCTGAAATTTGAGTGGAATTATGCTCGAGGTGAACACTGAGCAAAAGGTGAAAACAACTGAAAGACAAATTGAAAAACAAAATTGCCTTTCATGACTGTATCAGGTAAAATCCCACTGTCTTTTATTAATGTGCTGTTTGACTGGTAAGGATTATCAACTCCATATCATATTGCTCTATAGCTTCTCGTTTTTGAAAAAGCCATAGAATTGCCATAGAATATAGCTTTGTAAATCCATATGGTTTGTAAAGCCACAGAATAAATTGCTGCCACATCTGAAAAATCAGCTGCATTTTGGGGGTCCTTTACCTCTCCCCAGATACTGTTATTTCATTAAATTCCAAATAACATACACAAAAGTAGGGAAGACATCTTTGAATATAAAGCGATTCCAGTCATTCCTGAAATATCCCCAAATCTACTGTGGTTTATTGCTCAACTGACTTAAAAGATTAAAAAAAAAAAAAAAAAAAGTATTAACTCTAATGAAATGAAAGCCAGTGAACCAACATGGTTTTATAATGTGGCAAAAATATCCTGTTTTACTCTTTTGTATACAGACAGTATTCTTGTTATTATTATCAAGCAAGTATGTCAAGGGCATGAATGCAACATCCATATCATAGGGGAATATTCATATTAAGCATTCAAATTAAAAGGAACTCTTAGTAAAAAGGCAAGTGAAGTTGTTTTTCATGCAGAAGTCACTGAGGTTTATCTGGTGCTGTGTTGTTGCTGTGCTCAACGGCATGTATTAAGCAATAAAATGTGACAGAGAGTGCAATGCTGAAGGTTAAAATATGACTAAAGGTGCATTATGAGCCACAAGGCTGAGAGAATAGAGATTTCAGTCTGGAGAGCAGGGCAGTCACCTTCTGAAAATGGAGTGCCCAAAGTGACTTATGATGATTGTGTAGATGTAGAATACCTGTAATGCTATGGTTAACTATGGATTCTCAGATCCAGGTCATTCTATTACCTGGCTGGAGGTGAGCACTGACAAAAGAAGCAGCTGCCTGCACTGCAGCAAAAAGTATGGCCAAGTCCAGATATACATGTAGACCAAGAAGTGTAGATTTGAGTTGTTGATTTCTTAAAAATTTCTAAATGCTTGAAGTCTAACTCAATGAAAAAAACTGCTTAACTCAGCTGATAAGCAGGAACTTCATGCTTTGCTCCATATTTTCAGGTGTTACATAAATCACAATGCTTTGGGAGGAAGGATAGCTTTACTGTTTAAACAGTAGCTTGGGTATGTTAAGTTCAAGATAAATCCTTTAAAAATTCAATTTCTGACCTAAGATCTTGAACAAAGCCAAAGTTAAAACCTTATTTATTTCAGTGTAATGTAGGACCTATTACAGAACCTCATTTAAAATAAAAAAAAAACCTGTTGCCAAATTACAATCTAGAAGATGGCAGTAAAATTAAACTGCCAGCTGTTACTTAGAAAATCAAAGGTGTTGGTTTTTTCCTCTTGAATCAAGCTTTTTGATGTTCTTCTAAGCTCTAAATTGATACAGAGATCTAATTAAGACAGTGTCTCCTATGTATTTCAATATTCTGAAGTCCATTTCTTATTTCTCAGTATACATTTCAGATAATATGAATAATTTTCCTCTCTTTATTCATAGAATTCTCTTTATTCATAGAACTGCCAGTGCTTTGTGTTTACCTACAAGAACTTTAGGATAATTTAAACCTAAACCAGACTCCTTGACATACACCACTTCAAAAGATAAGAAGATGATACCTGCCCCATTCATGAATAGTTCTTCAAAAACAACAGAAACTTCCAATGGGAAATTTCTACTTGTGATCAAGCAGCTTAAACAATCATTCTAAAACTAAAATACAAAGGAAATGTTTTGCCAAGTGCATACGCCTGTGAAGGTCAGTTCATGTAAAAAACCCAAAACATCATCTCTAACTGGTTTCATTGTTTTGAAGAGTGAAATACATCCCTTGCTACCTAATTAATGGTGGTTTAGTACAGTTAGAAGCAATGATACATCCTACCCAGCATGACAACAGCCACTGAGGAAAACGGTCCCCAGCCTTTGTCCCACCAACCTAAGGGTGGGAAACTGCTCAGAGGATCAGCAGTGAATTCCCCAAGAGATACTTGTTCTTGCATTACAAAGTCTCTTGCTTTAACCTTTCCCTAGAAGTGTGAATCCCACACAATAATTTAGAAGTCTGATTGACAAAAAACTGTTGATATTTGTCCTTCTCTTCCTGTGATCAATTGACTTTCCCTTTAATTGCACTATCTCAGCTGAGGTCTGCAATGCACCATTTCTTAGGCTGCTTTGATAAAAATACCTCAGGCTCCTCTTACTCATTTCTCAGGTTAGGAGCTTATTTTGCCTTCCAAAACATGCTATAGGGCATTTATAATTTTATAGATTAAATGGTCTTAACTAAACATTAATTTAAAATGTTTAACAATAAAAAGAGATCAGAAGAGAGAAATATAAGCATGAAAATTCAGTGAAGTATTTTCTGTCTCTGCCAGCATTCATTCTTGTAATTAGGTGTAATTGATAAAATTACATAAATAAAGTTTATGGTTCAGATTCAATAATATGCTCCCAGGTCTGTGTGCAGGTTTCCAGGATTTTTTTTCTGCCTTTCTTTCAGTGTCTTTATTCTTCTATCCATCTTGTTCCTCTTCTCATTGCTCTTGTCATTATCATACATTTTTGTGCTTAGAGCTCTCATTATTACCAGCACATTTTCCCCAGAAAAGTTCAATTTTATAAAGAAAATAGAATAGGAAAAAAAAAAAAGCTGTGTGTTGTTATAGAGCAGAGTCTCCTATTCAACTATACATAATTGTATTCCCAGAATAAATAAAGCACTTTCTTTCCTATATTTTACTTAGCTTTACAATCAAACTTTTTTGAGCTTCTGATGTATCCAGGTATGGGTATGAATGTATGCTGAGTATGTGTGCACACAGAAATGGAAGCAAAGATGAAAAAGAGCTTACTAAATCAGCATGACAAAGACTCTCTAGCTATACCTGGGGCCAGTGATCCTTAAAGAAATGAAGAATAAATCTCGTATTAAAAGTGAAAAAGAGAAGTGTCTTCTGTGCTGAACTGTGAGACCAGCCATGATATGGTGATGCCTGAAAACAGCAGAAGGAAGCTCGAAACATCAGGCAATTCCTGCCTCTGCAGGGCCTAATTACAGCACTTAAAAGCATCATCAGACTAGAACTAAATTGGATAAATAGAAACATTGGAAAAGGGCTTGGGAAGAGACCACACTGGTGATTTGAGGTCCATAAAGATGTCCATTACAGAAAAGACGATGGTATGATTCTTAAAGTGTGATGAAGAAACCTCTGGAAGCCTGCTTGCTGCTTTTATGTATTTTACAGAACTGAACCATTTCAGAAATTCTTTAACTATCTTTAATCTTCTTCGTGAAACTAATAAAAGTCTGTGCATGTGCACTGGAAAACGGTTCTGTTTTCACAAATTGGGGAAGTCTGAGTCATGTGTTACTAGATTTTATAGTGCTTATGAAAAAGAAAGGCATAGTCCTATCTGTTGCAGAAATGTCTTGTGGCATTACAGAAAGATTCAATTGTCACAACAATTCATTCCTCACACTTTTCCAATTTGTTAGCCATCTTTTGCTTTGTCAAAGTAGGCTCAAGAGTTGTTGTTGTTGTATTGGGTCTTCAAGCATTTGTGGAATTTGTAGTTAATTTTCATGTCTTTCCAAAATTCAAACATTTGCACTGTGATCTTTAAATTACACACATCACTAGAAAGGTCTTCAAGACCTTCCTGTCTTTACAAACCATACCCATATACTCTGATGAAAAACAGACTCGGGATATGTACACTGTCTGCCAGTGTTCCCACAACAATTATAAGTATTTTTTCTGTCCTTTTAGAATGCTCCCCTTTTCCCATTCAAATACAATGCCAGTCCTTTTCAGCACTATTCTAAGTTAATTCTTTTAAGTATCGCTGCTTTCCTTACGAACATTGTCCTGTATTCTTTTTCCCTGTGCTGTAGCAGTATTAAGACATTCCCTCTTTGGTCACCAAGAGCTTGAGCAATCCAGAATACATGATCTACCTCTTTTCATTATTTAAGCACTCTTCCATTTTCTTGACGTTGCCAAAAATAGCAGCAAGGGTTTATCTTTTCTTCCTAATAAAAGCACCGAATTGAATAACCAATATCAGCAAAGGTTTATGTTTTCTTGTCTAAGCACCAGATAATGCAGTGGCAAGCAGTCATTCTGGTGGGAAGACTTCAGGCAGGCATCTATTCAGTCATCATTTCCCACGGACAAGTGCAGCTGGAGAGCCAGGCATGGGTTTGTCCATTGCATGGACAAACTCCAGTGGCATGTGAGATGATCTCAAATACTGTTCCCCACTTTGTAAAGGTAATTGTTTTCATTCCCTTTCAGAAAACAAGAAGCCTATTAAGCCCTACCTAAGATGAGGTGGCTTGAGACAGAACATAAAATTGAAAAGTAATGTAAGACAAAAGCAGTGTCCTTAAGGTCACATCGCTGTGTGTCATCTATCTATATTGCAGTCTTGTAACCTTCCTGTCCAAATATTATGAAATAAAATGGCTCTTATTGTACTTCTGTGAAGTCAGGAACCTTCTATTAAGAAGGGTCATCTTAAGGCCACAGCCCTTTGTTATGTTACTTCCACATTGTTCTCCTGCTGCCTGTCCAAAGGGAGGAATAATGCAGACATTGCTAGTGACTGTAGTTACAACGTTACCCAATCAAAACTTGATTGGAGTATTAGATGTATGATACTTGTGTGAAGGACAGTCTGTACCTTAGGATGTTTGGGTTTTTTTTAAGAACTGGTAATAGTCAGGCTGTTAAAAAA
>VXBN01006998.1:802628-860699 GCA_013397395.1 Sinosuthora webbiana
AAAAAAAAGATTGAAATTAAATGTGTATTTTTCTCCATTGTGCTGCATCTGTTTTCTGTCAGAATGAATCCTGCTGATCTTGGTTTCAAGGTTTCCATTCTCTGTGCTTTTAAACCAAGGTCAAGCAGTAGGCAGCAGAGGGACCTTGAAGGTGTCATTGGCTAGAAATACATAAGCTTTATAGCTACACCACTAATTATTTATCATTCATAGAAAGACATATAGATGGGCAAAATGATATAGATACTGATACTTCTATAGCTGTACACAAATCAGAATGGCAAAAGACAGAAGCTTAAGATTATTTGGCTGTGCATGTGAGTACACATGTACATTTATTAGTGAGTGCAAATGTCTATATGGTGATATGTGTTCCAACCTCTGTGTCCAGAATGAAATTGTTTCCTGTATGTGCTACATTGCTCACACATATGGTCTAAGATGCCTAAGAAATCTATGAAGGGAAAACATTTAACAAAGCTGTCTGCCTAGTATGGTTATATACTGCTGTGCGTTTTTTCAAGGTGGTTTCTTTTCATTAAAAATAAAGCCCTTGGAATGAGGCCTTACACCTGAGAAAGCAGACATTTTTTTTTTAGTGAAAAAAAGAAAAGATTACTTTAATAAATTGGGGCCTTCTCTGTGTTCCTTGTTGTGTTTTTCCTTAATTTTGTGTTTGCCTTGAAGAAGGTACAACATCCTTGTACACATTACCAGTAACTTATGTCTTCTCATGCATTATCTGCTTAACTTGAATTTAAAGCAGTTTATAGGAATGGTTAATGTATATTCAGGGAAGACATCCTATTTTTCTAAGGCAGATGTGACTTCTGAAAAGCAGCAAGAACAAAGATTTATATTTGTCAAACAGACACCATGCAGACTGACACATTGGGCTCTCAGGAGATATAAAAAACAAGCCCCAAATAACTCATCCTCTGAGTGTCCAAGCATAGGGGCAGTTTTTCCTCTCCAGTGTGCCTACACTCCTGGAGAGGCAGTCTCTGCCAGGATAATAGACCCAACCATCCTGACCCCAAGGTGTCCAGGCCAGGGAGCCCGGAGGGCACCTTAGCTCAGCCCCTGGCTGTGGGTCCAGATGTCAAACAGGACCAGGCTGAGCATCCAAACCAGGACTGGGAAATGCACTTGAGCCCCCGGTGGGTTGGGTGTTGCCTCAAGCACTGAGTGCTGGCACTTTTAAGCTGTTTCCATTACCAAGACTGCTAAGGCAGATCTGCTGATTGCAGCAGTGGATGCTGAGCACATCATAGCACCGTAGGAGTCTGGGGGCGGGGGGCTATGCCAGGGCAGCTTTGCTCTGGCTTCATGGATTAATTGCTCATTAGCAGCTGAAGTGCCTCAGGTAGCCACCAGGACAGTGTCTGCCAGTTCACTTTCATCAAGGAATCTGGTTTGCATCCTCCAAGATAAATCTCTGATGTGAGATGCAGTAAGTGGAGACAAAAATGCAATCCTGGTTCAAACTGAGATACCTCACAGGGTCATTTCATGACTGTGGCATATTGATATACTGCACCTGTATGACTTTCTGCATTTTCTGTAGGCAAAGTATGCAAAAATATTCAGGTTTCACAAATATAGATATTTTTCATAAGAAAAGCCCCCAGTGTTTGAGAGGACATGAGTTTGATTCACACAATATATGGCTTTTTTATTCAAACTGCCAAAAAACACTGAATTTATGGTGACCTAATAAAAAAGTTGGAAGAAAAATTCCTTTAATAAACTTCCTTCTCTTTAATGTATGACTGAAAATGCTTCAGTCTATCTATCAAAATCATCACTGATGTTAACAAACTCATATTTCACATATTGTGACATTTTCACTCATATTGCTAGGGAGCCATGACATTCCCTTATTAGGAAATAAAAATTCAAAAATACCCTGTCTTAATTTAACAAAAAAATATACTCAATTTAGGCCACGGCACAGCACACACCTTTTCCTTCCTTTATTGCCTTGCTCTCTCTAAACAATTCTGTGAGATAAAGATCAACTCCCAAAATTTCTCTTTTTACAGAAGAAGCACCAACACCTATATTTGCTCACAATTAGTGCTGTGTCATGCTTTAACATCTTTCTCAATTTCTTCAAGTTCTTCCTCTCAAATGAGGATGACATTTTCTCCCTCCTTTCCACCCTCTCAATCCCCTCTATTTTCATGATGACTTCCAATTTTGTCTGCCTTGTTTGCTGCTTGCTTTCTTCCAGAGTGGTGGAGCACTGGAGTAATTCTATCAGTTTTATCATCGATAAAAACAAAAAAAAATACTAGTTATTTTTAAGACTCATAATTGCTGCGTGCATGAAGGTGACAAGAAGCTCAACGTGACCCAGTGATGTGCAAACCTATCCTGGACTTTGTCACATGAGCAGTGGGCCAAGGGAGGTGATTCAGCCCCTCTGCTCTGGTGAGACCCTCCTGGAGTAATCCATCCAGTTCTGAGATCCCAGCACAGGAGGAACATGGACCTCTTCAAGTGAGTCCTGAGGAAGGCCATGAAGATGATCAGAGGAATGGAGCATCTCTCCTGTGAAGATGGGCTGAGAGAGTTGAGGTTGTTCATCTTAAAGAGAAGGCTCCAGAGAGACTATAGAACATCTTCCAGTACCTAAAGGGAGCCTACAAGGGGAAGAGAGAAACAGGGATTTTTTACAAGGACATGGGGCAATGGTGTTAAGCAGAAGGAGAGTAGATTTAGATTAGATATTAGGAAGAAATTCTTTACTGTGAGGGTGGTGAGGCACTGGCACTGGTTGCCCAGACAAGCTGTGCATGCCCCATCCCTAGAAGTGCTCCAGGCCAGGTTAGGTGGAGCCTTGGGTCTGGTCTAGTGGAAGGTGTCCCTGCCCATGGCAGGAGGGTTGGAAGCAAATGATCTGCAAGGTCCCCCCCAGCCCAAAACATTCTGTGNATTTATTTAGCTATTTATTATTTATTTAACTAGTGTTAAATGCACCGCAACACCCCCCAGCCCAAAACATTCTGTGATTCTAAGATCACTTGACATAGAAGTCAGGAAGTTTTGTTTAGATTCTACTGTCATTAGAACGGGAACTAATGAATTTTGACTTCCACAGGATTAATTGCTTGTAAATTTTGTTGAATTTCTGATGACTAAGGTGATGAGGCATTAACTCCCCTTAAATGTTTCCTCTGGGACAGGCATCCACTTTTCTCTGCGTATGGAGCCTCAGATACTTCACACAAACTGGATATTTACTCCAGCCTTCTTTCAAAATGGGCCTGGAAAGCATTTTCCTTATCTACCCAGCTCCCTAATATGTGAAAATAAAACAATTGAGATTTTCACAGGTGGTCAGTCTGAAATCTGTGAACAGATACAGGTCTGTGGTGGAAGAACTAGGTAAAACTAGCTCTAAAAATATTTTCACTTTTACTTGGGGAGAAGGGAAGGAGTGGAAGGCTGAACTGCCTTACGAAACTCAGCATATATTGACAAAATATTTTGATTTATCTATAGATACATTTCAAGAGAGTAATGTATTGATTTGAAAAACTCCACATAGCTGTATTTGTGATTTGCAGTGTCCTGACTGGACCCCATACCTTTACCCAGCACTGCTGCAGCTTCAGTTCACACACCAAGTCTTGGGCACCCCAGACTTTGCAAACTGTGGCCCAACTGCAGCAGTTTTGCATGAGATTCTTTACAAGTGAAAAATAGCTCAAATAGCATGTTTTATCAGAAATGGGTTTTGATAAAAATGCTCTCCACAGGGAGTACATCTAAAATGGAGCTTTCTCCACAGGCACTCTCCTTTTATGCACATACAGCATCTGTAATGGAAATGAGCCTCCCAAACTGCTGCTTTTAGGTGGAGAAAATGGGAGGGGAAAATGAACCCACAAGGCAGTTTCATTATTCAGAAGGCGAATGGATGTATACAGGATTTATTAAATTTTTTTAAACTAATCACTGAGCTTGCTAATGTCTTGTACTGCTAACTGAGAGTAGACATGTGACATGTGTGTTGCTTTAAATGTATTAAGAGTTTCTGAGTATCAGTTCTTCCACTGTTATACTGCCTGCAAATTGTTGCTTATGCGAAGTCATCATAATCCTGGATGTAAACATCAATACTTCCGATTAATTTGATTTGTTGGGAATAGCACCACTTGGACAGCTCTTAAAGCGAGCCTGCACCCTAACAAGATTTAGTTCACAACAATACCTTTGCTTCTTCATTATTTTTCCCCCTGCCAATTAGAGTGAACATATTCATTTCTTTTATTGTCTTTCACATCATCCCACAGAGTAGCAGTGTGTCAAGGTTGCTGCATCCTGCAGAGAGAGTGAGAAGTTGATCTATTTCTTGTCAGGAGAAGTGTGGTAGATGGGAGGGATCCCAGCAGGCACTAGCACTTGCATGCTCTTCCAGTTAGATTTCCCTCCTTCCTTTTCCATCCTGGTGACACTTCTCCTCATGAGGTCCCTTCCTCCCCACCTCCTTGTTTGCTCTCTTTCTCTACCTTTATATTAAATTATGCTTGTTGTTTGAGTGTAAAATTTAATACAATCTGTAAAAAATAATTCCTGCATCATAAACCCATTTGTGTGGAGTTTTTTTCCCAGACATATTAAAATAAGCAACAGTCTGGTCACTGAAACTGGTGAGGGCTCCTATCATCCAATTTGTGTTTTCATTTCTATTGTGGGAATTGTAATTCCTGAAAAATTTCACTTTATAAAACTAATTTCTGGATTTTTCCCATACAAGAACACCAAAGAATGATTGAACTATGACACACAAACTCATCCAGGCTGATGTCTGACTGCTAGAGATGTGTGCCGGAAAATTATTGCATCTGAGTTGAACCAGGCAAAGATTCATATATTTTAATCCATGTTGATTAAATGAATATTTTTCCAGTGACATTTTACATTGCACAGGCAATCTGGTCTCTTCGAAGTTCCAAGAAACACTAATCATAAAGGGGCTTTAAGAGTCTTTACTAACAATTTAATTTCTCTACAGTGTTTAATTCAGAGCCCTTCAATACTGTGTTTGACCTTTCATTTCCTACAAACTTATTTAATACTGCTCCTAAATGTGATTTTCGGGACACTGTATTTTTAACTTCTTTTTTTGACTGTGAAATGCAGCTTATTCTCATTATTTATTTCCAAAAGCCACCTTGGAGTCCACAGACAAGGGCTTAGAATCTTCAGAAGTAATTCTCTTCAGTTTCCTGATGTACATTCTTAAGCTTCAGTCTCCCTAGAGAAATAAAGTCCTAACGAGCTCAAACACACAAATGACATTACCTAACATATGGCATTACCTGTGCCTGGTGTTCAAATGAGTTCATGTGAAATTTTAGCTGTAGTACAGCATCCATTTATATATCAAATAGACAAAAAATTACACTTCTCTTAATTTGTTTCAAATTAATGTTTTTTCAAGATGTTGCAAAAATTGTAGTTAAGCAAAGAAACCATATTTTGCCACCCTATGCTGGCCTCAGCAAAAAAAGTTTTGCTTAGCAAATGAGCCTCTGTTTCCTCTTATATTCTGATACACAGTGGGGATTTAAAAAAATAGATACTGAAATTCTAAAAAGGTCTTTCAGTTTTCCTGTATTAAGTTGTGCTGTGACTATTTTATCCCACCAGGATTTTAGCATAAGTTTTGCCCCGTGGTTCACTCTCCAGGCAAGTAACAAGCTGGCCAGGACCCCAAGCCCAGGACCAGGTCCCAAACCAAGAGACAGGTCAGGACCTAAATCCATCAATCCGAGTGTTGAGGCAACCCCTCCTTCCTCCTGCTCCTTCCTATCCCTCCCCACCTCCAAGTTAAAGTGAGATCTCCTTGTTTTCATTTGAAGTGAGGTACCCCAGAGAGCCCCAGCCTGTTCCCTAGGGCAAATCCCAGCTCCCAGTTTATATTTGCTCTCAGCTGCTCTGCTGTACACACTGTGGAAGGCCTGGGTCCTTGAGATACAATTATTGCTTCTTAACCCTTCAAGCAGAAGATTTCTGGAATTACCATTTATTCCAAATGCAGACAAGCATCTCTACTTATCTCCTTCCTTACACACAGTGAAATTTATCCCTTTTATTATGAATAAATGAAAATATTTATTAGCAATGTGTGCAGCCATTATTATTGTTGTCCTGGTTAATGCTGTCTCTGAGGCAATGGCATATGAAATACTGCTTATGGCATCCCCAAGTGGAAGCAAAACTGCTCTTAAAATGTTCTTTGCAGAGTTTAATACAAAGAGCGAAAATAAATAATGTCAGGTCCTTGCCATGATCTGCCCATTTTAAACTGTTGGATGGCACAAATCATCATTAATGAAGCACTTAACATTACACTCCCGACAGCACAGCATAAAAATTACTGCAGTCATGCAAAGGATAAGAAGAAACATGGCAGATAACTTCTGGAGGGGAAAGATTTACACTCTTTTGATGAAACTTTATGGGTCCAAGTTTACATTAGAATAAAGCAGGGTAAAAATGCTTATCTCTTGAAAGCTTTTGGGGGAGATGTTTGGAAAGAAATTGTGGGACTTTTCCCCAAATGAATGAAGAAATGTCAGAGAGCAAGGTCTCAGCAGCAGTGAAATCTGGTTTGCATCATCAGCTATTTTGGTATAAAATACCATAGCTGGAGTAACAGGACATAGAGATTTGCATTATAATGAAGAATAAAGTAAATTCTATTATGCAAGCCCTCTTGTTACATAGATTTAGACACAGTTTGCTCCAAAATAGATGACAGTAAGCTCAACAGCTGGTACCTAATGCATAATTTCCTTCCTGATCATTTGTAAAAGCAGAATATCATGCTCTTTGTATAAAATTATGCATAGAAAACAATCTCAAATTCATATGCCTGAAGGACAGGGATCAGCACAAAGATTCCTGTTTGTGATAAAGGATATGACAGTCCAGGTGAGAGTCTGTGAGAAGCAGAGGTTTCACTCACCTCCACTCAGAGGCATATGAGGGTTTCTGTGGAGTTGGGATGGAGGCTGAGCAGGTCCTGGTGATGGAGGGGGACAAGTGATGTCTTGTGGCACAAGCTGATCGGCGAGATAAAAGAAGACCACTCAATCCAGACAGCTTCCTGGTGGGAAACAGGTTTTAAGCCAGGACATGGCCAAAGGGGAAGAGGAATAACTCTGTAGAGAGTAATAAGCATTTGTGATCAGAGGACAGAAAAGTAAAAGGATGGAGATATCATTTAGCAAAACCAAAATGAACAGATTAAAAATTTCAGTGCCACATTTCACTGTAAAATGCGACTTTGAACAGAACACAAGAAAGAGGTAACCTTTAATAGCTTGGTTCCACAATGCATGTAACTAGAAATAGAAGATTTGGGTGCTATGATGCCTTCCAGGTGACAAACAAACAACAAAAAACAAAAGGCAAAAAACCCCAACCAACTAACCAACACCCCTACCCTTTGTCAACATTTCACAATATTCAGTCCAGTGAACACAGAATTCTCTTCTCCTGTAGAAAGTGTTTTGAGGAAAACTAAGCAATATATTATATTCAGAGAAGTGTTTTGCTCTTCTGAGCTTATAAAGATGGCATCTGGGTTCTGAAATTCAATTTGTCTTCATATCAAGAGGAACATTTACTCTCCTCATTGCAATCAATTCCTACTCAAAATAAGGTGATGATGTTAAACACATATATTCTCTCAAACTTGATCCACTTGATTGAAAATTTGGCATTTTCTCTCTATTTATTAACCAAAGTATTTCTAAATTTAATCCTACTTTATCTTCTATGCAAGTATGTGATCTATTTAAACCCTGTTTGTATTGCTTCACACTTTCTCAGAGATTCACCTCATTCACTAACATATTTAGCTTATCCTTTGTAAAGAACAGATTGTCTTTGTGGAAGGATCATAACCATCTTAAAGTCTTCTCTGCTCTCTGTGTTCTATACAGTAATTCTCTAGAGTATCACAGACTCTAGCTGCTGGGATGAAATAACAAATAGCAGCAGAAAAAGCAATAGAAAATTCTGATGTGGTCACATATTACTAACCAAGGAAAGGGGGAAAGGGAGGTAGCTTAAGATTAAATTCTTACTGATCCTAGATCAATACTTTGCTGTGATTTGCACTATAGATTGTTTTAGCTGTCAAATTTATAATCATTATAACAATGTCCCAAACAGGAAACACAGAATTAACTCTGTTCATAAGGTTCGAGAAAATGTATCACTAAAATGCCACACAAAGGTGAAAGTGTTGCTTTTCTTTGACCCATTAATTTTGCTTTCTATCTAAAATGGGTCAAACATTCCTACAGTATAATCTTTTTCTTTTTTTTTCTTAATTAGAATAATTTAGAGGAATTGGTGTGTAATGCACATCCCATGTTAACAATAGTGCAACCAGCTTTCAGAAATAACACTATGATAACTCTGCCTCTAATTTTGTCATGGAATAATGTTTTCATTTGACCTACTTTCTTTCAGTATTCCTGATGGTTGCTGTGGAAAACCAAGACAATCCTGAGCTTATGCTAAGTTGAAACATGTCCCTGTGGTGGTTGTTTTTTTGTTTTGTTGTTTTTTTTGTTTGTTTTTTTTTTGTTGTTGTTGTTGTTCTTGTTGTTTTGTTTTTGTGGGGTGTTTTTGGTTTTGTTTTTTGTTTGTTTTTTTTTTTTTTAATTTAGGGCTAATATTTTTCAGCACAGAAGCTGGAGAAGAAGGGATTACTGGGTATGTGATAAACACTGAATATGATAGACTGCTGGAAATGTGTTTGGTACCATGAGGGGAGAATTTCAAAAGCAAAAATAGGAGTTCAGAGCCTTTGAACATTAATGAAACATTGGTAGATAAGCACCCATATCCTTGATTAACATAATGACAGTGGGGCAGAATAGAAAATAATTTGGTCCCTAGAAGCCTGTTTCTTACGTAGTCTTTAGTACCTCTTGATACTGAGACAAGATATTCTAAGGGATCACATCATTTTTCTCTTAATTTTTCCACAGAGAAAAATCATGCACTTGACTCACCTGTCCAGTGAATTACTACAGTCTGTTTTGGAGCCAAAAATGCAGGTTAAACCTGGTAAGTGTAAAACTTGGCTATAAGCAAAGTCCCCTTTAATCTCACTGATCCTCTCTTCCTCATGTTGAAGATAATTTTGATCTTACCTGCTTCTGCACTCAGCATCCACACAGCTCTATTCTAATGTTTGGCATGATGTGACAAAGGGAGTACCAGAACTGGGCAGTCTGACTGACACTTCCCTGTCATGTCACCATGATTCATGACCCTTGGCTGTGGTCAGTGGTTATTCTACATGAATACATACTTCAGGAGCAATATCTGACCAAGCATTGAGTGGTTTTTACTAGGGGGTTGAAGGGGGAGGGAAACCTATTTAGAAGGACTCTAAAAAGACAAATACTTTGATCTTTGTCTTTTTCTTTGATTCATGACAACTTGAGTGTTCTCAGTGAATCTACCACACACCCCACTGTGCATCAAGCAGGACACACAAACAGGGCACATGGTAATCCCCTGCCTGGAAGGTGTTCAAGGACCAAGCTGTGCCTTCACACTCAGCTCCTGGTCAGCTGCTGAAAATCTGGCAAATGCAAAAAGATTTTATGAAATAGGTGTTGTCAAGTCCTGAAAAGAGCTGAGCACTTCTTTGCCTTGCTGCTCTGGAGAGCAGAGCAATGTTTTCAGTGAGGCTGAAGCAGCACTGGGGCACTTGAGCTGTTTCTCCCAGGGTAGCAGGGGAAGAAGGGCCATGCTGAGACCTTTGGCCAGCAGCAGACTGAGGTCCAGCTCCAGAAATCCCCAAAACCCATCACAGCCACAGCTGCAAGCAGTGACCAGAGCCTCCACTGCTGCAACTGTACTGGCACACAAGGAGGCAAAAGAGAAGGCTGACTCCTCACCTCTTCCTAGGAACAACAAGCAAAGTGCACAGTAAAAGATCCTGGTTTGATGTGAGTTTTTTATGATAGATGAAACATTATCTTTGCAACTGTTACGTGACATTTTGAGCCCTTCTGTGGAAAGCATTTTCCATCAGAAATGTTATTACGATTTATTCTTTTCCATTTGGTTTGAGGTTCTGTTTATACACATGTTATCTCTCTCAAGAGAAATAGACATCCATGGCTCACAGTTTGAGCTGAAAAGAGATCATTAACATGCTGACATTTCTGGAATCATTAACAAAGGTGATAGGTACCCTTGACAGCTTGGGGAAAGATTTTATACAGTGCATAAAGGTCCTAAAGGCATTCCTCATAAAGATCATAAAGACCTTCTGTCCCAGTGACACAAGTCACACTCTGACTGACAGTACAAGATTTAACACTGGTTCTGTGAAGACTGGTTTTCAGTTTAGATACTTAAAAGCATGCATATGTTGGCTAGGGGAGCCTAATGAAAGCAGAAATAAAAGGAGAGTGAAATAGCTAAACACATAGAATCGTGTCAGAGAAGGTATGATCTGGAAGCAGGGTGAGGTGAGACACCAGCACACAGCGCAGTGGATGCCACATGCTCACCTCTGCTGCCAACACCTGCAGGAACTTCAGGTAAGAGTTACTGCACATAAAAAGTGTGATTTGTTTTGTGTATTAAATCAAAGACAAAAAGATATGTTTGGTAGATTCATTGGTTAAGAAAAGAAAAGCAGAAGGCCCAGGGAGAATAATCTGTGTGCTTTTTTACTACTGACTTTTTTAGTGTCAATACTGAATGACAGCTCTCTGGCTGCTCAAAAAATGTATCTTTAACTAGCCAGTGATAAAATTCAGAAGAAAAGTTGATGCAACAGAGCCATAATTTCCTCTCCCTACAGCAAACTGACTGAGGCAATTACACAGCCTAATGCCTTTCTGAAATCCAGCAAACTCCTGTGGATAAATCCCCTCTTTTCCACACTTCAACACTCTTCAGAGTGTCACTCTTTGTGCACAGAAAAGGTAATGATTTAGACAGCAATTTCCAGCAAACTTTTCACATGCCATTCTGTCTGTAATCTTCATCCCAGGACGAAGAAACATTTCCAATGGTTTTGAAGTTTTGGAAGGTCCATTGAGATTTCCAAGACCAAGTACAAAATGAAAGATTTACTCACTACTTTAAACATCCATTTTCAGCTGAGAATGATATGATTTAATGCCTAGGATGTCTGGGTATCTTTTATTTTATTTTATTTCATTTTATATTTTATTTTTATTTTATTTTTTAAGCAATATGTTGCTAGATTTTTAATTTATGGACACACAAAAGATAGTTGTAGCTGGACTTCCTAACTCACAGTCTTTGTCTCAACACTGAATGTCTGTGTGATACACTAACAGGTTCTTAGTGACACATCAACATTTCCTATTAAACCATCCCATGGTGGGAACCTCAAATGTCCTCCCCAAGGTCATAAGTACCTGGGCAAAAAATTCCAAGCAATAGCTCCTCATTCACTGCACAACATTCCTTTACAACTCTCTTGTTACATCCTCTTTCCCAGCACTTCTTCCAGTCTTGCAAGTGAATGTCGGGTCTCTCCGGCTGCATTTGTGAGCCAACTCATCTTACTCCCTCCTTTTCCCTTTCTCTCACCACCTACCTTTTCTCAAGGTTTTTGCATCATGACCTCTTTGGAGATATTGTTTCTGGCTGCACTGAGCACAGAGCAAACAGCTTAGTGGCTGAGCAGCTCTGTACATGGTTCCCCTTCAGAACAGAGAAATCCTGGCTGAGCAGCCAACCTCCAGCGCTGTGCCAGGCAAGCTCTGTAAAAGTGGTGGATATCTGCTTTCCCCCAGGCTACCCCTGAGAAATTTGGCCATGTTTTGGCAACTAGGCATCTATCTGGAAAATCTCCTGAGTGCATAAATATTCCTGGGGTTTACTAGTGCTGACACTCAAGACCATTCTCTTCCTGCATGTGCTTAATAGTGGATTTTCTTCTTTGCAGCGTCCTACATAATGTCTGTGTAACAGGCTCAGTGTCACACAGATGGAATACCAGCACAGAGGCACAGGCTGAGAGAGCCGAGGCTCTGCAGCCTGGAGGAGACAAAGCTCCTGATAGACCTTAAAGCCCCTTCCAGTATCCTAAAGGGGCTACAAGAGAGACAAAGGAGGGTTTTTTACAAAGACTGCAGTGATAGGACAAGGGGAGATGGCTTTAAATGGAAAGAGATTTAGATTAGATGTCAAGAAATTTTTTTACAATGAAGATGATGAGGCACTGGAACATGTTACCCTGAAAAGTAATGAACTCCATCCTTGGAAACATTCAAGGCCCATTTGGGCAGAGCTCTGAGCAGCCCGGCCGAGTGGAAGGTGTCCCTGCCCATGACAGGGGTTGGACTAGATGACCTTAAAAGGCCCCTTCCAAACCAAACTGATTCCTAAAGCTTTAGCTTTCATATTTTCAGATTCTGTGCTGCCTAGGGATGTAGTTCTGAGCCTCGTATTAAGTGCTAGTGAGCTCTCTTCACAGAGTGGGTAGACAAAACAAATCCTTTTCCTGATGAAGGCCAAGGACAACTTTCAGCCCAAAAGCACAAACAACGGTGGACTGAAGGGAGGAACAAGAAAAATGAGACCTCACAACCTGAAGCTGTAATTGGACAATTAAACCTCAATATGCAAATGGACTAAAACTTATAAAAGTGTAAAACCTCGTGGCCAGTCAGCCATTTGGTGACCATTTTTAATCCACCTTGGGTGCAGCCCTGGTCAGGCCCTGTCCTGCCCAAGGTGGATCCTGGAGGCCTTTCAATAAATCCCTACTTTATTCTCTAGCTCTGTCCAGTCTCTGTTTCAGGTCAGCCTTCCAAGGCATCAAAACCATTCCATGATCAAGCAGGCAGTGAGGCACCTTCCCAGGGCAGGCAGTGGGGCTGGGACTGCAGCGGAAGCGAACCTGGCCTTCGCCCGAGGGGCACAGAAACATTTGGGTTTGCCCAAATGGCACATCTTCCTCTGAGCCCTCAAAACAGAACTGGAGTTCCTTACCTCCTGTCGAGGCAAGGGGATCAAATGGCCACACAAAATTCCTCTGTACTCAGAAAGGGAAAACCAACAAGCCTGAAGACCTTGAAGGCCTGATGGTACATTAGAAGGTGTCAAAGACATCTTTCTGATTTAGTCATTGACAGTTTGCTATTTTCTACATTTCTCAAGCAACTAAAACCTAGATAATTATCTGTGTCTGTTTCCAAGTTCTTAAAATGCCAGACGAAGGAAATTTTTTTGCAGATTTTCCTATACTGTGGATTTTAAAAGCTGATAATGGTGAAACAATGACACCTTGTGGCACAGAAGAGCAATAAACACAGCCACACGTTTAGATAAAGCATTGCCAAGAAATAGATTACATTTCCCAGAACTACTTTGAATTATTGATGAGCTAAGTTTCCAGCTACAAGTTTTTGCTTAGATCTTTAATCTAAAATTGTTCTTGATGTTTACAACGTTTGAAAACATCCTTCTAATGATGGGAATAATTTAGATGCTTGTTATTCAGGAATATAGCAAATTTCCAAGATAGTTCTGTAACTATTCTTTCAGTGAATAATAATTTTTTTCGCTTATCTAATATATTCATGTTGTTAAAAAACCACTCAGAGTAATTGTTCATCTTTTTGTCCCTGACCTTACTTCAGGCAACCCGGTGATTTAAATTGCACTGGCTGGCAGGAGAAATGTTGTGCAGAATTGCTAACAAGAAAGATATGATGCCTGTTTGTTTCATGTGGGTTAAAGGGAAGACTCCAGCTGTCCAGAGTTTTCACAGCAATGAAGATTTTCTGTTGTAATTATTTTAAATGGGTGTAACTGGATGGAACAGATGTGGTGCAATGTCATTTTAGAGTTCTTATCAGATTTTAGAAGGTTTGATAACGGTGATTTTATATCAACCCTATTAACTCCAAAAGACTGGAGATTTAATGATTTGAAGGCAGCTCTTCCTTTAATTTGTGAATCTGTTCAAATCAGAAAGCATTAATGACTGTAAGTGGATGAGAATTCCTACTAACTGAAGAAGACTCCAAGATTGTTGCAGCCTCAGAAGTAGAACGTTTCATACAATTCACAATTATTTTCATATCTACCAAGTACCAGCTTTCAGTACCAGCACTGATTACTGACCTTACCAGTACCTTCTCTGACCTCCATTTAGACAAGTTATACTGCAAATTATTGAGATTTTGAGAGAATTATGACCTGATTAAGATGACTGGTGGGCTATTCCTGGTATTACATTATGCAACTAAAACATTATGCCTGCATTCATATATTTTATAACTGTCTAAAAATTAAAATCTTTTTGTCAGCATAATAACATTGCTGGGACAGCACTACTCAGTTCCAAGGGTATTCTGGGGACAGGAATGAAACCCACAATGTTATATAAAAAGCACATCATCATCAAAGAAGTGATATACAGGAACAAGGTATATTTGGTGCCTCTGTCATTTGTCACTGGGGAGTTTCAAATCTTGACACCCTTTTTGCATCAAGAGGTAGTTTTTTTCCAACCTGATGGCAACAAACTATATGTTTTACATTGGCATAGTGGAAATTACAAAATAAATCTTAAATAGTATTCACCTCAAACATTAGACAACAAATAAGTCAAATATATCAGCAATGGCACATGACTAATAGTGCACATACATTAAATGTGGAGATCACTTCTTCTCTTGTAAAGGAGCCTGTACTCACCAATTACTGCAAGATCTGAAGGTGCATTCAGTGATTGCTGCTGTAGGCAGTGCACACCCCAAAAATCACAGAACTTCTCTATTGCACATTAAACCAAAACTCCCACCCTCGTGCTGTCCCAGGACTGCAGTGCAGGCCTTGGCATGTGCTCAGCTGCATCTGCCATCCTTCAAACATCACAGCCTGAGCCGGGGCATCCTGCACCTCATCATCAGTGTGGGGCTGGTGGGTGGAGTGCTGCTGGGAGATTCCTCGTCTGATGGGAGTGGTACTGGTGGTCAGTGGGGCAAAGAAGTGACAATTTACACCTCCCATTTGCACTCCCTGTAAACTTGTTCTGCAGAGACTAAACCAGCCCTCAGTTACACCTGTGCTTTGACAGGTCTCCTGTAGCTGCAGAAGAGCCAAGGGCAAGTTCATGACAGCCAATCCTCTTCTCACCTATTTATTTATGCCTCTCTCCCCACCTGAATCCCAGCTCACCTGGGTGCTGGAATATTTTCTGCATCCAGCAGTGACACAAAGCTCACAGGTGAGAGAGTTTCCCATGATCCTTGTATCTGTGTTTTACTGCCATCATGCAGCCTCCTCTGCCGTGTGCTCTGTATTCACTCAGTTTACATTGGTCACTGACTTCAGGGATTATTTCTGGGTTTGCACTTTCAGTAGAGATGAGGGAGCTCAACTGCCTGTTTTTAAGAGGATATGGAAATGTTGGAAAATGACAGAAAATAACAGTTATTATGCTTATGCACAGTAAAATATCCAGACAACTCCAAAAAAAGGGATGTGCTTTTTTACTCCTTGTTACGGTGCGATGGAGGTAGAATATCTATGTCCTGATGTGCAGAGCAAATGAGATGCTTTTACTTGCTTGCTGTCTCACTGAGTCATTAAAGTGAGTTGATGAACATTAATTTTTGCATCAGAAAAAAAACCCCAACAAATAAGTCTTCCTTTCTTCCTTTCTTCTCACCCTCTGTTTGTAAAGTTCAAGGAATTAATAAAGACTGTCACTTTCACAGCTCACAAATGAGAATTAGCTATCTTTATTGTGAGTTTGGAGATTGATTTAACCTCCTTTGGCCCTGTTATGAACTACACCTGCTGCATTTTTAATGTTTTACCGCCTTAAACAGAAATGTAGATGATGAAATCCTGAATCTTCTAAAATCCCTTAAATATATTTTTATTTCCTGTTTCTGAAAATACCAGACACCTCTGTTTCTTCTGACCTTTTGCTTCCTTGGGTTACCAGTCTTCTGATTTGCAGCCACTAAAATCCTCAGGGTAGCTTTGCTCCACCACATAAACAGGTGGTTTATGGAGGGTTCAGGGAAGTCTGATTTTGGGAACACCTGGAGGCTGAAAGCTTCAGGCATCAGTAGGACTGTGTGTCATCCCCTCAGAAAGCCTCCAAAATCGGTCTGCCTAGTAAAACCCTTCGAGAACTAATGGCATTTTAACATAAGCAACATGTGAACTGCATGTCAGGATGATGATGCACCCTTTCACTAGCCTCTCACAATTAATTTGCTGCAGCCCCTGCCACATGTGGAATCTTGACAAAAAAATAATGAAATCTTTCCTCACCATGGGCTGCCTGGCACTAATATTTGAACTAGAATTAAGAGCTGCTAGAGCTCAGAATTCCTCCCCTCAAAATAAAGTCACAGGAAAAGCTCCAGAAAATTATCCAAGGTTGAGCTAGTATCTGGCAGGTAATCAGATGGCACAGGCTCAGATTTCCCATCTTGAAGTGGAGCAGAGATATTGTCCAAAATGTAATGAGGACCATTTTTTTTGCTTCTGTTTCCCCACCTTTGCATTCAACCAGTCATTCCTGTTCACACCTTGCCTGCCACTCCAGCCCAGCCAAGGAGCTTGTGCTGCTCCAGCTGGTGCTGGTGAAATACAAAATGCAGTGACTCAGCCCTTGCTGGGGTGAAACTAGTAGGAAATGAAAGTGGGTACAAGGATGAAGACATTTAAGTGTGGGCTGGGGCAGCTGAGGGAGGTGCCATCTGAACCCCCACAGAGCATCTGCAGCTCTGAAGCAGGGCTGGTTTCCCCAGGTTTGAAACAGCAGCAGAGGAACTTTGCTGGATGTTTTCTTCCTCTCTTTTTCTGTTCTTCACATCAAAAACTTCTGAAAATGGCTTATATTTGGCTTCTTTACTCAGTTTCAGACTCTCAGCAGACTCAGAGAGATAAGAAAATTCTGAGTATGATTACATCAAGTTTCAAACTCTCCTTCATAATATTTTCCTACCAAAAAAAAATTATTTTTTTCAATTAGCTGGCTGTAATTCTTGAATCACCACAGGCTAAGATATGTTCTCTCTATGTTCATGTCAACCATCCACTGCTCATTTTCAAACTTGTTTTTTAGCCTTAGTCAAACTTGCATTTTAGTTGATAAATAAATCATAGCAGCATGCCCACTACTCTACTTTATGATCTTGTGCATAAGAAAAAGGGATGTTAAATTCAGGCAGTGTTTGGGGAGGACAAGAGACTCGTTTTAAAACTGATCTGAGATTAAAACTCCAGAAGGAAATTGCTCGGAGTTAGATCTTACAATCAGGACATGTCTAAGCCAAAAAATATTCCCTCTCTAAAACCCTGTTGTGCAATGTGTTTCAATTACAGGAGCTTTGGACTAACATTACCACTGCTCAGGTCAATTTAGCTAACATGCTCCTAAATGTATTATGGCCTAAACCTTATAAAAAGAATTTAAAACCAAATTGTGTGAATCATGTGCTCACACATTTTTAGCTATGCATCGAGATATAATTTCACTACCCTAAATATAACCACAATATTAAATCAGACTGTTTATGTAAGGATGATTATTTACATAATTCCTCAGAATTAGTCATTTGGTTCTTAAATTCAATTGTGGCTGTTGCATGTATTAATGCGAAAATCCTTTAAATATATTCTTTCCATTTCTGAGAAGCAGACAAAAACCTCTGCTTCTTCTTAATACCCTTTGTCCAATGTGTTGACCAGGCCCAAAAGTGAAAAGATCAAGTATAGAAATCCCCCAAAACTGAATAAAACCGAACTGTTTAAAATACTCTGATGAAAAGACTTCTCATTTTGCTTTGCTCAACCTTCAGTCTTTCACAGACTAAATGCTCACTAGTCCTTCAGTCATTCATGAAAAGGAAAAGATAAATAATTTTGTCTGGTTTGCTTTTGCACATATTTTAGAAATTGTTATTTAGATTTAGCTCAGTCAGAACTCAGTCACTTTGTCTTGTGTGCAATGATACATCTACCATTGCAACAGTGCATACTGAATTAATACTTGACTCAAAGCTAGCTTTTTTGATGCAAATTTAGGAAATTTTTTTACTCACAGGTGGAGTAGGTGTATAGCAGGTGAAGATTTGCTCTGCAGTCACACCAAATGCAATGAAAAGGAAACAGAAGAGGTTGAACAAATGAAATCCTGAAACTGGTCACCAGAGAGAAGAGATCAGTGTTCAGGACAGTTTCGTAACCCCCAGACACCAGATCATTTAATCACTTTCTATTTATCCCAGCCCTGCATGCCTGTATCACTGAAAGTCATGAGGGGACTAATTTGGTTTAAGGTGCAGTTGAAGCTGGAGATCCCCAGGGGGAGGCATCTGCTCCTGGAACAGCCCAGACACTGCTTGGGGAATTCCCTTACTTTGTATGGAAGGATCGGGGGAAACTTTAACCTAAAACCTGCATCCAAAATATAAATTTTCACTTAAATTTTTTTCTTACTAGGAAAGATGCTGCACAAAAAGCTTGTGTGGCCAGGAGAGGTTTCAGATCTTCTAAACTTGCCTAAACTTGCCTAATCCAATCCAGCATCTGCCTGAGTCATTTGATGTCCTGGTAATTTAGGGAAAGCTTCCAATTAGGATGAGAAATCAATGCTCCTGACTCCATTGATACAGTCAATCAGCGGGCACAGCTTGAATTTCAGCTGACAACTCACACTGAGCTGGTCAGAGTCCATTCACAATGGAATAAAAGGCCAATAGGAAATCATTAAGATATCATTTCAGTGGAATAAATGCAAGAAAATAACATTATTCTCAGTGCACTTTCTGCAAGCACAAACAGAAACAGGAATTGTCCAGATAATTGTTTAAGGTGATTATTGAATACTTTTTATTGTTCAGATACTGAATACTATCACAGAAAATGTGTCTGCTCTTCTCTAAAAACTCTTTACTCAAATAATTGTGTAAATTAATTAAAGGTTTGATCTTCAGAGGTTATTTTATTCCTTGCTTGTACACTTGAAGTAGATATAAAATTCAGATCCTGTCTCTCATTTAACTTACAATATTTGTTTCAAAATTCACCTGGGTGTGAATCAAAAGCTATGCAAAAGTATGCACAAATTATATTTTACACACTCCCCTGTGGATAAAAAATCGTAAATAAAATACTTGTCATGTTTTCAAGCATTGTTTGCATATCAGCTTCACAATTACAGATAAATTGTAAATTGTAAATGCTGTTGTAAATAATGGCAGAGCCTGTATTTTCCCTCCTAAGAGTGAAAGATAAATTCAAAGTGTAAGACTGAAAAGTTCAAGAAGAGATTTTTTACTTAACTTACATGTCGAGGGGTTCTGATGGCAACTTTTTAAGTTTTTTTTCCCAACTGTCTTTCCTTAGCATGACTTAAATATCACTTGCTTTTACTTTGAGAGTTTGAGCCTCTTTTAATTCCTGTGGTTAGACACAAAAAATACTTAGTGGTTATTGTCTAGCCACAATCTTCACCTTATAATGATTTTTTTTCTTTAGATTGCAGTCCCTTCTCATTTCTTATAGAACAAAACTGCACTCACAATTAAATTTAATGAAAGGCAGGAAAAAATATGGAGGTCAGACAAATTAAATTATGTCCTTTTCCATACTGCAATAAACTTCTGAAGAATTGCTTAGCAGAATGGAAGGCTGTTAAAATCCATTCCCACACCATCTTTTATTTTACTTGTATGAAAAAACTAATTAATATGTCTGAAATAATTATATTTAATGAGGAGTTATCTATTCTTTTTTTCAAAGAGAGTTCTGGAACAGGAGTATACAATTAAGAGATGGCAGTTCAGTGATCCAAAGTCTATTTATTTCCCAAGGTGCTATGGATCAATCCAAGTTCCTAATTCTTTCTATAGACACTCTAATAGGTTTTCCATTTCTGGAGAGTATTTTTGAACAGTTAATTCCACTTTGAAGAAGTAAGAAGCTTTCCAGATGACATTTTACATTCATCAAAATATGTCATGCTAGATGTATTAGGCCTTTCTTCTGCTAATTTACAGACAAACTGAAGAAGGATAAAAAAACTGATTCAAATTAGTTCTAATGATGTGCATCAGGAAGACTTCAAGATTAAGCTTTAGTCAAGACATGGAAAAGGAACAGGACTAAATATGGCTTCAAAATATTGATCATAATATACAGCTTCTATAAAAATGCATCCAGCTAAAAATTCAGATCCAGTAGAAAAAAGTAAGGTCAGTAATTTCTGTATGTTTTCTGCCTGCAGTGCTGCCTACTTATTCTTTTCCCTTAGAGCTCACAGGTGAAAGCAAATAAACTATCTTGTTTTCCTTTTCCTTCTTCTGTATCAATAAGGTATTTGCCAAGGTAGGCAGCAAACATGGCCCCCTGTTTCGCTGAAATGCAGAATTACACAAAAGAATACCCTTGTTACCCTTACAAGGGTAACAATGTTACCCTTACAAGGCTTCCCACCCAAGAAACACCAAATTTATGACCCTTATTTCAGTCAAAGATTCTGATCTTCATTTATCAAGTGCTGTGAAATCTCAAAATTCAGTTAGGTCATCCCTCAGTCTCCTCAATGAAAGAACAGTGTCAAAAGAGTGCTTTAAAAGCAAATTCCTGTCTTCCTTTTGCAAATGGATCTGGACACAGTGCCTTTCATTTCACTGCCTCCAGACTGCATTGCTACAGCTGTCACTAATGTAGAAATGAAGACAAATACAAAATCTATGCTTTGAATAAATCCATTTCTTCAAAGGCTGCAAAGCAGCACACAGTCAGTGTAGGCTGTAAGGACCATGTTCGTGCTGGATTGGGTTCCAAAAAATTGAACACCAGGGTCTCTGTGGTAGTGTGCCTTTAATCAGGACATGATGCTCTGCAGCATTTTAATTTGTTTGTTTGCTTCTCCATATCCTACTCCCCCAGTCAGCTGAAATCTAGAGGCCTGATTTTTCAAATGCATTTGTTTTTCTGGCTCCCACTACAGCAGATGCAAACAATGCTACAGCTGTGCTCATGTGGGACACATCAGGTCACCCAGGCCAGAGGGAGAGAACTGAGGAGCAGAGAAGT
The DNA here is from genome assembly GCA_013397395.1 of Sinosuthora webbiana. Lineage (NCBI taxonomy): Eukaryota > Metazoa > Chordata > Aves > Passeriformes > Sylviidae > Sinosuthora > Sinosuthora webbiana. Next base: position 823,746 of record VXBN01006998.1, read on the forward strand.
CAGGCATGGTATGTAGTACATGTAAAAGAAACTTAAATAATTCCAAGTGGTTAAAAACAATCTCCAGGGCATTCTGCCTAGGAAAACCTTTCCCATAGTATGACTGTTCTCCTTTAAGTGTGAGTAAGGAATAAGAATTGACCAGCTATTTCTCTTCTCCATTTTCATCTTCAAGAGGAAGAGGAAGCCAGTGGGAAAGCTGCCATCTTTCCCTGCCCAAGGGCGAGCTGGGAGCCTGCTCTTAGGGCTAGGCACACTCACATACTCTCATCCAAAAATCCATTCAACCACTACAAAATTTACCTATCCCAGAATATAAGGTTTTCTCTACATAATACAAATATGCTTCTCAACTGCATTCCTTTCTTATTATTATTAATTCACTCTGTAAAATGAAATTGGAACACTAATATAAACTTGAAAGTATCTCTTCTTGTCCTAGATAGCTCAGTAGACTCTTGGCACACTATTATGACATCTTGCTGTAGGCTCTCTGATATTTGGAATTGGTTGTTGGAAAGTCTCCAGAGGAAATGCTGAAAGGTAGCAGTCTGCATTCTAGCCAAAAAGTGGAATCTGTGTATACAGAATGGCAAGTCACATCAGAACAATTACAGTTCTTCATTTCTATTTCCTTCTGTTCGCTTACCATCTCTGCAGTAACCACTCCATTTATAAAAGATGCATCTGAAGCCTCTAGACATTTCCTTCAGCTCTTAGTTTTCTTAAGGAATTGTGTCTTTAAAATTGGTACTCAAGTAACTGCCTTTCCTTGCAAATTGACATTGTGCATCCTGGATCAAAGTCTCAGGTTTCTCTCCTAGTCAACACTTCAGTTCTCTCCCTTTGCTCTCTTTCTTCTCATCTGAATGCAATTTTTAAGGCCTTCTCATGTCTCCTAATTCCTGTGATCTGAACCCATGAGTCTTTTTCCCCAATTTCATGCTACTTTTACTTTTTTTCTCTCCAGTCTCTGCCTCCAGTTCCTGTGGTAGGGGTGGACACAATCCCTTTGCTGTAAATTTCACCACACACTGGGCAGCCCCAGTCAGCTCTCCGGGGCTGTTTTCACCAAACACTGGCCTCTTCTGATCTCTCACTGTTTCTGTCTTACCAATCTTGTCATTTTCTGCACTTCTTTCCCACTTGTCCCTGGCCAACAGTATTGCAAATTTTTATATGGACACCCAGTTCTTCCAGTTCAATTACATTTTTTCATCTTAAGATATCTCCTTTCTATTCTCTTTCCTTTCTTCTATGAGCATAATTGTTGATTTTCCCTGTTTCAGCCATGATTTCGAAGTCTTCCTAGACAAATGGCTCTAGTTTTGCAACTCTGTTGACCACAGCTCTAGATCCTTTCACATCTTTTACCTGACATCACACTTTTTCCTATTTCCCCCTTATTTTTCTTGATAGAAGAACTGTTGAGCATGCCAAATTAAAATTACATTTGAACCTTTTGATTCTGTGAAACTTTACCTTTTCATGACCTCATTTTTCTTGTACAATTTCGCCCTCCTTTTTAAATTTAATCTCCTCTGTTTGTCTCCATGGCTTCATATCCCCAGTATAATTTCTTTTGTATTTCTCCTGAATTCTTTTTTTTTTTAACCTTCACAAGAGTATCTTCACAGTACAAAGATGTTTTATTCTGTTCTATTGTCTAAACAACAATTTTAAAAAGCCTTTTAATTCTATTTGGTTTCACAATAACTACGTCTTCAGTTGTCCTTTTACCTTAAGTTTATTCCGCATGCCAGATACAAGTGGTGTCCATCAAGAGACACAGATGGCTCTGGTCCAAGTTCTCAGCTTCTGCATTCTCAAGCACTACGACATCCTTGATTAATTCAGTCCTGCCTTCCCCATGCTTCTACAAAAATTGTTTTACTATTTCCTTGTTCTGAGCACATCATTCTTCTCTTTTACTTCCTCCACTGCTATCCTGCCTTCATATTACCAAACATGAATAAAAATGAAGTGTTCCATCTCCTCACAGCCTTATCCTATTCCGACTATCAAAATAAGATAAATAAATAAATAAATAAATAAATAATGGCAATAACAAATGATCCATGGAAAAGCACTACCTCCAAGATTATGAGATTTGAATGTCTCATTGTGAGAACAGCAACCTAACTTGGCACGTCTAACAGAAAGCTTCTCGCCCAGTTATAGTCACATCACTGAAGTTACTGTTCATATATTTTGGATAAATTTTCTTTCTTTGTATTAAAGGTTTGCATCTGGTACCTTACTTAAACTGGGTAATACTTTGTTTCATTACTTAGTCCACTGAGGTCATGACTTGCAAAGAAAAGTGCTATTTAATTGGAGCCAAGATGATACAACTTGCCTGTAACAAAACTTGGCTTTTAAATATTATTTTTAAATTTGTATTTGAAAGATTGTACTTTTTTTTCCCCTGATCTTTTGCTTTACTGTTTTCAAAAATATGTCAATCACATCTAAAAGTCAAGGATCAGAGGCTGTGTGACTTCATTAGATAAAAGAATACGATTCATGGATTTTTCCATATGCTGTTGTTCATGTGAGCAGAATAAGGAAACAGGTCACTGGTGAACTTCATTTCACGGTACATGACAATTGGCATGCAAACAGAATGCAATCTCAACTGGTTTATCTTCTTACAACTGCCTTTGATCTTCAATTGCATATTTCTATACATCAATGGTTCAATAACTTTTATAATGTATGTAATCACAGCTGACATCAGATTAATTGATTTTAAGCACCTTAGAAATATGATGAAATAATTAGTAAATAATCATGTTCCTGACTGAAAGGTAATGTATTATTTTACAAAGGGATGAATCTATCATTTTAATAATTTCAAATTGATTTAATGAATGTGATTCTATCAGGCACCATTCTGCTTTGCTGCAGTCTTCAAAAGTACACTTATTAATAGATCTTCTGTTTTCCACAGGAGTGCTCTGGATTCTATGTTCAGTCTAGAATTTTTGTTGGTTTTATTTTTTTGTTTGTTTGGGTTTTTTTTGCAATAGGTCGTAGGCTAACAGAAATAAGAAACTTTACTGTACTTGTTTTAAGAAGCTTATGTTGCTCTAATCGATTCATTTTAATAGTTTTTCCAACGACTAAACCTCTAGCTTCTTATCTAAGTTTTGCTGGTCAAGGCCTGAACTAAAAGTAGGGTGAAGGGGAAAAAATATCTACCCTAGAGTTGCTCTGTATGTCACCATTGATTCAGTTGTGTAATGTGCCTGCAACCTCCTTCTGCCAAAGGAGAGCACATTACAAGCTGCCTGGACTGAAGGGATGCATCCAAATAACACATGGGATTCATCCAAGTAAAGAGTAAAGTAACAGAAGAAGAAAATAGCAGGACCGGGGTAAGGAAATTAAATTAAGTGCTCACAGATCAAAGTTGCTAAGAGAAGATGATAAAGCAAATTGTATACAAAGAGCTGGTAGCCTCATTGGAGTTACAGCTCTACATTTGATGCTATGAGTTTGAAGAACATAGTTTGAAGCAAAAATTAGTTCTGTGAACTGAAAATCATTAACTAGTTCTCTTTTCTATGAATAAATTTCTTTCTATCATTGCACCCAATCCAAGTCTCACATCTGTCTATAATGAACAGGGAAGCTTTATATAAAATTGAATGTCTTGATAGCAATTTGAGTTGCATATTTTCATGGCCTTGAATGTACTTTAGTCAAGCACTGGGCTTCTGAAGTGAACTGTAGCCAGCTTTTGCTAAATAGGTCTTTTGCTAAAACCTTGAGATTAATTGGTTTAAGAGTGCTGGAACTGAAAACCTCTAACTTCTCTTTCTTAAAATTGGTAAGCCTACCTTTGTTAAGTTCTTTCTTTTTTTCCTTTGATATGGTTTCTATGTAGAAATGCATTGGAATGTGTCACAGATCAAATTAACACTGGTTGGTTTTTTTATCCTGTTCCATCTCTACCCTCCAAACAGGATCCATTTTCAGGCAAGGGAGCTTGTGTGTAAACATGAATATTGGACAACAGCATCAACGAAAATACCAAGGCCAGCTCTGCCAACTATGATTTTATTCTTATAGTCTAGCTCTGGTTACAGAAAAATTAATTTGTAAAAATAGCCACTGCATGGCCTGACTCCATAATTTCTGTCTTTCCCTTTCCCATTGCTTGTTCCTAAGAAAGGTCTCCTGTCCCACTTTGTGTTTAACAAGCAAAGTTCAGTAAAGAAGGAAAATACCTGGTGGTCAGAGCTGAGTAAACCAGTGTGGGGGTCTGGAGGAAGGCTGTGGAGTGTTTGGGTGGCCACTGGGTTGTGGAGTGTCCAGCAGCAGCAGCTCCTCCAGCCCCCAGTCCCCAGTGTCACCCACAGGAGCAGGAGTGGAGGCTGGAACACCTCTGTCCAGCACAGTTGATGGGCACTGCTGTGGCCAGAGGCCCCTTGTGTCCCTGCCCAGATGTGGCTGCACAGGGAAGGAACAAAACCTCATGTGGGACTCTACAACTCTTTATGCTTGAAAAATGCCATGGGTGGAGCTGGGGAGATTCCTCTCTTTTAAGTACAGAGACACTCCTTCCATCCAGGGAGTGGCTGGAAATGCTGGCATCCCTCAGGCTTGTCTTCACTGGGAAAATTGTGAAACCTCTTTCCTCAGTTCCCCACCATCTCCCAGGATGTTTCACAAACTCTGCCCTGCAAGGGCTTCCTCCACCTTCACAGGAGTCCCTCGCTTCTCCCACAGGAACTCAGGCCATCACCAGCCCTTTAAGTCTCCCCATCTCCCTCTGCCAGTGGTTCCCTCCAGATGTTCAGTTCTGACTCTGCCATCGCACTGGTTGTTCTGGTTGTTAGGGGAGCCAGGATCATCTTCTCTGAGGGGGGATTATAGCGGCAAAGGGAGGTTAGAGAGCACTAGAGTGCAGCTTCCAAAACCACCAGATGTAGGGTTGCATGGCAGGAGGATGGAGGGAAATGCTGGGGCAGTCCTGGAGCTTTTGACATGGTAGAAAGGCAGGAGCTCTCAGTGACCAGCTTTGTGGAAAGCTAAAGCAGGAGGTCACGTTGTGAAGGACAGCAGCACAGAGTTCAGTAATAACGAGATGTTAACAAAATGAGGCACTTTTAATACTCCTAGAGGGGATTTCAACTTCAAGCAAGGTAGTTCATTCAACCCTTGCCCTGAAAGAGATGTAACAAGGTCTGAGAATGAGCCTCGGGAACACTGTTCCCTTCAGCCCTTCAAAAGCCTGCCTAATGTTCCAAAAAGCCATCCTAATCCTGTCAGCAGAAATGCCTGAGAGACAGTAAGCCAGCTCTTCTCAGTCAGCAGAGGCAGAAGTAACGCTGCAGTGCACAGAATAATTCTGGTTTGACCTAAACTTCTGTTCCTTTACATGTCAGTCATATTCTGCTACATATTTCTAAACTGCAAATGCAAAGACAGTTTTACCCAGCACAATACAGATTGGGGACCAGGTCTCAGTCCATGTTAGCTGTCGTGGCTCCACCAACTAGAGACCAGCCCTGTCAATTTGGATGCCAATACATTGATTTAGCCTGCTGTCGTGCTCACACTCTATGTAATTAATGAAGATGGAGAAATTCATGTCCCTTCCATAGCCTTTGTAAGAGTCTGTCAGAGAGGGGGTGACTGAACAGAGAGGTGCCAAGCAGACCCACACCAACTGTCCTAGACATAGAGGTTGCATTTAATGAGGTGTGTGGCAAGTCAGTGTCCTTTCATATGTCAATACTGGTTTAAAATATGCACTGAGAGGTCACTGCAACATGGTGATTGATCTCCCTAAATTGTTAATTATCCCTCCTGAATCTGGGAGACCAAGGGATGCTTCCCAGCCCATACTGTCCATACCAGCAAGATATGTTACAGCAATTCTGATAATCGAGGTAACAAAACCTGCAGTCCCTTTTACCCCCTCCAGCCCAAGCCATTTATAGTGGCAGCTAGTTACATCCCAGCAGGTCCTGTCTCAGAAACTTGTGGCAGGAAGAAGCTTAGGGAAGGGATAGTCCTAAATAAATCCCCACTGCTTCAATCTTTGAAAGGACAATAGAAAGAGAATGAGATGAACCTCGGGGTGCTGGGAGGCCCCAGGTTCCCCAGGGTGAAATACCAGCAATATGCCTGGCTGGAGTCAGCACTGTAGAACTTTACTTCAGTTTTAGATGCTTGGCTTTTTGCCTTCATCTGAACCTAGCAACCAGAGCATGAAATGCTCACTTTCATGTTCAGCACAGAGCCTAGTCTGTACCTTATATCCATTTCTCTTCCCTCCAGTGTTTCTTGGTACAGACAAGAAATCAGAGCCAGCAAAGGGGTTAAAACCAAAAGCAGGACCTACAGGTTCCAACAAACTCAACCAACTCCTTTTCCCTCTCTTTTCTCCCTCTGCCAAGGGTTTTTCTTGTCACACTACACATCCAGCTTTCCTGGAGTCCACAGGTAATGTTCATCTGCCACACTGATGGGCTCAGACTCTTGGAGGCACAGTCACAGCATCTATAAACAATAAAATTCCTAGCTGCTATAATCATGTTGTCAGCAATGAGTAATATGTTCTGCAGAAAAGGCCTAAGGAAGCTGCTGGAGTATGCTGAAGGTGGCTGTAAATGATCCTTCTGAGAGCAGCTTCTTGACAAATTGGTCAAAAGTATCAATCAAAAAATTACTGCAGTGTTCATCACAATTTTCTTTGCCTCCTTAAATTATGTTAGTCATATTAAAGTACCCATAGTGTTAAGATGTATTGTGAGGGCAGAATTCAAACTCTACTCTCCAACACACACTCCCAGACACCAGGGCTCTTGTCAGCATTTTGATAAGCTCATGTCAAGAAATTTCGTGCCCTTGACTAAAAATTAGTTATTTAAGAGAGCTACTAAGAAATTGGGATCTCTCTCTTTAAATGCTTGACCCTGAGGCAGAAGAGGAGGTGGGGGAGAGAGAGAGAAGGAGAGAGAATACGATAATCGCTTTAGATAACAACCTGAGTCATGCTAATAGCAGCCTAATTGCTATCCAAGTGCTTTCAACAGGAAACAGGCACACCTAGAGAGGCACCTGTGCAGAGCAAGATTAGGTTTAAATGGAAGAAGGACAGAGATATAAATGCACCTTCATCTGAGTGTAGTGGAAAGTAAGAAATAGTTGTTTGTGTAGAAACTGCCTGAAATCTAAGAGCTGCTTCAGATAACGGGACGTGGCTGGTATGTAATTCATGTAAGAAACAGGCGCACTACTGAGCTCAAAGTGAAATGGGGCATTTATATTTAGACAGAGAAAAGAAAATAACCGTATGTGGGGAAGAAGTGGCTGACGCTGTCTTTCCAGAATAAATGAGCTTCTGCAATGATTATGACCATTTTATAAAATAAAGTTAGTAATGTCGGTCTGACGGTACAGAATAAGATCTTTCCTTGAAAGTCAGTATGACTGCAGTAAGCGATTTGCTTGGAAGAAAGCTGCCTGAGAATGGAATGGTTTGTAGTTGACTGATAAATATCAAACATGCCCTTCATATGCATGAGCCTGCTTTTTTACATTTAAGATTTGTTGTTCTTCTCCACTGCTGTTCTCTGAGCACTGCCCCTGGCTGTGGCTGCAGCCCCCCGACACAGACCCCCGACACGGCAGCTGTGGGAGGTTCCCACCCGGGTTTGGGCAGACCTCTTGGCCCCTGTTCTCCAGCCGCCCTCCCTCTTTCCTGCTTCAGTTCTGAGAAAGAGGACGTGGTGACCAGGTGCTGCCCACGCGTCTGGGGGGGAAATGATGGTCGGCATTTCTGAGTAAGAGACGATAAAATGCTGTTTTGTTTGCCCAGAACGAGGTCTGTGGGGTGGGGAGAGCTGAGTGCGAGAATCGATTGTGTCCTCTGATGAAGGAGTCAGATCCTTCAGCAAGGGTATTGATTTACGCATTCTACTCCGCAAGTTGCTTTCCACTACGTCTTTTGCAACTGAAACTCAGTGATGTGAATGTCAATAGGCATGAACAAAAGCCTCGTGTTTTGAAAAGCCTGAATCTGTATCTGTAAAAACTGCTATATTTCCATGCTTTTGCTCTCCTCTGGAAGTCATTTTCCAGGTTGTTGGTAACGGATGTTGCACGCAGAATGTATTTATATGTCTGTGCATTACCATGATTGTTGTTTTCCCCTAAAAAATATCTTTTTTTTTTTTTATTTGTATTTGTAAATAGCACTTGATCACAGTCTAGAAATATTGCATGCCAGAAATTATCTGTCTTGAATTGCTGAATAATAGTATTTGGGTAGACTGTTATGGCAACAGAGGTACATCCTCTGGATTTAAGTATCACAGGTTCTCATGGCAACTTTTTTTGTATACCTGCACATGCAGGAATATATGCTGAGCTATCCCAGTAATCTCTGGAAAACCAGCAGCAACAGAATAAACTGACATGTTTATCACCTTACATTTGTTTTCGAAATATACATAAAAACCTTCCTTAAATAAAATACATAAATAAACAAAGGGCGGGGGGGCAGGGGGGGGAAGCACAAAAAGGCCAAAACAACACTGTGGAAACAAGAACATGAAATCATTTTATGAATATTTAGTATAAAATAGTATTTATGTTATACTGATTTCAGAATTTCAACCAATGATGGATTGGAATTGTCAATACATCATACATTATGAACACTCAGAATAGGTACCAACCCTTGCCATAAGGCAGCTCTGGTTATTGTTTTTTTTTTCTTCTTTTTTAAGACTTGGTGAAATTTTACAACATAGAACCTTCTATCAGAAATACATCAAGTTCCAATGACCTTTACCTATAAAACAACAATCCTAACAAAAGGAAGTGTTCAGCCATGGTGTCTAATGCTCCATTTCAGGTTTTCTTCTGCATTCCAGGGCACTGTTCACATTAATCCAATGGACTTTGGAGTAGCTCTTTTTCTTCAACATGCAATTCTCATAACAAAGGTGAATTCTCCTTCCTTTTCTCCCTTTATTACTACTGCTGTCCCCACATGAACCTTCCACAGTGTCAGGTGTGTAAGCACCTGGCAAAGGTGGTGTCTATCTGTGATCACAGGTCCCCAGTGCTCGTTGTGAGGATTCAAGTCACTGCAAAGCACATGGGTTTACACACACACTCCAGAGGATGCTGTCTGTTTGGAAACAGAGTTTGTGCTTCACAAAAAGGGATGGGAACTCCTGAACAGGAAGACACCACTTAAATATTAATATTTCTACGGTTAACATAGAAAGAGCTCTAAAGTGTCTATCCCTTAATATCTTTAAGAACAAATTATAAAACCTTCTGTGAGGTTTTTACCTTCCTAAGTAAGGCTCTTAACTCAAGGGAGGCGAACTGGATGACATCCTAAATTCTGTATTTCTGTGGCTGTGCCATCACTGTGCTTGCTTGTCCTCACGTGAGTGTAAGCCTGCACAAGCATGGACCCAGAGGTAGGATGGCAGATGCCAGAGAGAGGAAATTTGAAAGGATACATCAAGTATGTGGGGAAGAAAGGGGAAACCTGAACATCTGGAAGCATTTCATATGCTCTTAGTCATTTTTCTGTGAAACCTTTTTAATGTCTGAGGTTCATTAAAAACCTCATTAAAAAAAAAAAAAAAAAGACGTACTGGTCCACAAAAGGAGCTGCACAGCACAGGAGTACAGGTTGTTTTACTTATTTAATATCTACTGAAAAGTTTTATTTAAGTGGTGGATGGTAAATACATTTTTATTAAGCAGAAAGTATCTTAAACTAAAAACTGACTTTGAAGAACATAAAAACTTTCTAACATTCAAACACTAAGCATTAATGTGACTATATTGGGAAATATGCAGAGTGGGTGTGCTCATTTCTGAGGAAATCTTCCCACTGGCTATTTGTAAGAAGCGGCTAATGACAATGTCTTTGGCCTTGACAGTCTCCATGTTCCTCTCCCGTGATATCTGCATGCTGATCTGATCCACGTTAGTCATGATTAGCTCCGAGGCCAGGATCTGGGTGGGGGATGCCCTGTTTGCTGTGCTGTCCATGATGTACTGCTTGTACAGTTCCAGCAGCTTCTGCTCCAGGTAGTCGTTGAGGGCGGAGTCGGAGAGGGGCCGCAGGTGGGGCCCCAGGCTGGCCAGCCGCCAGCACGAGGAGTGGCCCTGGGCCGGCCTGCGGATGGTGTCACTTGTGGGGGGAGCCTTCACTGACTCCATGGGGGGAGGAATCTCCGAGGACTCCAAGAAGGGGCCTATGCCGCTGTCACAAGCAAAATCTGTCGTGACTGAGCTGATTGGCACCACGTAGTCCCCGGCTATGTGCAAATCGTTGTAGTTCTTGCAAATGCTCTTGCAGGAGGGTGGGACCAGGTAGGTGACTTTCTTTGTCGGCTCCTCAGGGACATGGGTAGCTGGAGGTGGCTGCCCTGTGGGCGTTGGGTGCTGGACAGGGTGTGGGAGATTATCCTTCTGCCTCCTGCTGTGCTTGCTACCTCTAGAGCAGACGGAGGAAATGCACTTGCCAGCAGATCTGCATCTCTGAAGGAGGCTTTTTCCTTGTGCTTCGCCTGTGGAAGAATAATTAATGGACTTCATTTCATACACCCCTTCATCAGGCAAACTCTTGCAGAGTGCGGGGTTCAGGTCTTCATAAAGGTAGGTGATTCTGTGAAGGTAACCTTCTGACAGCATCCTTCTCCAAGGGAAAGGATCCACCAGCAGACACAAAAATGATAAGAAGAAATTAATTACCAAAAGTTCATTTGAAACTCGCTGAGCTGTGATTACACTTGCCAGTGTGTTACTAGCTGCAAAGAAATGTCTCCAGTTTGGACATGAACAAGAATGTCTCTGCCTTACGAGGGGCCTTGAGTCAGGGAGTGAAGTGATCAGCCAATCTCCCTGTTGTGCTGAATCTCACCAAAGCACATTCTGTATAACATAGTGTATGGCACGTCCAATGCATCCAATGGCAAGGGAGTTGTGGAGAGAGGGACAGGTCTTTTGGTATGGAATAGTTGCTGTAATAGCTTATACTTAAATACATCTAATTTTGTCCTGGACTTCATTAAGAAGCCGGGGTTGCCCCCTTTTTCTCATATGATTTGAAGCAACTTTTGTTGTGTGTGGTTTGTCAGCTGCCTCTGAACTATGATGATTTGAGATTCATATTGAGAGTATCACCCCTTCTGTTCCAGACTAATCAACAACTGTAGGTGTGGTTCCTTTTTCATTAAAAAATCTCAGACGATTAAATTTGCACTTTGCATATCTGCATTGTAATCAGTCTGGAATTGTCTCTACCTTTTTATACATAAAAATGTCAGTGGAAAAAGCAAAACTTTTTGGAGGCATGATTCATCTGGCCTGGTTTAGACACCTAAATCAAAGTGAAATGAATTGTGCCCTAGATTTGCTTATCACTCTCCAGTTGCTATAAAAGGATCTTAAACTAGATCCTAGATATGGATATCTGCAGGGTACTTTTGAAGAGAGAGATTTCAGTGCAATGCATAGGAAAGTGCACATTTCAGAAGTACTCCAGCTCGCTCTTTGACAGTGGGATAAGTTGTACCACAGCTCTGGAATCAGTTTTCATTGCATTTCTGCAAAGGCACAGTCGGGTTCCAGCAGTCACTAACTCTCTCCACTCTCTGAGAGAGCTCTTACCCAAAAGCTCAGACCCAAAAGCTGCACAGAAATGTTAGTAATTAAAGACAGGATTTGCCAGCAAGGACACATATGCTCAGCACCAGTAAATGTTCTGCCTAAGCTTTAGCAGCTTCACTACCAAAAAAAAATTGTTTTAAATTCATCTCTGTCTTTTTTTTTCAACAGATCTCAAGGACACAATCAATGGGAAAGATGTTCTAAAGAAAATGTTTGGTCCAGCAAAGAGAAAGGAGATTTAGAGTAAAAATAAATTAAAATTAAAACTAATAAAATATATATATTTTTTTTTTTTTTTAATATATACTACAATTGGTCTTTTCCAAGAGTGAAGGGACTCTAATTTCTTAGACTTTACACAGATGTTAGGGAGGAAGCAGTGTGAGAAAAGACTTTCCTTGGGGGGAGGGAATCACTTCCACACCACGAAGAAGGTTGAAGAGAAAGCTGAAGAGAAAATAACCTTCCTTCAGGCAGAAATATTAAAGGGAATTAGATGTGTCCAAACACTTGCTTTGGTGACCCTGAATCCTCTTTGTTGCTGCCAGTTGTGTAAGGTTTCCCACAGGCAATAAAATGTAATTAAAGGTGACCTATTTACACAGAAAGGGGGAAAAATGTTTGGGGCTTGGCAGTCCTTGCACTATGCTGCTGTTATCTTGCTTTGGCTTTTAGCTGTAATTAAGGTGCCTCCACAGCAATCTTAGCCAAATGCTAGAGCTGCTCAGGTTATCAACTCTCTCTTCTGCCTCTGTTCCCCACTTTTGCAAAGGCTGTTCCCTTCCCCCCACCATCCGTGCATGGCCCAGATGTCTTTATTGCAAAGTCACCACTAACCAGTGCTGGCTTGAATCTGGAACTGTTATACATTTATTTGTACATTATTTTTAGTGTGGATTCGGAGAAATGAGTGGAAATGTAACATATGGCCTGTCCACTGCTCAACCAACATAGGCAAAGGCACTTGTGTTCAGGTAGCATGTGACACTTTGGTCTTTCCTGGTCCCCAGCTGTGAGTTGTTTCTGCCATAAGGTGTTACATGAGGGAAATGAAACCACTGGTTTCATTTCTTTGGGCTGCATTCTGCTATGCTTATTTTAAGGGTGTTCCTCTACTGAGACAGTAGAGGAAACAAAAGAACTGGAAAATTCAAAAGCATTAGGTCTCCTTGTGCTCAGAGTTGTGTGTTCTGCTGAATGAGTTACAAGCTTACCCTCTGAAGGTGGCAAAGGCTGCCACACTAATCTGGCTCTTCCCAGCTCTGCAAGGAAATCTGACTGAAGTTTTGATAGGCAGTGCTGAGACTGTGAATGCAAAAGGGAGGTGCATATATCTGGTGTTTCTTGTCCTAGTACATAATATATCTCTGCCAAGTTATTATCCCATCACCCCAACAGTCATGCAACTGTGCCACCCTTAATTTTTGCATTTTAAATCTGATAAGGTTTTCATTAATTCTGCTTTCTTGTGCCTCTTCTCTTAATCCCCTCTCCATGGCACTGACACATATACACCAGGGATTCCAAGGGCATAGAGATTATATCTAATGTCTTTCAATATTTGGGTTTCATGCTTCTTAAATCCGGATTTCACTTACATCTGCCTGAAAATAATTGCATAACTTTTTGTTGCACAAGGAAAACCCATCCCTTTTACAGTTCTGATCTGACATATTTTGCATGTCAGATGAACAAAAAGAATTTTCCTTGTGTTGCTACTGCCCTGAAAATGGGCACTGACTACATTCTGTCTAAGCCTAGTGGAGATAGAGGGAGAAGACTATCAGGTTTACACTGTCTTTTCTATCTGACATAGTCTTTATTACAGTCAGATGATCTTAAAAACTCATATGTCTTGCTCGAGGCTTTTGTTCAGTTCTTCATCAGAAGAGAAGCCTGAAGGCAGGATGAATGTTTAAGGTCACATGGAGAATCCAGGGCTATTACCAGTGTGTGGCAGCAAATTTGCTAGGTTGTAATGCTTGTAGACAGTGCCAATGTTTGCATAAAGACCTCAGATTACAGTCTGAGAGCAGGAAAACAGAATGGGAGTTCTTGGCTCAGGATAAGCAAAACACTTGTGGAAAGCCTGAAAAGTGTGCACAAAGAGATATGATAAATTGTGTCCTGTTCAAAAACCTAAGCAAGATGAAGAGTTGCTAGAGAGAATGGAAAGAACAGGGTGCCAGCTGGGATCACAGCTCAGTGGGGAAAGGGACATTCTTCTGCATTGCAAAAGGAGAGGATGGGAACTCACAGAAGAGAGAAGCCTGTGTTGGATGTCTGGTTTTCAGATCCCTGACAGGGCTCTGAATGGCATTAAAGTTGTGTTGCTGGGGATCAGAGCTCAACTCTTATCACAGGGTAAACCTTGAGTTCTAGCTGGGATCCCAGATGAGTCTCCCTGTCTCAAGGAAACTCAAATCCTATGGATCTGTCTGTATTTTTTCCCTATTTTAAGAGACATTTTTCCAGTTTGTGGAGATGGACAGATCCCCACAGTGAGGTGTGGGATCCACCTCAGATTGCCAGACACACATGCAAGAGTCCTGGCAAGCAGGATAGTCTGTAGAGCAAGCTTACATGTATTGCAGGACCCATATCTCACCTTCCCCTGGAGCTAGTGTGGAACAGCTCCCAGGAAGCCTTAGCACAGCCAGCGTGGGGAAACCAGGGCAGTGAAGAAGGTAGTATAATGAGCTGTGCACATGGGTAAATAGAGCCTCTCCTTAATGCCTGAAACCTGCAGATCTTTGGTATCTGAACCTCATTTGGCTTGGGTAAAGGCAATGCTGATGACACCAAATTGTGTGGTGAGATGGACACATTTTACAGGGAGACCTGCACAGGCTGCAAAGTGGGCCAGCAATAACAGCATCAGGTTTAACAAAGGCAAGTGGCAGCTCCTGCACTGGATGACACAACCAAAGACCCCAGCACAGGGATGTGTGCCTGGGGAGCCTTGCTGAGAGGGCCCTGGGGGCCCTGGTACACAACAAGGTGACCCTGAGCCAGCAGAGCAGGGCTGCAGCAATGAGGAAAATCAGATCCTGGCCTGCACCCACTGGGGCACAGCTGGATGAGATAGAGGTGGGATCTTCCCACACCGCATTTGTCAGGCTGCCCCTGGGGCATCCAGTTCTGGTCCCAAAAAATTCAAACAAGATGTGGACAGACTGGAGAGGGTCCAAAGGAGGGCCAAGAAGATGATCAAAAGGCTGGAAGAGCTGCCTTGTGAGGAAAGTTTGAAGGAGTTAGGACTCTTCTCCCTGGAGAAAAGAAGACTGGGAAAGGGGACAGCTCATCATAGTATTCCAGTATCTGCAGCTGCAAAGAAGACAGGGACTCTCTCTTCACAAGCAGCCACATGGAGAAGACAAGTGGGAATGAGCACAAGTTGCATTGGAATAAAATCACAGAATCGTGTAGGTTTGAAAAGGCCTCTAAGATCATTAAGTCCAACCTTTAACCCAGCACCACCACGTTCACTGCTAAACCATGATCCCAAGTGCCACATCCACAGGTTTTTTAACTGCTCCCAGGGATAGGAGGGAAGAGGCTTCATATCAATGTAAGAAGGAATTCTTTTACGGTGAGAATAATCATTGACTAGAACAACCTCCCCAGAGACATGGAGGAGTGCCCTTCACTGGATGTTTTCAAGATGGGATTGGACAAGGTTCTACATAATCTCAACTTTTCCCATATTTTGAGGTCCTTTCCAACTTATGCTGCTCTCTGACTATGATTCTACAATAGCAGTGGCTGCTGTTTGATGTCAGAGTGGCTCACTTTGCCCACAGCAGAGAAGATGAATATCCAGGGGGTAGTTTTGCACAAGCATCCGAATGCTGCCCACTACATTTGTCACTTCCTCTCGCTGCTGCTGCTACTGCTGCTGCTGCTGCCCTGGAAGATCTGGGGCCCACAGAGCTGCCCCATGAGGCTCTTTAAGCAGTCACTGTGAGCCAAACCACTCTTGTCCCTTCCTCACATCTCACTTCACTCTGATCTTTTGGTCTTCCCACAGGAGAAAACATAAGCCCTGTTCATCTTCTTTATTCACATGTCAACTGTTAAAGAGATGCAGAAAAGCTGGAGTACCTCACCCATGGGGGAATGTGGGCTGGTTTGAGGGAAACAAGTAGGTTTGAGAGAATAATAATCCTGTATATCAGGAGTATGAGGGAATCTGCTGGAAGGACAGGCTAAAGAAAGCAAGAGAGGAGACATCTTCCCCAAGAAGTCTACTATACTGCTGAATGCCCTTGTTATACAAATGCCTACCAATTTTTGTTTATGCTAAATGGATGGCAATGAGTTTCAGGAGCACTGAGCTTCTTTAATTTAGAAACAAATACATTCTCAGTGTATTTTTGAGTGCTGTTGTATCTTTAAGTTGAGTTAGGGGGACATTCTTCCATAAAAATATAATGAAAACTGTATGTTGGTAAATATAGCTTCTTGAGCTCTCAAAGTTTTCCACCCAAGTTTGTTTTATCAGTTCAAGATCCTTGAAACTTCATACAGACCAAGCCTGGCTCATCATTTTCCATACTTTTCTTCATCATCTAAGGTTTAGGACCCCATCAATCTGGTTGGATAGCATTTTACATCTCATATCCACAGCTGTAAACAACAGCATGAAATCTGAGGCAGGAAAGAATCAGGCTCCACATCCATAAGGAAGACTTGACTACATAATATTTCTACCCTGTGCTTTTATCATTTTCTTCCTGGGGTGGAAATCATTTCATGTCTCTGGATGTCTGTGTTAATTTTAATGAATTGTTAGCTGTTATGACTGAACTAAGTGTACTGCAACATTTTGAATCTAGGCATTTGAAGTAAAGAGGCAATAAATCCACATGAACTCTTACAGAAGAGAATACACTTCCTAGAAATGAAAAGACTAAATGGTGAAGCAAGAAAGACAGAAAAGGCTGAAGGTGTTTCCCAGAAGGAGTGAAGGAAATGGTCCACAAAAAGGCATTGAAATGTTAGTTACATTTGCTGTAGAGCATAAAAATGAGGGGACAGGAGGCATGTTGACTGTGTATACCCTAGTTGTAATGTGAATTTGCAGCAAACCAGTAAATTCACTGAGAACTGGAAAAATGCAATCATAAAGTTTTTGTTTATAATTTTTATCATCATGTTTTCAGAGAAGTCTCATCTTTCTTTTTATTAACCTTTTTTTTTAATATCATGCCCATATTCATCTATTTTGGTGCCTATTTTTATTTGTAATCTACAAATAGAGTACTCCAGTTGGAGGACATTACTTAGACATACAGTAACATGCACAGAAATTGCAATAACAATATCTTAATTATGACAAAAGCAACACAGCTAGTAAGGCTCACTTTTAAAATATTCTGAAAAACCTGTTTAGTCTGATTTTATGAAGTCTTTAGAAGTATCAGAGGAAAAAAAAATGTTTTCATTTTGAAGTCTCATTGCAACTATAGTTCGTCATGGTTGTGAATATGGCACCTTAGAAATGTTCTCATCACTTCTTAAGGCAGCAGAAAGTGTCTGTGGACAGAAGCTGAGACTCTGAAAACACATGTGCATTCAAAACAGAAAAAGTGCATCCTCATTTTACCAGCTATCAGCTGTGGTTCCACACAAACAGAACCAAGCCACTTTGATAAGCAAGGGCAACATTTTCATAAATTTATATAATCCGCAGTATATTTTAGTTCTTACCTCCAAAGATACAGCAGCTGACGAGGCACAGAAAAAAATGATGTCTTCTAACTAGTTTGAAGCCTCCTGTGAGTCTGTCTTACCCCAAAATGCAATGTTCTGTTTTTATTTCCTTTTTAATTACACTTCTAAGATAACATCTGTTTTACTTCTAATCCTCTAGAGCAAAGAAGTATAGAAAGAAAGTCCCTTAGGAGATGAGGGGGTTTTATAACTGACTGAACTGCAACACACTGAACTTGCTTCCTCTTTTATGTCCAAATGAAAATTCATTGTGAAACTGTGTACTGTTAAAATAGCTGATTGCAACACACAGTCCAGGCAGATGGGCAGCTGTAAGAAAAAAAGCCCTGGTGAGTCAAACGCTCAGAACAATCTCAGAGAAACTGTTCATCTGTTGGCAGCTTACAGTGCACCCCATTTCAGCATCACTCTCCTTTTAGCCGACACGGTGAGACATCTTGACATGGCAAGACTGTCATGCCAAGTAGGTTGGAAGAGTGAGGTGCCAAAGCAGAAGGGCATTGCACAGCAGGCCTACTTCATTGTCTGCAGTCCCTTATACATACAATCTTCCACCAAGCAGCACAGCACAGCTGCTTTCTCAGGTTTTGCTTTGGCAAGGTTGACAACAATTGTCACAACAAAAGATAGACCTGAAAGTTAGGCCTTGTCTGTTTTAGAACTCAGTGCCATACCCAGGAAGTTTGTCTTAGTAGGGGCAGTGGATGAAAATATCTGGGGCAAGCAGGAATTCATCCACCAAGTGTGAGGTGTGAGAACAGTGAATATGGCTTTGAGATTGGTGTTGGAGTATTCCTTAAGGACAGAAGACAAATACTGTTTGAAACACATAACTGGACTCTTTGAATTGATCCCAATAGGACATACAGAGTTTGCTTTAAGAGGCATAATTATGCATACATATGTTGCAATAATAAGAGAAATATATTAGAAATGTATTTTAGTTCTCAGTGAATTTTAACTTCCTCATTCAGTACCATGTGTTTTTCTCAGAAGCCTCCTACTCTGCTAGCCAGAAACAATACTTCCATTAATGTAATTTTCCTAAATGTTCACTATGATGCAACATATGATTGGGAGTAATATCAAAGACTTCTTCCAAAGTCTTCTTATACATAGGCATGAAGAAAGTACACGTGTCAGTCTGTCCCTACCTACACATTTGTAGCTATTTCATACAACAGTTTAATGAGTAATATTGTACCCAGTTATATGCCATGCTGGGATCAACAGCATCTAAACAGCACAAAAACTGGACAACACTGGCAGTTTAATGAAACTGTCATCAGATATCTTTGCTGTAAAAAGTTCTCCCTGTGGAAACAAAGCTACTGCTGTAACACACCAACTCTTTTATGCTTAACATTAACATTAATATTAACATTATTGTAATTTTTCTCTGATCTCTCATTTGTACTATGGACTGAATTTCAGGCCTTGTCACATTTATACTGGCCCAATACTTTTTTTTCCATGTTTCCTTACCTGGATGAAATCTATCAAGAGAAGTAAGAAATAAATCTCTGTGAGGTTTTATGTCTTCTGTAGATCCAGAGAGCTCTATATTCAAAGAAGCTCAATATTTCTAGTTAGACGGTTGGGGGAGAATAATTGGTAGTATACAAAAACATTTCTGTAAATGTCCTCAGAGAGTTTTCAAAATATTTTTTTAAATAATCTAAATCCATGCAAAACCAGGAAGATACAAATGGCCAGATACTTTAAAGTCAAAGTGCTTCTACTGCCAGAATAGCACCGCTATCCAGACAAACTGTAAAATCAATCTACTATCATAGATTTACCTAAGTATGGATTTAAGACTTATCTTCAGGCACCTAGATTTGGATAAAATAAGTGACCCTGTTTTGTAGTGCATATGGAATGTTTTCTGTTTTCTAGAAAAACTCAAACATTGTCTGCATTTCTGCACAGTAGCTTTGTGTACCTATGGAAGGGAAATATAAAACTGTAATTTCTTGTCACTGAAATTGCACATTAACATCTTGACAGTCTAGGCTTTCAGGACATCCACTTATTCTAGTGACCTTTTCCACATTCACTCCTGACATTGGAAGAGTTATCCTCAGCTAACATGCCCTGTCCTATATGAATTTTTGCCATGTGGCTTATAAACTGCTCTGAGTGCAGCACTCTGAGGGCCAGATCCAGATCTGAGTGAGCCGGGTACAACACAGCAGCACCTGACCCCTTTTGCAAAGATCCCCACATGTGCTGTGCCTCCCATGCCCAGTGAAACGGATGTGAGAGGGAAGCAAGCTTCAGCACCTTAGGGGATCTTGCAGTCAGTCTCTTCATCTGTAAATGTAGCTCAGATTGTCTGAGGCCATGCCAAATTATTTTTGTCAGTATAATTCACTACAGCAAGCCCAATGCATCAAGATTGTCTATCCCTATCCACCCCCACCTCCCCACCTGCTCCAAATAAAAAGGAAAAACATTTCAAGCAAATTACCATGTTTCTTTCTCTACTACATTATTCTACTCACAAGGAATTTCCTTGAGGAAATTGCTTTAATTTTGATCCTAAGTAGTTCTGATCCTCAGTTTTTTATTTCAGCTCCAGAGTTTGTCTTCAAGACAAATGTGCCAGTTGTTTGCCCTCACTCTGCTTTGGTTGGCCTGTGCTTAACCTCTGTTTGGTCAGAGAGTGCAAAAGCAGCTGTCTGTCATTTGCAGGTGAAATGTTTATATTCTAGAAATGATAAATTGGAATCTTTTGATAAGACAATTTTCCATGGCTTTTTGTTACATTTAATAGTAGGAATAAGTACATAAAATAAATCAATTTTCCGGTACATATACTCAAGCAGGTATGTACACAGTAAGCTCTCTCTGGTTATTAAACTATTTTAGCTCTAATCTTATTTGGTATGTCTATACTTTTGACCATGAATTTTGAAATTTAAAGGGTTAAAGATACCACCTTAAGATTACTACCTAGTTTATAAGTGCTTTGTGCAATAGGACAAAGGGGATATTTTTAAACTTTTTGATCTTTGGAAGGAAAGATTTTATAGGAAGGAGATAAGCACGCTATCCAGTACTCCATTATAAAAAATAATCATGAATGATTTATATCCCTTACAGCAGCAAAATCAGATATATTTCAAGCTTTCCTGTATATGTGAAAGTTTAACTTGTTTTGACCTGAAAACCCAGTTTTCAATGCATTAATTGCTCCAGTATAATCAATTATTTGAGTAACTCAGCAGTCTTTTAACAGGGAAGAATCTCCGTCATACACAGTAATCTCTTCTCTTCCTTCATTGCTGGTAATAGAAAATAGATCAGTAGAATTTTCTAGGTAAAATATAGAATTCCCATCGTCCAAATAAGTGCCAGGCAAGTCTGGTTTTGAGATATCTCAGGCCAAAGGGAGTCTCCTGGATTAATTACTCCAGCCCTTTACCTGTTGTGTGGAAAAAATTTGGTTGTGACATCATTCTCTTGGCCATGCATTTCCAAGGAAGAAAGACCATGGATACACAGAGAGCCCTGCCATTCTAGAAAAGGTGAAGGATTTCACCTTCACCAAAGTGCCCACCAAAACTGTATTTGCTGTTTCCAGCTGGCCATGGCCAGTGATTGCCCACACAGCAATGAGAAGTCTGGCTGTCCTTGGGGCCCAGAATCTAAACTCCAGGAACTCAAGGAGCACAGCAACTTCCACAACAAGGCTGGTGAAGGACCTGGAAAACAAGCCATATGAAGAATGACTGAAGGGGCTGGGGTTGTTTAGCCTGGAGAAAAGGAGACTCAGAGGTGACCTTATCACTCTACAACTCCCTGAAAGGTGGTTATAGTCAGGTGGGGTTGGTCTCTTTCTCCAGGCAGCAACTGACAGAACAAGAGAACACAGTCTCAGGCTGCATCAAGGGAAATATAGGTTGGATATTAGGAAGAAGTTTTTCACTGAAAGAGTGATAAAGTACTGGAATAGTCTGCCCGGGAAGGTGGTGGGGTCACCATCCCTGGACGTGCTGAAAAAAAGACTGGATGTGGCACTCGGTGCCATGGTTTAGTTGAGGTGTTAGGCCTGGGTTGGACTCGGTGATCTTGAAGGTCTTTTCCAACCTACACATTCTGTGATTCTGTGATTCTGTGATTCTGTGATTCTGTGATATAGTTATATCCATCAGGTTTTGCACCCAGAGCGTGATACTTCAAAATGAAGCAATTGTTTCATCACACAAGTGTCCTAACTAAATCTTTTAGTTAACTACAGAGGCATTTGTACTTCAAGTACAAATAGGGTAATAATAGGGAACATTTGCTGCTTTTCATGCTCCTTGTCCATTAAATATAAAATTTATTCCTGTGTTAAATTTCTTTTCTCCTTTGTGGATCACATAAATATTTAGTTATATGCAGACATCTCTACAGGTTCAATCTAGGTGCAAATCAAGGAAACAAAGGCAAGGCCTTCGATATGATAAAATTATAAACAAGAACATTGCACCCTCTGATAAAATCTCCAAGGTCAAGGGAAGTTTGCTTTGGGAAGAGATAACAGTATTGGATATAGCATATTGAAGCTGATCTACATTATGTTCCCAGCACTAGTCTTTTATAGTAACAAGTAGCCAATTAGTGAAGTCTTTTCGGTTCATGTTCTTTTCTTCTCTCACTAATTTACACACACTAGGAGACTGATCTTAGTCACAGTTCAGAAATCTTTCCCTTCAGTCTCAACTTCTCTTCATTTGTAACCCCTTATTTACCTTTAGTAGTCCAACAGTTCTGCCTGTATCCTTTTTCTCAATGGTCACAAATAATGCACTGATGTATCCTGAACAAAGTACATTATTGTACAAGTGATCCCACGATGGCAGAGGCTATCCTGAGGTTTCCATGCATAACCACACATGGGCACATAAGCCTTTAAGCACTGCAAAGCGTGGTGAATCACGAGTGGCTTGTAAAGCATCAGAAGGCAGCAGGCTGGGCAAGCTGCCCTCTTTCCATTGTCTGTGTCTGGCCAGAAGCCAAAACTTNTTTTTTTTTTTTTTTTTTTTTTTTTTTTTTTTTTTTTTTTTTTTTTTTTTTTTTTTTGTCTCCTAACTAGTATACTATGATAACTTAAAAATGGATGGTTTTAAACCAACAATCAAGAATATCTAAATGTAAATGCCACCTACTTTTTTCCACCCTCAAATAACAACATGCATAAAAGGTGGTCTG
Source organism: Sinosuthora webbiana (assembly GCA_013397395.1). Taxonomy (NCBI): domain Eukaryota; kingdom Metazoa; phylum Chordata; class Aves; order Passeriformes; family Sylviidae; genus Sinosuthora; species Sinosuthora webbiana. The sequence continues at coordinate 846,348 of VXBN01006998.1, forward strand.
CATGGTGCAGATATATAGAAATATATTTACTGGAAATCCTGATGCACACCACGGGTACTGTGCACGGCTTGCTCTGTGCTGCTGACTGAAATGCCCCAAGGTCTGATGCATTTCAGTCAGCAGCAGAGAGAAGCCTGACCCTCAACACACTGGGGAGAGTGCAAACCACAACTACTCCTCAAGCAATGAAGCATACTATTCCCCAGCTCACCATCCAGCTCAGCAAAAGGCTTTATCAGCACCTATAACTCTCATGTTTGCAGCTTCCAGATCTTGTTAGACAGTCTTCTGGAGTCATTTTTTAAGCTTCCCAGAATGCACACGTTAGTTCTGATCCTTTCACAGAATTTTTGTTCTTGTAGGTCTCATCATTTCTTTGAAAGTCTGGTTTTAGAGAGGAATTTTAGAAATTACCTTTTTTTTGGGGGGGAGAGTGACTTTTGCTCAAGATGTATCATTCCTCTGTAAGTACATAAATTTTCAAAATATGTCAATATACACTGAAGGTTTGGTGGTTTATCTCAGTTTTGGATTTATTTAATGGTTTTCATACCTTGAAAACTTCTTTAAATGCTTGAAATTCACATAAATCAGTTCAGCAATGTAAAAAAAAAAAAAAAAAAATTATAATTGTGAGTGTGCATAGCAAATAGAAGTGATGAAAATCAGTATTTCAGGTTATCACACAAATAAATCCCTGAATCCAGAGCATCTCCTGCAGAATAAGGAAGGGCTTGAGTTCCTGACTATGTCAGATCATTTCCTACCAAAGGAAACCCCCAGGGATATTACACTGCATTCTTGGCTTCACAAGTCTGAAACGATTACCCACACGTGCTCACCTAATTAAGTAGAAGCTAATTGCATCCTACCTATCAGATAGAAAGCTATACCTTTGGATTACTGATAAAACTAACCAGTAGGTTGGGAAGGAAACCCAAGGCTGCCTCCACCTTTTATTGAAGTAGTCTTTTTGCAAATGCAGTGTCTAAAGCGGAGATTCCAGCAGCCCGCACCATCCTAGGCAGAGGGCAGCTTGACAGAGCTTGACTTTCTTTTCACAAGATTCTTTTTTTGCTTTCTTGCCTCTGGGTGAGCTCATGATTCCCTTCTCAGCAGGTCTCTAGATCTAATAAACTCTAAGCCTCAGCAAATCCCAGGTGATAAGAGGAGGAGCTTGTTCTTTCACCTGGCTGCACCTTGAGGACAAGGAAGACTATTCATCTCTGCAGAACAAGTGCATTACAGTATTTGCAGGTTTTTTCCTGGCTTTATGCCAGATTCCCTCTGTGGCTACACACACCCTCTAGGATAAAACAGGATATTCCTAAGGAAGAACCGGTTAATTACATTATAAAAGTTTCAAATGTCATTTCCAAGAACAATAAAGATTGTCTGAGAGAATGCCTACCTTTACAAAATCCTGTCATATGATACATACCCTAATTCCAATGCTTGCATTGGGTCTTTGTTAAAAATAAATCGTGCATCCAGCTGCTAATGTACTTCTTGGTTCAGTGACAACTATTCACTAGGGGCAGGATTTATGATCAGGGAAAGAGCTTTTATCTGTAAAACAGGACTCAGCAATAGATGAGGGCTTTACACATCTGTGTTCAACAAAATTGAAGGCAGTCAGGCTACTAAGAAATGATTTCTTTTGTTAGTGTATCAAAATACCACAAAAAATGCAGAAATCCAAGAAGTGTTGCAGCAGTCAGGTTTCTTTAGGTGCATTGGCAGATATCTGTAATTTCTAGGTAGAGCCATCCTGTAATAAATGGGTTTTCATGGGGTTTTTTCCTCAAGTACTGGCTCTTAATTTGACTCTGATTTCTACATTCCTCACTTTCTTACTCTTTCATCTTTCCAGCAGTCAACTTTTACAGCTATTCTAAACTCTGTGTCAGTAACATTAGTTTGAAAATTTTGTCTGAAAGTAGCAATAGAATAAGCAATTGATCTGCTGAGTACTTTTAAGAAAATAATGATAGAAAACCCTCCTGCATTTTGGTCCATGCAAATCAGAAGCCGTCACTGCCCACAGTGGTTTGTTTGTTTTTTTTTTTTGAGTTAGGTAATTCTGGGCAACCATGCCATGAGAAAAGAAAAACAGGAAAAGCAGAAAATGTGAGAGTCTGGAACAAGTGTGGACAAATCTCTGGTTGCATTTGCTTAGAAATTATGCTCAGCACAGTTTGCTGCTGCTGAGCATTATCCAGGGGCATAAGACCTGCCAAAGGAAGTGAGAGGGAGGAATGTTTTAATGACTGAGTTGATTTTTTTTTTAAAGAGGTGGTTGCTGGAAAGGGGCAGAAAAACACAAAATTGAGCAATTACACAAGGATGGGGAACCAGGGAAGCTTTTTCAGATGGAGTCTGCAACCAAGATTTTGCAACGAAGACTGGTAGGAAAAGGTTGTTTAGTTACATGAGTAAGAGGGGAAAAAAATTCAGAAAAATGGCTCCAGTGTGGTTTCTGAAGAAAACAAACATATTTATGTAAAGATGGAATTCAGTGAGTTAATGACAAGTGTGTGTTGATGTGGTACTTAGGGAATATATGGAAGATGTATATACGTATTCAGGAAGACTGGGACAGAAACAATACAAAGATTTAGAAATAAGATAGAGCATTTTAAATTTTAAGATTTAAATTACAAGCCAGCAATGTGTCTTTGTAGAAAGAAGGCAAATATTATCTTGTGCTGCATTAGGTAGAGCATTGTCCACAGTTTCAGAGAGCTGATCCTTCCACTCTGCTACAGCCTTGAAGATGCTCAAAACCAAACAGACACCGTCCTGAGCAACCTGCCTGCTCTCACAGACTTGTCTTTGAGCAGATATTTGGACCAGAGGATCTTCACAGGTGTTGTGATCCTTCCTGCCTCAGCTAGTCTGTGATCCTAAATAGGAAGGAGGCAGAAAATACAGTATTTGGTACAACAGTCAACAAATATTTCTCTGCAGATGTTTGTTGCTACTGCACCATAAAAGAGCATTGATGTGTGAATACAATAAAATGAAATACACAAATATGTGTGACTGTAAGCACAATGACACAATAGACAATAGCTGGATATAAAACTAGACAAAGAGGTAGCAGAATAACCACAAAGGAGGAAAATGGATACTAAAGGTAAAGAAAGTTTTTTTTCCTCAAAGCAGCATTTGATACTTGAGAATTGAGGCTATATTGGCAACACTGCCAAAATCCTCTGTTTCCAAATGAGATCTGTAAATATTATATGACTAATTTTCTCAACTGGTAAAATCACTTAATAGCAACCATGGGTTTACATAACACTTTCAGGGAAACAAGACAATCTCTTGGATTTGATTACACAAAAGGAAAAAAAAAATTGATTTCAGTAACCACTAAACAAAACAACAAAGACAGTGGCCACAGGCCTAATGATTGTATTTCCACAGTGAAAGGTATGAATGCTGGCATCAAGAATCTCACACGAGCAGAGAAATTTCTGAAAACCAGTAAGAGGCAGGAAACTTATAGATCAGGACCATGTGGATTACTCCTAAGTTAGTATTAAGGAATGTTCGTATCTTTCTGGCCATTACAGAAATGTTGAAAAAAAATGTAAGGATGTAATGTCAAGTAAAATTGGTTATTTCATTTTTTAATAAATTGTTTATCTTTTATTTCGTGTTAGGTAGCTGGCATCTTTAATGACTTGGTAAAGCAATACCAATAGGTAAAGGGAAGAATGAGATAAATTATCAGAAATTAGAGCTGTTTAGTATTTGTTCCATTTTTTTTTTACCTCACATCACATCAAGCTGCACAAACCTCATTATTTACACAGAAATTGTAACCTAAGAATTATAGTGACCTCTCAGATATCTGTATCATCATCAAACTCAAGAGCTATTCGTGCTAAGTCAGACAAGGCAAAATAAAATAATAGAGAAGGTCTATAAAATAATTATACATACCAGATACCATGATAAGGAGCACTTAGCAAGCGTAATTCACATTCTGCTATGGATCTACTATTACCAGTAAATGGGAAATATTTCACAATATCCTTGACTCACCCATGTGTGATACATGATGCAATCAATTTCCATGGAAATTTGTATCTAGCCCTTTACTAGAACAGTACTTTGAACCCCATATTATTATGCCTCAGCAAAACTCAGGATTCAGGCTGCCTGCTGTCAAAGCAGGTTGTTTAGCACCCACAGACTGCAGGGGAAAGTGGGCATATTATTGACAATGTTCTCTGGGAGCCCTGAGGAACTCTAAAGTACAGCTGCTAAGGTCAATGCTCCTGATCTCTGATGACTACCCTGAAGGGTTGGGCTTTTATTTTGCTGAAGTGTTTGAATCACTTAAGTCATTCTAGAGAGAAGATTTGACTGTGGAGACCATATCTCCACATCTCTTCAGTTACATCCCACAGCTTCTCTGCAGACCCAGCTGTACCTTCAGTCTGAAGCACAAGATTTCCTAAAGAGCAGAGGCTATTTTGTCACTGCCTTGCTGCCTTTCAGTTGTGATTAAGGAAAGGACAGAGAGGAGACAATTTTAGTCATTCTGTTGTTGGCTTTGCTGCCAAGCAATGTGACCTCTGGGATGAACTGAGCAGGTCTGACCAGCTCTGCACAGCAATGGATGGGCACTTCCCATTAACTCTGCAGGTTCTTAGAGCAGCCCAGGGAAATGGACAAACCACCAGTACCTTGACTCACAGCCCCGGCAGCTACGGAGGGCAGGGCAGGGGAGGAGAAGCAAAGTTACCCCTTTTGCTGTTTAAAGTATTAAATTGAATTACTTGGGATTAGGACATACCTCTTACCCAGTGGAATGTTTCTTAATGCAATAAACATCAACCTGACTTGAGCAACAGTGGGTATCTTTGTAGAGCAGGAGGGAAGGAGCTTTATCCTGTCCTCTAAAAAACGTATTCTTATGAAGCCACTTAAGAATTGAGAACTTGTTTTACCTGAAGACTGGAAAGAGTCATTCTTTTTCATTTTTTCTTTTTCTTTTTTCCTTAATTCTCCAGCCCTCAGGCCCACAAACACAGAATATTATTGGACTGACCTGCTCCAGGTGACATCATGCATGTTTAAAGGCACAAAGGTGACAAGGAACATTTGGGCCTCTTAAGATTTGAATTAATAAGAGTTAATTGATAAGGTTTTCTAAGAAAAGGACACTCCACCTTTGAACTGCTTCTGCTGCAGAACACAGCCCAGTTCCTCATTCTTTGCCTTCTGAGGTAAACGAACTGAGCATTGCTCGTGAAAGTGCATGACGCTGTTTTACACCACAACGACACAGACTCTGAGATTCAGAAGGCTGAAAATGACTCCTTTATTTTTGGGATGTGTCTCCCTTTTATACTATTTTACACAGACCAATTTGATTGGTGAAACAAAGGCAAACCTCTTCAATTACTTTGGTCAGACCAGAGGGACATCAAGAAGAAGTTCTTCCTAGGAAAAGGAATGAATAACAAAGTTACAGTTGTAAAAACATTTCTCCTGTTTACAGAAAATTCCCTGGGAAAAGAATTTCAGAAAACGAAAACACCTCAGGCGTGGAACCAGGGCTACGAGTGCAGAATGAACTTTCCTCGTGAAATTCCCTATAATCAAGACAGCCTGGGACCTTGAACCAATGAATGAGGGGCAGAGCGACTGTGGAATAAATACAGCATCCACTCACCTGCTGCTCTATATGTAGAAGACTGCACCACATGCAAGGAAAGTACCTTCTCACCTTTCTTCCACAGCAGCCTCTTCCTCAGTGAGTGATTATGTATCAGATTTCCTTGGGAGGCTGATTGTTTGAAGTTTACCTGATGAGGGCTTTTTGCATAGCCAAAAGATAGTGTACTGTTCTTAAATCCTCCCTCTCCTGACCACAGAGCTCCCAGGAGAAACCTTTGTTAGCTGGGACCACTTGTTTTATATACACTGTCTCAGTTGTCAAAATCACAAAAAGGTTAAACCTTCTGCTGTTGTGTACAAGGAAAACAGCATTTCAGCCACAGAAGAGGTCTGTGTTTTATATCAGGCTTCAAATCATTACAAAATTTTAAAGAGGAAGAGGCAAAAAGAAAATAGGAATTGTTCTTTTTGGAGAAGATATGGAAAAAGTTCTTTTATTTGGATTTTGTGGCCTCTGATAAAATAAAGCACAGCATAACTGAATGTCTAGGCAAAAAACAGATGGTGTTTTCAACCTTAGAAGAGGGTGATGGGGGGACTTTCTAAGTTCCCTCCCAACCTGGGTTATTTTATGAAAATAATGGCACTGAACTATTAGACAGCCACCTACTACTCTCTGCTATTTGATGTATATTGCGATGTTATTTTAATGTAATATCTGGAATTATTATATTATACAAAACTTTACCTCTGTTTTTATTACATATATATATATAGCATTTACTCAATCATATGTATTACATCTTTGTGTATTCATTCTAGTTATTTAGTGTACATACCATCTCTTTTCAAAGTTCACATCATGCATATATTGTGAATTAATAGAACTGTATTTCTCTATGTTTCATATGCCCCCAAGATTTCTAATACCCTCAGTTCTCTTTTGTTTTAGCAGACACACATGCTCCACCATCTGAGAAGTCTGTACAAAATACACCATGGTTGTAGGTCTTTTCTGTTCACTCACTGTTTTCATGCTGTTTACAAAAGTACAGCAAACAAAACAGTAAGCAAAGATAAGAGAAAGAAACTAAATTTTATGTTAAAATTTTAATCTTGTTTCTTTCTTAAGTAAACAGTGACACATCAAGCCCTTTTTAGGGCACCCTTTTTAGGCACATGTCCTTTCCTTCTAAAAATCACTGCAAAAGCTTCCTTTGACTGCAGGGGGAGCAAGAATTTTCCTAAAGTATTTGTGAAGCATTTAGCTGTGGTGCACTCACTGTGCAGCGTCTTGCTCATTAGCTAGATAATTATTTCTCCTTAGAAAGAAAGAATAAACTACATAGCATATGAAACACTGAGCAGTGTTTTGCCTCAGGCTGACTCCCTGTATAAACAAATGTATAAAAGAGGCTAAAGTTAGTAATTTAATTTCTTTGTATTATTATACCAAAAATTTAATTTCATACAGAATGAACACCCATATACAAATTTATTTTGGAATAACAGGGAACTTACATCGTTAGAAACGTAATTTTTCTATTTCTGCAATAAACAGATGAATTTTACCAGTGCTACACTGATGTTCATCACCTGAATGTGTAGCCTTATGATTTTATCTATGCCCCTATTATCTTTTGTCCTAATATCCTCAATAAGGAGTATAAATGGACAAATCATTCTTTGGTAGTCATTAGAATATTATTAAACTGCATAGAAGAATCATGAAGTTAATGTACTCACAGGGATGACTCAGAAATAAGGCAGCTGGAACAATTTCCACCCCAGCTCTAACTCTGCCCCCAAGGAGCTTCTGTTCCTGCAGAAGAGCACCGTAACCTGGAAAGAACCAAATGCTGTGAGTAAGCTCTTCTCATAATGAACCAAGAGCATTATTGCAATTAGCAGTCAATAACAAGGAGCTGCAATATGAAGATTGGCATACATTCTGTTAACAAACCACTCATAGGTAGACTGAAATGTCAAAGGCCCTGGAATATGAGGGGATAACATGACTGCAGTGTGCCACAGTTATCAGGAATTCACCTCAGGAAACCCAAGCAGGAAACTATGTTTTGAGGTATATGAAAGCAAAACAGGAACCTGCTGTTGGGAAACCACTCAGTGTATAAATTCAACATAATTTGACCATGTATGGAACTCCACAACAACCTTGAAATAGCCATAAGTGATAGCAGAGGTGGAGCCATCTTCAAGTTGCAAATATAAGCCTGTAACAAATTCCTCCTGCTGCACAAGTGTCTGTGCTTTAGAATCCAGAATGCAAACCTGACCACTCAGCTTGCCTGCAATGCTCCCACCTAAGCGTTACCTTACTGTCATCCCAGGGAAAGACACCTCTTATCTTCACCTCTGCTCCAGCATCCTGCCCAGCAGGTTTGGCTGTAAACTAGCTGGGTCTGACAGAGGCAGGTGTTAACCCCAGTGTTGCCCTGGGTTTCCAGGATTGACAAAGGCTGGGTGTCTGTGCTGGATCAGCACAGTATGGTCAGCAGTTCATCCTCACCTTCCAGGACTGGAGCAGGAAGAGCTGAACTGGTCACTGTTTCAGACAAGTGTCTTTGTGTGTCATGCTCCCCCACCAGTGCACCAGGAAAGTGCATTCTTTAGATCAGCTTTCCTAAGTATTGCTTAAAATATGTGGCCTTGGCAGATGCTCAGAAAGCAAACAATAAATCATCAAAATGTCAAATTCAGTCTTGAAGATCAGCCCACAAATCCACTTTCTGTTTGGTTGACTGGGCTTTTTGCCTTAATGATATCTCCTAGATGTGTCATGGCTTTCTCATACTTTCCTCAGGATATTTTCAAGCTTGCCTCACAAATTCAGTTATCCTCCACTACTGAAGGGCCTTTTTCTCTTGGGAAGTTTCATTGATAGCTTAGTTATCTTCCTCTCTGTGTTCTCCTGGGAGTTTATTTTAGTGGATTACATCTGAGAGTTTCTTCTTTCTAGAGCAGGATTGTTACTTTCTTTCTCCATGAGCACAGCTTTGAGGTTCTGCTTTGGCAATCACAGAAAGAAATATATGCAATATCACCCAGATTCATTTCAAATCCAATTCAATTCTCAATACAAACACAGCAAGGCATCTTTTATAAATCTAATCAAAACTGGTGCTCATTTCAGTGTGCCTGGTGAGAGACATCATGGGTTAGGAGTACTATTCCTCAATTTAGTATTCCCACTGTAAAGAAAACCATAAGACACTCTCCTCCTCCACTCCAGCAAGAGAGACAAAAGGCAGAGCTTACAGGTTGAGATTTACTGGAAACAGCAATGAGATAAGAAAGTGAACAGTAAAACAGCATTAATAACAAAAGCATACAAAAAGTGGGTGATTTACACACAAAAAGATGCTCACTGACATTCCAAGAGATCCATGTCCTCTATACTCTACCACTAGGCAAAGCTATAAGCAGCAGTGAGATGTCCCAAGGTTTTCTCTTCCTAGGGCCAAGTAAACATGTCTCTCTCAGCAGCTGCCTGTACATTATCTACGAGGCCCCCAGAACTCCACCTGTAGGTAAGTAACACCATTTTGCCTTCTGGTATAAGCAGAGCATAAAGAATCTGCAGAAGACCTCAGTGTAGCTGAGCTTTTCCATCAGTTTTATGAGAGATACACTTGTTTTGTGATGTAAAATTGTAAACATCAATGTATTAAAGTTGTTCTCAAAAGCAGACAGTACAGTCTAGCCCTCATGATAATAATGCAGCCATTAACATCTCCAGAATTTCCTAATAGATGGCTAACATTTGATTTGATGATATGGAGGCTGAAGGTCTGTCAGCAGCTGAGGCAATCTAAGAGGTTGCAGCTGCTGAATATTTCATGCTGTCCCAGTCTCCTCCACATCATCTCCTTTTTATTCTTAACCTTTCCCATGCTCCTTGCTGTGGTAAGCTCTGCTTTTCCACCAGCTCTGGCACTCATTACAGCAAGTGAGTCAATTCAGCTTCTTGGCAGAGAACAATCCGCTTTTATTTTGTCTGGGTATGTTTTCTGCCATATAAATGAGCTCAGGGCACTCAAGAAAGGATCCAACAAAAACCAGATCCCTTGCACAACAAACAGAAACTGCATGGCCAGGATCAGGATGGTAGTGGTAAAAACATAATCCTTTAGAATCTGTGTGAGGCTAGATCACTTACCCTGTGGAATCCTGCCTCTGCCAGTTATTACCAGTTTATTCAGTTCTGTCCTTTCTGAGGGCAACAGGAATGTAGTTACTGATTCCTGAGAAAAGCAGTGGCCAAGGAAAGCAATGCCTCTGAACCTCAGAGAAAGATGTGCTTTAGCTCTGCTCTGTTAAGCACTTGCTACGTGACCATTGGCCGGCAATTTAGCTGCTCTAGGCCCACCTCTGTATCTGTAAAAAAAAAAAAAGCCATAGGCATTACATTTTCACAAGAGGTTTCACAGAGATAATACATGAAAACCCTTAGACAAATGTCCAGATCCTGAAGGCATCTAATTACCTAGAGGAGTAAATGACTAGATGGCTTTATAACAATCAGTACTGAATTCTCAATTCCTATCTGAGGGTGTTGCACAGTAATTCAACATGCCATCACCAAACTGAAAAAAAAAACCAAAAAGATGGGATACATTTTCTTTACTAAGTATGTATTTTCCTTAATAGAACATATATTTGACAGTTTGCTTTAATAAAAACTATCCTTCTGTACTCCCTGTAGACATATGGCACCTCCCACTTGAAACTTTATATTCTCATTGTTTTAGTTCTTCTGCCTAGTATAAGAGCTCAGGTTTGTGCAGGATTAACAGAATTTAAAACCATTGTAGCAACAGTCTCAGGGTCTTAATGTAGTTCTATTGCTGCTCCTTGGTTTTAATACTTTACCACATATGAAAACCAGAACCTAGAGTGTACATCACTAAATTTTCAACCTCCAACTAGGATGTGTAGAGGCAAGACTATCAAGTATTAGTATTTAGAGCAATTTGCCTTTTTTCTAATCCTCTTATAGTATGCAGCAATTTCTCATAAGCCTATTTTTGGAAATATTCACTGTGCAGTTGTCCTAGGGTGACTTTATGACGCTTGTATTCCCAATCACCTGTTCTGTTTGTGCTGTATATTGAGTTCTGTACCTTCTGTACCTTTACTGGTTTTGAGAGTGAAGAGGGGAAAGAAGTGGTAAAAAAAAGAGATGTGAAAAGATGTCCTTTATGACCAGCAGTTGCCTTGCCTCTGCTAACTTAAGGCTAAAGTAAAGTACAGAATGAGCCTATGAGAATTGGCCCTATCATCATCTTATGAAGCACTAATTAGATTAGCTCATTTGATTAAAAATAAAATTTTTAAAAAAAGCAAAATACAGTTTTTTATGAAAACAGTGGAAAGCTGGCTCATATTTAATGTGTCCTTTCAAAGCAGTGTATAGTTTCAGGGGTAAATTTTGCAGTAAGTTGCCATAATTTTTTATGGAAGGTAGAAGACCAAGTATTGCAGTTAAGGATTTTGAAGCATGGAGTAGCTACTATACCACTAATTAATATTTATATTCTCTGAATTATTCATTTTTATTCCCAAGAATATTTACTTTTATCTATACAAAATTCTTGTGGGGTTTTTTTGTTGTTGTTGTTGTTGTTGTTTTGGTTTTTTGTTTGTTTGTTTTGTTTGTTTGTTTGTGGGTTTTTTGTTTTTTGTTTTTGTTTTTGTGTGTGTGGGTTTTTTTGTGTGTGTGGTTTTTTTTGTTTGGTTTTTTTTTGGTGTTTTTTGTGGTTTTTTGTGGGTTTGTTTTTGTTTTTTTGTTTGTTTGTTTGTTTGTTTTTTCTGATTTCCCCATTTTGATTTGAATAATAGGGCTTTGAGCAACCTGGTCTAGTGAAAGGTGTCCCTGGCCATTGGCAGGGGAATTACCACTAGATGTACTTTGACTTCCCTTCCAACCTAAGCCATTGTGTTATTCTATGACCCTTGTAAAGACTTACTGGCTTAATAACTGCTTTTTGAAGGACTTAGTATTACCTGTCTTCAAAATGTGAATTTATTTTTATTATTGATTTATTTTATGGTCCACCAGAAAGACAGCAACTGCAACAACAATTACTCAGGGTTTGAACACTGTGAGAGTGATTCTAAATATAAAATGTCATTCAGGGAAAACTATTGTCTAATACGAGGTCAGAAGTAAAACATATCCTGCGAAACATTCATTGCCTCACTGCAGTCATGGCTTCACAATAAAACGGTTCTTGCCAAATGGTGACAGAGTAGTGCATGTGCCAAAACAAAAGCAGAAGACAGAACATATTATGGGTCATAGCAATGGCCCTGCCCTCCTCAGGATCTATGGAAAGGTTCCCTGCACACGGGTGCTGAAGATGAGCTGTAGAAATGTGAGGGCAGCCAAGGTCACGACCTCTTTGCACCAGCTCCCTGCGCCAGAGCAACGGAGTTTATCCACTTGTGCAGGCACAGGCACCTTCACACATACCACTCATCTTCCCAGTAGGCTAAAGGGTGCATGTGGCAGCGTGACTCGTTACCCTGGTGCCCTGGACACTTTAAAAATACACCTGTTCCAGCCTAGCTCCAAATATGTGCCTTCTGTCCCTCCTGGGGGAACCTAAGGATCCGACATCTGTGAGGAAGTGCAGGACTTGACAGCCGAGCCCTCTCTGTCACTAAGGGGCAGAAGGGAAAGACATGGACCTCTGGCATCCACTCTTTAATTCACACTGTATCACATGCTTGGAGTAGCCTGACACAGTCACATTCTGTCCTTAGCTTGAGGTCAGTAAAGAAGAATCAGCCAGGAAAAGCAGAATGTAATTGCCAACTTCCCTTCACTCCTCTGAGATTAAAGACAAAAATCAAACTGAAACTAAAAAAACCCAAACCAAAAGCAAACAATTGGGTTTATGTGCTATTGAAACCAGTTCTTTAGGAACTAAATTATGTCAGCTTTGAAAAATGCACCGCAAATATTTATGTGCTTAATGAATGTCTTCCAATGTGTCCACTACCTTAAAAATAAATTTTAAAAAAGCAGTGAGGCTGTATTCAAAGATGGAAAAACCTCCCATTTGAGTTCAGATTACAGAACAAGAGGTCAAAAAGCTGCATGTGGAACAAGAGCATCATTTACAGGAATCTGCATTGCGTGGGCAGTTGAAAATAATCAGCAACTTTATAAATGTTATATTTTGAGGAACTGAATTCAAGTTTCTTATAGTTAAGTCTTCCAGAATCAATGAGAGCCTCCATTATTTCTGGCAGGCTGGAAATTGTTATAGCAAGTATATCTAAATTCCAAAATCTCTCCTTCTGTCAAGAATAATATACAAGGGTCTCAACTAGCATTTGAGCTTTATTTCCTTTTTTTTTTTTTTTTTCCATTTTGCAACTTCTTCAGCAGGAAAACAGAACAGCAATCAACTTCAGCTGCATTGTGTAGACTTGCCTCAGTGAGATCTGAGCAGAAGAAATTAGTCCACATGGATATCCACACTCCTCCCTTTAAATGAAGCTAATTCCTCAGCTGAGCGTGGCCTCACACCATCTTACTGTAAAGGTATGGCCAGAGCTCCACCCTTCCTTCCCCTGCAGGCTTCCCTGGGACAGTACCCTCTTATCCCTACTCTGCAAATAGTATTGCATAATAAATACTGCAAGGAAAAAATGTTCTATTCAAACACTGAATAGCAATGTGAAGGAAGCGAGAGCACACTGTTGAATGAGCTAGGAAGAATAAACTCTTCTCCCTGACTCAGTATTTTCTAGTTTTGGACTAAACTATTTCCCCCTTCTGGCTGTCTAGCATGTCTGTTGAGAGTTAAGGAAATATCACAGGTTATTGCTGTCATGCCTCTTGTTCCTGGTCTATAAACATTCACGGCATTGCTAAAGAACACCTAAGGAAATGGCACCTCCCAGAGAATTTCTGTAACTCTTGATCCTTAACAGTGCAGTGGTATTCCATGTTTTGCATACATGTCTGTCTCGATATTGCTTCCTCCCTTCTTGGATCTAGAGAGACCTCAGCCTTTCCTGAAAATTGTCACATCCAATCTTGAGTTGAAATACACTAAGAACGCAACACTGCAGCTTTTAAAAGAAACAAAAGAAATGACACAAACCCCACACTTTTCCTAGTAATTATACTAATTAACTCAGATTTAACTAAAATCCCATGGGATTAATTCCTTGAATTCCTAATCTACATGGAGATGTTGTAGCCTTGTATAAGTATTCCTAATGAACTGGAGTTTTTGGCCATGGCTTTAGAGTAGAAGCTCCCTGTGACAAGCGAGGGAAGTAGAGGGGGGATGTCTGGCAAAACCAGAAGGGGTCATTATGACCTTGTAGTACAAACTCTGTGGATCCCTCTCTAAGGGTTGCAGCATGTTCTTGGGCAAGATGATCTCTAAACTATAGCTAGGTTCCAAGAAAAAAAATTACCAGCCTTGGCAATAAGATTTGAGAATAATAGATAAGATTTGAGAATATTTGGCAAATGGTCCAAGTGCTGCTTTACTGTCAGTCTTGAAAATGTGGGTGTGGATCTTACCACAAGACTGTATTTGTCTCATTTCAGATGTTGTAGTTAAGGGCGTCAATGAAATCCCCTGCTATTACACATGAACAGTAAGTGCTGTTCACGCCCCATCCAAGGCTCCTCGATGCCACCCGAAGCACTAACAAATAAAA